>CM043719.1:25441452-25907325 GCA_023969325.1 Oryzias curvinotus
TGACAAAAAACCCACTTTTTTTCAAAATGGCGGCTTTTCTGTTGATTTTATCTCCATAGCAACCATTTTATGTTTTGTTTGCCTCGGGAGGACGAACGGATTAACGTTAGTTTCGGACAAATCGGGAAAAGTAAACTTTTTGTTGTCCTTAGCAACAGTGGTTTTATGCTAACCACGCCCACATTCCTTATATGTCCTTGTCCAGTCTTTTTCAATGTATTCAGATCCAGGCATAAATGCAAGCATTCAATTTTCACTGTATTGTATTGAAAGGCATGGGAGTTATAACAGTGCGCCACTTTGCTAGCTCGCCACGCGCACGCCGTTCAAATTCTACAACTTCTAATTCCAACATTTTTTCCACAGTAGCTTGCCATTGATGCCCAAAAAGTTTCGAGATGATCGTTGAAAATTCCAACGACGAGTTTACGTTAGAATCTGATGGTAAAGGTGTTTTTTTATAGAAAATTCAAGATGGCGGCCTTTTCCCGAGGTCAAAGGTCGACGAAACTCCAGAGTTGATTGTAGACTTACGCTAGGGACATGTGTGTCAAATTTCGTGAAAATCGCTCGAAAAAAAGTTCATTTTTCCATATTGTGTAAAAACGCGAAAATCTCAAAATGGCCGATTTTGGCACAAAATGGCCGCCAAACCATAGGTCGTGTCGCCATCACGTAATGATTTCAAAAGTTTGATTGGATATATCCAACAAAGTTATCTGGGTTTCGTTAGCCGATTCTTAAAAAAAAAATCCGAAATTTATTTTTTTTGCCGAGTCAGCACTTTTTTTTGCGATAGTTTTTTGCTTACCACGCCCACATTCCTTTATCGATTTTGTGGTATGTGACATTGTTTTGTTCAGTGTGGGCCAGGGAATCGCATATTTCAATTTTAAGACATTCCGATAAAATATGTGCGAGCTAGCTAAAATGGCGGCGGTTGCGAATTCGCCACGCGCACGCCGTTCAAAATCTACAACTTCTAATTCCAACATTTTGTCCACAGTAGCTTGCCACTGATGCCCGAGAAGTTTCAAGAAGATCGATAAAAATCCCTAGGACGAGTTTTCGTTTGTATACATTACTAAAGGTGCTTTTTTTGTAAAATTCAAGATGGCCGCCCCTTCCCAAGGTCAAAGGTCAACGAAACTTCACTGGTATTTGTAGAATCAAGCTGGTGGCATGTGTGTCCGATTTCGTGAACTTCGCACAAATAAAAGTGTCGTTTTCCCATACTGTCAAAAAACACGAAAATCGCCATTTCTCAAAGTTCGCCACAAAATGGCCGCCAAGCCGTAGGTTGTGTGGCCATCCCATAATGATTTCATAACTTCTTTGGGATATCTCCAACAAGTGTGTTTTGGTTTCGTAACTGTATTTCAAAATATTTTTTTTTGGCCCCATAAGCGATTTTCGGCCCATTCATTTTTTTCACGGGAACGCTCGCCGTGATGTCATCGACTTCGGGGGGGTGACGTTCTCTTTGCCGAAAATTCATTTTCAATTTATCCTAGGTGTGTGCCAATTTTGGTGAGTTTTCGGGTATGTGGTGGGGGTCAAATTTGAGCTCAACGGATCCGTTAGAAAGAAGAAGAAGAATAATAATTAAAGCCGCAAGCGGCGTTGTATGGCCCGCAGACGCAACCCGCCTTCCACGCCAAACTCTACGCACCACCGCCGCCCTCACCTCCCTCACAGCCCTCACCGCCCTCACCGCCCACCTTTGATGAGGGATAGAAAAAGCTGCATAAGCTAATAATGCTAACTATGCTTATCATGCTAGCTATGCTAATTTGGCTAAAAGTGCTAGCATAGCAATCAGCATCATCAACTCGTTCGGAAAAACACATTACCTAAAATGCTAATTATGCTAACTATGCTAGCTATGCTAATGTGGCTAAAAGTGCTAGCATAGCGATCAGCATCATCAACTCGCTCGGAAAAACACATTACCTAAAATGCTAATTATGCTAACTATGCTAGCTATGCTAATGTGGCTAAAAGAGCTAGCATAGCGATCTGGATCATCAACTCTTTCAGAAAAACACATTACCTAAAATGCTAATTATGCTAACTATGCTAGCTATGCTAATGTGGCTAAAATTGCTAGCATAGTGATCAGCATCATCAACTGACTCAGAAAAACAAATTGTTTAAGATGCTAATTATGCTAACTAAGCTAGCTATGCTAACAGGGCTAAAACTGCTAGCATAGCGATCAGCATCATTAACTTACTCAGAAAAACACATTGCTCCATTGGTGAAAGCTACATGTCATGAGTTGACAAAAAACCCACTTTTTTTCAAAATGGCGGCTTTTCTGTTGATTTTATCTCCATAGCAACCATTTTATGTTTTGTTTGCCTCGGGAGGACGAACGGATTGACGTCAGTTTCGGACAAATCGGGAAAAGTAAACTTTTTGTTGTCCTTAGCAACAGTGGTTTTATGCTAACCACGCCCACATTCCTTATATGTCCTTGTCCAGTGTTTTTCAATGTATTCAGATCCAGGCATAAATGAAAGCATTCAATTTTCACTGTATTGTATTGAAAGACATGGGAGTTATAACAGTGCGCCACTTTGCTAGCTCGCCACGCGCACGCCGTTCAAAATCTACAACTTCTAATTGCAACATTTTTTTCACAGTAGCTTGCCATTGATGCCCAAAAAGTTTCGAGATGATCGTTGAAAATTCCAACGACAAGTTTACGTTTGAATCTGGTGGTAAAGGTGTTTTTAATAGAAAATTCAAGATGGCCGCCTTTTCCCGAGGTCAAAGGTCGACGAAACTCCAGAGGTTATTGTAGACTAACGCTAGGGACATGCGAGTCAAATTTCGTGAGAATCGCTCGAAACAAAGTTCATTTTTCCATATTGTGTAAAAACGCGAAAATCTCAAAATGGCCGATTTTGGCACAAAATGGCCGCCAAACCATAGGTCGTGTCGCCATCACGTAATGATTTCAAAAGTTTGATTGGATATATCCAACAAAGTTATCTGGGTTTCGTTAGCCGATTCTTAAAAAAAAAATCCGAAATTTTTTTTTTTGCCGAGTCAGCACTTTTTTTTGCGATCGTTTTTTGCTTACCACGGCCACATTCCTTTATCGATTTTGTCGTATGTGACACCGTTTTGTTCAGTGTGGGCCAGGGAATAGCATATTTCATTTTCACAACATTCCGATAAAATATGTGCGAGCTAGCTAAAATGGCGACGGTTGCGAATTCGCCACGCGCACGCCGTTCAAAATCTACAACTTCTAATTCCAACATTTTGTCCACAGTAGCTTGCCATGGATGCCCGAGAAGTTTCCAGAAGATCGATAAAAATCCCTAGGACGAGTTTTCGTTTGTATCTGTTACTAAAGGTGCTTTTTTTGTAAAATTCAAGATGGCCGCCCCTTCCCAAGGTCAAAGGTCAACGAAACTTCTCTGGTATGTGTAGAATCAAGCTGTTGGCATCTGTATCCGATTTCGTGAAAATCGCTCACACAAAAGTGTCGTTTTCCCATATTGTCAAAAAACACGAAAATCGCCATTTCTCTGAGTTCGCCACAAAATGGCCGCCAAGCCGTAGGTCGTGTGGCCATCCCATAATGATTTCAAAACTTCTTTGGGATATCTCCAACAAGTGTGTTTTGGTTTCGTAACTGTATTTCAAAATATTTTTTTTTGGCCCCATAAGCGATTTTCGGCCCATTCATTTTTTTTACGGGAACGCTCGCCGTGATGTCATCGACTTCGGGGGGGTGACGTTCTCTTTGCCGAAAATTCATTTTCAATTTATCCCAGGTGTGTGCCAATTTTGGTGAGTTTTCGGGTATGTGGCGGGGGTCAAATTTGAGCTCAAAGTGGAAGAAAGAAAGAAGAAGAATAAAAAAAAAAATAATGAAACGATCGAAAAACAATAAGAAGTTTTTTCCCCAGGGTGCTTCCTATGTATTTCAATGCAGCCAGTCTTTTACTATAGGCTGGGCATGTCTTTTTGGCTTTAAACCCGTCTTTTAAGGGCTTTTTGGAGCTTTTTCGTGATTTTGTCATCATTTTTGCGACTACAATTTTGTCGTTTGTGCGTTGGTGTTGTGCGTGTGTGTGTTTTTTTTTTGTTGCGTTACACAATTGTCGACTTGTTTTGTGCTTTGGGCGACTTTTGACCCCATTTTTTGGCGTTTTGACGCGTTTTTTTGACGTTTTGGGGCTTTTTGAGTGTTCGACCCTCGTAGCAGTTACAATATGGTCCTTGCAGTTGTGACTGCTGCGGGCCATAATAATAAACATTCGAAAAACAATAAGAAGTTTTTTCCCCAGGGTGCTTCCTATGTATTTCAATGCAGCCAGTCTTTTACTATAGGCTGGGCATGTCTTTTTGGCTTTAAACCCGTCCTTTGAGGGCTTTTTGGGGCTTTTTCGTGTTTTTGTCGTCATTTTTGCGACTACAATTTTGTCGTTTGTGCGTTGGTGTTGTGCGTGTGTGTTTTTTTTTGTTGCGTTACACAATTGTCGACTTGTTTTGTGCTTTGGGCGACTTTTGACCCAATTTTTTGGCGTTTTGACGCGTTTTTTTGACGTTTTGGGGCTTTTTGAGTGTTCGACCCTCTTAGCAGTTACAATATGGTCCTTGCAGTTGTGACTGCTGCGGGCCATAATTAATTCCGAAAAGATTACAACGTTTTGAGCGCAGCTGGCAGTGTCTGTGGCTGCAGGCATTTAAAGGATTATTTAGACAACTAGATTACACATACGGCTGCGTGACCTCACAAAACTTCATATTTATTTAAAGAAAAAAAACGTCATTTTTCTTTCAACGGACTAGCTCATCAAAACAAGTATTAGAAAATTTGAATTTTATTATGTCTTATTTACATCAGTGGTTCCTTCCAATACAGTTTCATTTATACAATTAATCCACTCAGAAGTTATGTAAACTGAGGCAAAGAAGAAGAGAGATGAAGCCATTAAAATGGCCCAAAACTATATGTTCACCATTAACTTAAATAATCCTTAGAAAGGGAAAAGCAGTTAAACTAGACCCAGTTCAGTGTAAATCTGTATCTTTTTCCTTACTCAAAAATACAAGGGGTTTGTTAAAGATTCAACCACCAGAGGCATATTACAGCAGACTAAATTAATAAAGCTCAAAAAGAATTATTTTTCATTATCCATTTCCAAAATGTAATTACCAAATTATTGGTTTTTAGGTTCTAAAATAAAATAAAATATTCCTCCAATAAATCCTTATTTGTAATCTAACACTTCAATATAGTCCCCTCTATCAGTGCAAAGAAAAAGTAAAGTTTAGGGAAAAGAACCTCCAAGCTTAGCAGAAATATACATGTAATATTGCACATTAGTTAGCCAGCAGTTCATTTACTGCACTTCCTATACTTGTTGTACGTTTGATACATAACAAACCCACATACAACATACTTTAAACAACAACAAAAAAAAGCTGTTTTTTGTTTGGCTTTGTCAGTTCCCATCCAGTGTGACCAATTTTACAGTAAAACAACACAGGTGCATTCAACTAGACATACAAAAAAAAAATAACTTTGGAAAAGACTCATCCTTTGGTTGATAAAAATGTAATTTGCAAATAAAAAAAAAAAATTAAATTCTAACAGCTTGGTTTAGTCTTATCCTAACAACTTAAAGCAAGACACCATTTGTACCATCAACAGAGCAAGGAATTGTCGAGGTTAAATATGGAGGATGTTTTTCACGAGCAAAAATAAATGCATATTGGCAGCACTGTGGCAATCAGAATTATTGAACTTTATTAAAAAAAAAAGCTAAAAGGAACAAACTGAAAGAAGAGCCAAACTAAACCTTAAAAATTGAGCCACCTTCAATTTTTTGGGGGAGAACAGTATATGTTAATTAATTGGATTTTATTATAGGAAAATAAAAAAGTGCTTGACGGGTCAACAATACTTATTCCAATATTAATCCCTGTCTAGATATTTTGGACAACATTGCACCATCCATAAGGCACATATTTACCCTCAATATTACCCATTTAAATTCGACACCCTAACTTGTCTATACAAATCGCTGTGTTCTAATGTTCTCATCAATCACTGGTGGGAAATAAGATGCAAACATGAGCTGAAAAAAAAAAGCCAATAATCAGGAGATGTTCAAACAGGCACATCTAACAAAAAAGGCCAGTCATGTAAAAACATGAGTTAAAACATAAATACTTTCTTAAAATAATAAAGAAACTTAATGGAGGGAGAGCAATTACAGATAACAACAACAACTGAGGCAACAAAAAAGTGCAACACGCCTGTGTCCCAGCATGTTTCACTACAGATTTTGGGCATCGTTCTGGCACGTGTTCATGTGGTTGAAGAGTCTTGGTAAGGCACAAACTTGGAAAGTCTGTGGGGAGAGCTAAAATCCATATTATCACTTATCCCAAAGAAAGCCTCCTGTTCCTTTTTCTTGGCGTCGAGTTCATCTTCAAGGGCCTAGGAGGTGAGAAGAAGAGGATAAGCATTCAAATTTTAAGACACACATTTGGAACTGTGTATGCGTGTGTCTTTGTAGGCGCCATATGACCCGGAAACCCCAAGGTCCAAGTAGGAAACACTTCAAAAAGTGGTAGAGAATGAAAGAGCAAGAATCTTGCTTGTGTCCGAATTCCCTCACCTGATTCCCAATCCAGTCATATTTGGATCTATTTTTTGTGTTCCCAGTGGTCTCTTCGTTATGATTAGGTCATTTTCAGCCAATAAAGAAAACAAGGGTTGTTTTCTAGGACATGGCAGGAGGTTAATCCAAATTTGGATCCGAGTTGTGTGTGTGTGTGGGGGGGGGGGGGGGGGGGTAGGCATGGAGCAAGCCCGTCCCCATTCCCCATCGCCCATCTGTTTCCAAGCTGTCGCAATTGCTTGCAGCCACTCACACCCCCAACCTTACATTATCTGTACTGACTAGAATAGTGGGCAACATCAGAGGTAGCATCTAGCTAGCTTTTTATTTATTTTTTTATTTCGGCATTTTAGCTTCAGAGTCTTTGTGGGAGTCTTACGAGAGAAGTGATAATTTTTCTTTTTTTTTTTTTATTCATTTGTAGAAGTTGTCATAAGAAAGACGCACCTTCTTTCTGGGCTTAAGCTTATCCCTCCACTCCTTCAACAGCTGGTTTTGCTGCTCATCCAGATGCTTGAGCCTCTGAGTCTCATTCTCTACCAGCAGGTGGCACTTCTCATTCTGGACAAAAAGAGAAAAAAAAACAGTCAGTGTTTTGTACAACCTGTCTCCGTTTCAACAACAGTTTTCCAAATAGGTAAAACCCTCACCTGCAACTGCTTCAGCTCTCTCATGTTTCCATCACACTGAGCAATCATCTCCCTCATCTGGTTCTCGTGTTTCTGCTGCTGATATTGCCTTTCAGCCTTCTGCCGTTTGTCCTCCTGCTGAGCAAACTTCAGAGCCAAACGGGAAACAAGTTAGAGAAGGCTCAAGCGGAAGGCGAGGGACGCAGCTGAAGCTGGCCGCTCTACCTGTTTGATTTTCTCTCTGTCTTCTGCAGGACTGCCTGTTGAGTTAATGCGAAGGCTCTTCTTAAACATGGCCATGCGAGTTTTTGCCTCCCCACGCTGAATCCTCGGCAGGCGGCTCTTCTCCTGTTGCTGACGCGCTTTGAGGATCTCAATCATTCGCTGGTTGTAGCACTGCATGTGGTTCTGCTCCTGCAAAGGGCCACAACAGAAAATGTAACTAAGACAAAAAAAAAAAACAAAAAAAAAACAACTAACCACAGCTAAAGTGAATTCTAGCTGCACTATAAAACATTTTGCTGAACCAAACAGGCTGATTTTTATTTGGTTACCATCTCATGCTTCTTCAAAAGTTGATGCCTCTGGAGGAAGTACTGGTCTTTCAACTGTTGCTTAAGCAACTGATGTCTTTCATGATGAAATTTCTCCTCCATGCCCCAAATCGTACCTTCGCCCTCTAAATAATTTGAAATAACACAAAGCAAGTTTATCCTACAAAGCAAAACCAGTGCTACAAGGTGACCAGCTGTAGGGATCCATTCTACCTCTGATGAGTTCTTGCTTCTTGTTAAGGCATTCTCTCTCCATCTCTGCAATCTCTCGCTTGTTGTTGTTGATGATCTCCTTCACCGTTTTGTCCAGAAATTCTTTCTGCTTTGCCAAAAATTCTTCTTCCTAAACCACAACAAAGAAGAAACAAATGTATCACAAAACCTTGTCAATTGAAATGCGGAGCAGCGTATGGTGTTCTCCTCCTAAGCTAGTTTATGAATTACATACCTCCGTCTTCTTCTTTACTTGGAATTCAGACATGCTCTGCCTCAAGGATTCTTTGCGGGTGCTTCTCGGCAAAGTAAGTACAGATTGTTTAACCTGAAAAAGCCGCGCTTAAAGTCAGAAGTCAGAAAAAAAACCTTCACTGGTAAAGCTGGACAAAAACTACAAACAAATAACATCCCTCTTCTAGGAGTGACTCAACGTTACCTCCTTTTTTTTATGCTTCATCTGCTCCTGGAACTTGCGGTACTCTCGTTCTTGCTCAGATTTGATGCGTTTGGTCTCTTCCTTGAGTTTAACATTGTGGTCAGATTCCATTTTCTCAATAGTCTGTTTGTGATGCTTCTCCATGTTCTCCAGCTCAGTGTCAAAAAACCTCTTCTTGGTCTGTGAAGATAAAAACAACAAAGATTCTGCTTTCTAAGACCAAAGCTACCAAAGTAACAAGCCTAACAGAGTAATGCCTTTAGTTACGACTGTGGGTGTGGGCTGTCTGCAGCAGAAAAATGGGCAAACCTGTAAGGGGGCAATGCTTGAAACATCAAGATCAAAGACCACTCTGCAAGTGTGTAGAGAGATCATGTTCATGGACATTTGTTGTTTTTCCTAAATGGACATGCTGCAGGGTCACAGGTTGTAGCAAACACTTATACTACATGTAAGGGTGAAACTCTGGCGTGTCGTACGGATTTCTGTTGTTTTTTTACCCCCTTAAATCTGCCATGTGCAGCGAGCTCGTCAATGCTGCTCAAGTGATAGGAAGCACGCTCCACGGCTGCAGCCTGACTGTTAGAAATAAGCAAATTAGACAACCAGTGGAGGATGTGTGAGGATCCTACAGGGGTGCAATGACATCCTTTGTAACACCAGCACAAACCGTGCAGCATTTGAGCGCAGTCAGTAAAAGGGTGTGGCGTAAAGGCGCCGTACGACAGCATCATAAGTGCATGTGACCATGCATTTTTCGTGACGTCCCTTTCAAAAAAGGTGGCTGCAGTAGCCACAAGGGAACTGAAAGACACGCCTGTGCTCCCTTTAAGACCCTCCATGGGCCCAGACACCACAGAAAAACTGCAACACAGGTACAGGCCAACGCCCACACAGGTGCATGTGTCTAAGGCATGAACAGTGAAATGAACTGTCCAAACTCACATTCATCTCCTGGTCATAGCGCTTTTGCACTTGATCTTTTTGGGCTTCCAGCTTGGCGTTCAGTTCCGCTAGAGCGCGCTGCTCCTCCTTCTGCAGCAAACGGAGCTCGCGCAGCTCCTGTCGTCTAAACACATCAACAGGGTATCCAGATGTGAGCTCACTCACTCCAAAAACTCAAAATAACAAAATAAAATGAGGCTCTCACATTCCCTCTTGATAATTAAGACAGTCACTAAACATTTAATGAAAAACAAGGTTTTTCTTCAATAGAATTTTTCTTTCTAATGTAAATATCCACGATTTCATTGGTTTCAGCCAGGTCCTGATGAGTGTGACTGCAATTTCTGACAAACTTGCTTAACCTAAGCCTTCCTATTTAGACTTAGTTTTTTTTGTTTCACTCCAAAATGTAAAAGTCTTATTTACTTATCTAAAAATGTGCTCAATAATCAGACGAGGCATGTTTTATAGTTAGCTAGACAAAAAATAAATACGGTCATAGATGCAGTGTCAGATCTATACCACTGGGTGGCAGTAGTGGAACAGCTCATTTCAAACAGCTTTACCAGAAAGAGCACCTTTTACTAGCAATGTGGGATCTCTTCATCAGACCTTCACCCTGACCTTTGATTGACTAAAACATCAAATATTTCTTTAAACTCATCGACCAAATTAGTCCTGTTCCCACAAGAGTTTATGCTCCAAGTCTCCTGGGGCTAAAAGCTTCATGGAACAGGCTTTATAAATAGTAGCCATCACAGAAAGCAACAACAAAATACCAGCTTTCACAGTGCAGTCAGCAGTTTATCCCCATGACAACACAGATGGAACAGTCCTACTTTACAGAAAAATGCCCTCATCTTCAGGAAACAGAGAGGATTCATGCTGTTGATGCTCTTCCATCCACATACCTCAAGAACCTCATCTCCTCTTCTTTCTTCTCATCCTCTCGGATGACCTTGGAGGTGGTCACACTGACCTCCACACCGTCAACCACAAATTTCCTGGTTCGTTTCAGAGTCTTATTGGAAAAGTTCTGATGGCAAAGAAGAGATGAAACAAGTTTGAAGGTCTTCTAATAAAAAGTCTAAAGGAAAAACACAAGCATTCTTGTAAAGTTCTGGAAATTCTATTGACCGACAGAATGAGGCTTAAGTGTTTTTTAAACACTTGCTTATCCAAGACGTTTACATTTTTAAGAAAGAATTGACGTCTCCACAATCTCTTCTAAAAGCGCATATCTTTGACAAATTTATATCTAAATAAGTGTCTTTTTTCTTTAAGTGCAGTTAAAGGCAAATATGAGTGTGCATCTATCTTCAAGAAGATTTTCCATTTTTAAACAGAATTTAGAGAAAACATGACCTCCATCTGAAGAGTCAATTCAGATCAGACTATGTCCTCATTTCTGATCAAAGATACTCATATATATAATATACCAAATGATTTTATTTTAGTGAAATGGAAAAAAAAAACAACAACATAAAACCTGATTTTTTAACTTCAGAATTGAGGAAAAAGCAGAAGCCAGTTTGAAGAAATAAGTGACCTTGTGATTCTTGAGTCATAAAAGCTAAAATTCAGAAAGAGAAGCTGGAATAAAGTCACACAGGTTGCTGCCCTCATGTAATACCTGCTCACATACAGGCCTGCATTTTCCCATCAGTCATTTATTTTTGGCATGATTTAGCAACTATTACCCCCCCCCCCCCCCCCCACACACACACACACAAAAGGCAAGATCGGAGTAGTCACATCTGCTGAGTAATCTTTTCTAGAGGGAATAACTTGTGTGCAGAGTCAATAGGATTTTAATCACTGCTGGTCAATCAGCCTCCAGAAGCAACGGAGTGACAATGAGCGGCATTGAAGCTCGCCGTCACAACAGTGAATGTTGGACTGTACTCTCACAAAGAGCGGCGGGATGAATGGAACGTGCTGCACGTGTGGCTTCTCATCCAGCTGCTGCGATATTTCATGATGATATTCCATCAGAAGCACAGCTCGGATAAAGATTCAAACTTTATATTCCATCTGCATAAATCCACCTCGTTTTGAAATAAAATAACTCACAATTCAAGCACAAAGATCTTCAGTGGGTGCAGGGAATCTGTTTTTTTATATTAAATAGAGGATTCTACCCATGTTTGAATTTCAGTGAATCTTGATGACTTAAAGACCCACTCTGATGAAAATGGTGTTTTTGGTGTTGTTAACACGTTCTTGTGGCATTTTTTGGATCTTAAAGGACATGTATTAAAGAAAATGGAGCTCAAAAGGACATTATTCAAATCGCTGTGAATCAGGAGCAGATGAAAAAGTGTCGTTTGTAAATAAGTGTTTTTATGACTAAGAAAAAACGCTAGACGGCCACAAGCTCCCTGCTCTGAGCTCTTGGAGTCAGCAAGAGGAAAGGGAAGTTTCAAAAGTCCCGCCCACAACTTAGATACTACCACCTTGCAGAAACTTCCAGTATGTCCAAGAAATTTGCCTAAAAATGGCATAATGACGATTAAAAGACCACTGGGAAAGGTTTTTAAATAGATCAAAAGCTGATCAGAATGGGACTTTAACTTCTGCATCAGGTGGTTTTTATCAAACACCGTGACACTCATTCATTCATTCATTCATTCAGTGGAGCTTTCATTGTTGCAGAAGACTCACCCTTGAAGACAATGGCTTGAGCTCCCTTTGTGCTGACATGTCCATGTTTTCAGATGCTATGCTGTCTGAAAATGAGTGCTGCTTACTGACAACTCCTCTGGCGAGCTCAGAACTTCCTTCCAACAAAAACGGGTCTTTGGTACCTCTGCTTATGCTGCCGTTTGGATGGGACATGGATTCTGGGCTAACAGGACGGGAGGACGTGTGACAGGGCTCAGGCGGGGGGCTTGTTTTGGGGGTTTGCTTTGGCGACCCCCCCTCTTCCAAAGTGGAGTTCTGTTCCCTGATCATCTGGATGCTAGAGCTGATGTTCTCCTGGTCTGAGAGCGAAGGCCGCTTTTCAGACTCCGGTGTCCCCAAAGCAATCTTGTCTTCATCTGGCGTGGGGGTACTCTTCCCATCTTCGATACCCGAGTCAGAGCTGGAAGTCTTGGAAGAGGATTCACTCTCGGATTTGTGTGAACTTAGTTTGAGCTCCTCAGCAAGTTTACTGGCCAACTCCTGCGGATCTTTTGGAGGATTCTGTCGCGGCAGAGGAACAGGGGTCGCCGTGACTGTGCCTGCCAGCACCCCTGTAGGTGAATTTGACCGGAGCCCTGTCCTTGGTAAAGGGGACGGGTGCGGCTGGTACACTGGGGGCGATGGAGACGGTGTGGTGGGACTCGGGGTGTCTGGAGAAGGCTCAACCTCCAAACTGGTCTGACTCGTCTGGCACGGCTCCTTACCTGGGGACTATGGGAACAGAGAGGCGTTGTTATGCACTTGTGTGAAAGCATTTGATGATTTCAGGCTTTAGGTTGCTGGAGAACGACCAAATGTTAATGCCTTCAACCTTTACTTTCATCCAAATGCTAATGGGTGAAGCCGTCCAACCCGTAAAGCTTCACTGGAGTAACTCTAACCTTTAGCTGAAGGGGGGGCAGTCATTCTCCTACAGCTGCTTTCAGCAGCAGCTGAGATGACCATCTGAACTAACAGTAACACAGCTGAAGAAAAACAACAAAAAAACTCTTCCTTTACTCCAACTCTTTTAAAATAAAACTGAGGTGACATGTTACATTTCCGGCCAGCACGTCAATACATATAAATATTGTTTTTATTAATGTATTTAGGTAATTGCAATAAAAAAAGACAAGTTCTTTAACATTCAAGCTCTAAAATTACATAAATGATTTTTATAGTCTTTACAAATGTATGGAAAGCCCCTTTTCTGATCCTTTGAGTCTCAGGCAAAATTAAGAACAATAAACCACTTCCAATATTTCCCTCTTTAGAAGTTTTCAGACAAAAGTTTTTTTTTCTGTCTCCATGAAGCAGCAAGGCTAAAAGCAGCACCTTGATGCGAGCGTGCGGTGGATGAATGCCAGTATTCCGGTTTCTGTTCCTGCGTTTGTGTTGACTGCACTAGCAATGCGACTTTCTAATCTTATACCCTCTCGGAGTATGCCAATGGCCGTTGCAGAATGATGAAACCTTTGCAGGAAGGCAACAAGGAAAAAAAAAAATAAAAATGCCTCTGGCTGAGATCAACAACCCACCAAGGACATGGATTGTAAAGCAGGGAGGAGGGGGTCGAACTTTTTTGTGCCTCTTTGCATTTACCTTAATGTACTGAAAATGTTTTAACTGTAAAATTTAACTGCAATAAGCTTGAATGAAGGTTGTCCTCATAACTACGAATTCAGCTGCTAAAGGCTTTGAAGACTTGGATAAAGCTGGATTTCTCGGTCCGTCTGTCAGTGGAAAAACAACAAATGAGGAAAGTCAGACAGATCCAAGTTTGGTACCTCAATGAGCTCCATTGTGTCTTCGTCCTCTCCTTCCTCCCTATTGTCTTCGATTTCATCCATGACCTCCGCCTTGGCCTCCGCCACCAGCTCCTTCAGTGGTCGGTTCGAGGTCACGGATTTCACAAAAGGGTGCTGTGGACACAAAAGGAGGGAGCAGCTTATGAGTTCAACTTTTCAACAAACTGGAAAACATTTCACACAAAGAGAATTCAATGTTTGTTTGTTTGTTTGAGAGACTCGAGGGTTTTATGCTAATAGACTAAAAATATCCCAATCAATAATCATAACTGTTTTGCAGAAACAGACATTAAGCATCAGATTTAGAATTTAATGGGCAGTAATGCTCTTCCTATTCATTTGAACCACTTCCTACAGTAGTTAGGACAATCTCTCCAAAATTCTGTTAAAGGAATTTTCAAAAGAAACATAAGAGCACCTCTAGAAAACCAGAACATTTTTAGTGCTGGAAAATAATGTGACAGAAATGTGGGAATGTGGGAGCACAACAGTAGAAAGAGCTGCAAGCATCGCAGCTTCATGCATTCTGGCTTGAAAAATTAACGATTTTATCATCTTCAGTTTTTTTTAATGTACAAGAGAAAAAAAAAGCAATGTTAAAGTGAACACAATAAAAAAATAAAGTGCATTTTAATTGCTGATGTGATGTAATAATTTATTATGGAAGTGCTTTGGACATTTGCACTGGAACAGCTGACAAAAGGGAAAACGGCTGCAGGTGGTACTGAAGCATGAAGAGCTTCCAGGTCCGACTGTGTGTTTGTGTGCAGGAGAACATCCTTAAGGACTGCATTAGGCCTCAGCTTTTAACTTCTCAAATGACAAGAGTCAGCTACTGCGCGATTAGACATGTTCAAGCTGAGGGTTCAATTCCAGAAGACCTGCTGTATTGCAGCTTAATGACGATGCATCCCAGACTATTTGAAATAGTTGGATTTAAAGATTTAAAGTAAATATAGGTCTCTTTATGTAGCACCAATCATGTTTTGTTAGAATCAAAATAAACATGTTTGTGGAAGTAAAACTCATGTTAAAGTTACATTAAAAAAATAATAGAAATTACAGAGAATTACTGAGGAAAAAAAAAAGCTTAATGTGCGATATAAAATGGTTTTGACCATTTCTTAACCTTGCTGTTGCTCTTCTAAAATGAAAGAATGTGTTTTACATTCAAATGGGACACATTATCTGAAGCTTACAAGCTCATCTTTCTACTTTTTGGGGCTCGAGGTGTTTTTTTTTTGGGTTATATCCTGTAAATGACAAACGAATGCAAACATTATTGTCCCAGGTGCACCGAAAGCAGCTCTGAACTTGTTTGAATAAAGAGAAGAAAAGGTTTCAAAGAGTAACAGGATGGATCTGAGTTTAAGGTTTGTTTTAAGATGCAAGATTGTTGATAACTTTAGCTAGAGGAGAGGAAAGAGACCAGAAAGTTTGGATTTGAACAGTCACAAACGTGATGTAAGTTTAAAATACATCTACCATGGCAGGATCCCTTTAAAATGTAAAATGTAAATTCAACTGAAAGACTATTAGAAGTTATGTGGGGCTTGAAACTGAATTTACACGATCGATTCAAGCTTGTTCTGTCGGCAGCTGCCTGCTGAACGACTTCCAACCAGTCAGTCATGTTTTGTTAAAATTCCTCACAGAGGAAGATGAGGGAAAGAGGGCGAGAGGTGAAACTGAATGTTTGACAACTCAAAGACCTCATTTTTAGGCACAATGACGATCTCAAAGTTTATACAACCTTGAACACTCATGGAAGCCTCGCTTTTCTCTCTCTCATCAATCACATCACCGTCTGCTTTCCGCAAAAAGTCTGAGAAACAAAAGGCTGCAGAGTAATTTGAGATCATCTAATCAAGAGTGCACTGCAGATTATAATGCTTTTATTGCACACAATCTCCAGGCTCCATCAGTAGGAATGGTGACTATCTAACTCTCTCAGTACAGCATTAAAGTGTGAAAATGGGCCACACCCATCCTCCCCCCACCCCCACCGATGGAGCGCAAGAACAGAATTCCCAATAGACCAGAATCCGATTTTTTTTTTTAACCACCCTTCCAAATTGGACAGAAGTAACAAACTGAATATGGAAAAGAGCAGGAATGTCAAAAGCTACTGTTGCTCTCAGGTGTCAGAAACACAAGAAACTGTGGGTCAGGATTTTATATTAGATGCTGAACTCCTTCTGTAATCCACTCTCTCTCTTGTGTTTTTTCTTTTATATTACAAACCAGATTCTCGGGCACTGGCTTTAGGGGTGTTTTGCTGTTCACTTGAGGCGCGTGTGGCCACCTTAAGGGACGTCAAGGAATTGGAACGTACCACTGTCGTGTGTGTGGTCTAAACCACGCTCCAATGTCCAATTTTCCTCATTTTTATCAGTCAGGCTGGACGCAAGGAGAGGGCAAAGGGCACATAAGGAGCAGGCTCTTATCGCTCTCCGTACAACGTATTTGGAATGATTCCATTTGGAATTAGAACTAACATACCAGACAGGTTTTGGTTTGAGTAATACGATTTTTTTCCCCACCCAATTTCTTTCTGCTGACTCCTTTATCGTCCTTTGCCTTCACACCCACACACCTGTGCCCCCCACCCGGGCTCTGATCACTACAGACCTCTGCAATCACATCTTAAAATAAGCTATTAATGGGTTATCTTTCAGTCCGCTAAAGATAAGACAACATTTCATCATGTGTCAGAAGGACTTGTTGCATAACATGTACATATTATGTCAGGACCCACCTCCAGAAGTTGGGCTGCAGTTGGACGAGTCTCTTGATTTTTATCCAGCGCGGTCTTCAAGAAATTGTTAAAATCGTTTGACCTTCGATAACATGAAAAAACAGCTTTAATGAGGATGAATGAAAATGGTGACGAGCAGGGATGAAGAAACACTACATGCAGTAATAAATATGCTGCTTTGAAACATTACATCATGTAATCCGTTGCCTTTTCTTTCGGGAATAGTAAGAAAGGGAGGACATTCTGACACAAATAAAATGAATTGGCAAAAAAAGACAGGAAAACATAAGACATTTTTGACGTTGCCTGCCGTACAGTATCCTCTAACCACGAGTCATGGGATGGTGCAAGGCAGCGGCGAGTACTCAACGTTTCCCTGGGGAATAATTCCATCTGTGGTTTCATCTGTTTTCTGCTATCTTGACAGAATTTTGTCATCCTACGAGCAACATATGGGCTCCTCACCATTTGTATGGCTCGTCGAGAGTTGGGGGTTCCGATTTGGCAATCTTCAGCATCACCCTCATGGGATTGAGCTCATGGTGTGGGGGCTCAATCTGAGCCAGTTCAATCAGAGTGATTCCCAGAGACCAGATGTCAGCTTTGTAGTCATATGGGGTGTCCTTCATCGTCTCACACATCACCACCTCGGGGGCCATCCTGGAAAAGGCAGAAAGAAAAAGTTCTAACCTTAACAGAGCTGGGTAAATAACAGAACCTCAAAAATATGTCGGACGTCAACAAATAAAATACAGAAAAATGTTTTCCAATAAAGAAAAAGGAAGCAACACAAACTCATCTTTTATGGCATTGAGAATTGGTGAAATAAGGAATTTGTTAGATTAAGGTGCTGTTTGTTAGATAAGGAACTGTTTAAATCAACTGTTAACTATTTTAACCATATTTTCCCAGAATCTTACAGTGTGGAACAAACTGTTACATGTTACTGTTTTTTATTTATTTATTTTTTAACAGGCTGTTACGTGTTACTATTACAGCTTCCAAGTGTTTTAAAAAGGTGTGAGAGCAAATTTCTTTTCAGAAGGTTAAAGTGATTGATATAGCTAATGTGCTTATTGTTTTGGCTTTTACTGTGTGCATGAAAGTTGAGAAGACATCATTTAGAAGAGTGTCGAGTAACAAAAGGCTGTAGGACCAGAATGTCTTCCTCTACCATGATCAACGTAAAACACGTGTTTTACGTGCTACAAGTGAATATGAGACAATATGAGATCCTGAAGAATTAGCACATTTTTGCTTAATTTTTTAACTTCCAAAAAGATAAGTATGTGGTGTTCCACTGTTAAATTGAACTTTTTCAAGTACCATGAATCTTTCAGTTAATATCTGACTTTTTGGTCCTGACCATTGTATGGATCATATTTTGCTCTACAACAAAAGCTGATCTGAATGTTTTGCGTTACTTTTGCGACATTTCCCTTCTTTTAGGCATCAAAATCGGTTTTGAGAGTGCTTGACAACATTTTCTTGTTATGCTTTCTTAAATTTTGTTTCTTGTTCACTGGAATCTTAACAATAAAACTCTTGGGTTTTTTAAACTTCTTAATGGAGCAAAAAAAAGAGTGAAATTTCTATTTTTGTAACAAAAACAGGTTTGTATGCGTCTGTGGGGGGGAACAAAAAGTAATTTCTCGAATCTTTTCAACAAAGTTACTTTCCTACCAAAGGTGCATACAGAAGTACCAGTTTCATTTTTCTGCTACAGTTTTAAGGAATGCTCACATTTTTTGTGAGAGTCCCCTCAGATTCGTATGCGATTAAGCTGTGTGGCTAAAAAATGTTTAAAGAAAAAAGAAAAACGGAGTCGGTGGGAATCACTTGGACTTAAAAAATAATTTAAAATATTAACCCCAAAAAAGCTGTGCTGTTATATATGCACTCACTTGATCATTTAAGAGCTATTTGTACCATTAAGTTTCACTCACCAGTATGGAGTTCCAATGAAAGAATCTCTTCGCTGCAAAGTTTTGGTGTTTTTTGCGGACACGCCAAAGTCAGCTGCAAGATGATGCACAGAGAGGAAAGAAAAGGCATAAATGAAATACATTTCCCACAGATGTTTAACAGCAGCTTGTAAATCTGCTCTGGATTTGGGAAGGGTGGAGATCTTGAATTTACAGCCATGTTTTTGTGCTTTTTTTCTCCCGGGTTTAAAATGATCAAAACCATCCAGTCATTTGTGTTTCATTCACACTTTGTCTATCATTCCATTTTATTTATTTTTTAATACAATGTTCAAGGTGATCAGAAAGTGCACACAGCTTATAGCAGGATGACCTCACAGATTCTATTATTTTCTTCACAAATCATGATCGGGCCTTAAAAAGTCAAATCGATAGAAAATATGGTTCAATTTGAATAATTAATTCTGTTAAAATGGATCTCAAAAGCACGCTACCAGGAAAAGAAAAAAGTAAAATTCAACAATGCATTGTTGAATTTATTAGATAAATATTTGCTCTGAAATTAGAAAAAAAAATTGCCTTCCTTTTTAGCCTTTATGATTTAAAGTTTTGACAAACATAAATCAGGATATGCAGCACTAACACTGTATAAGATCCTGCATTCAGTGGAGACCAGTTGTCTCTAAAGACCTTCATAAACATATTCCAAGAACCTGAAAAAAGACTTTGCATCCAAACAAGCATTCATATTTGTGCCTCACTGGCAGATTTGAGGCTTTCGGCTGACCTCAAAGTCGCTTAATTGCAGCCTTGTTTGAATTAACATGCAGTTAGATCAGTTTGGGGACTGCAAATGAGTTTCTGTCGTGACATAATGAGTCTAAGGAGGCAACTCCCAGTGATTATATCTGACTGTGGTGTGTTTGGGAAGAATGTAGGGCAGAAAAGATCCTTGCCTAGTACGAGTCCAGCCTAGACTGGAGCATCGGAAAAGATTGGATTTAAAGTTTTAACTACGAGTCAACAACTGTTAGTGAAGCCTGACTGCAGCTCCGATTTCTCAAAGTGAAAACGAAAACATTCATTGTGCAAAGAAGAGAAACTGCCAGGAGAAATCTGAACCCTCTGATCTGACACTTGGAGCGAGCACATTAAAGGCGATGTTTCTCTCTGTTCGGGAAGCGCTGTAATGCAAAACACACTGGCCTCTGGGTTGGGTCCACAGCTTCAGCTGTGTAATGTGAAGAATGTGGAGAACCCTTCAAAAAGCCAATAAAAGAAAATATGCAACATTCCCAGAATGCAGTTTTCCCACACAATGCTTGTCTATGATCCTCTGACAGCACCGTGGGCCCTCTATCTGTGTGTGTGAGTGTGTGTGTGTGTGTGTGCGTGTGTGGCACGCATAAACACCAAAGAAACAATTAAGCAGAGGTCTGGAGATAACCTCCAGAGCACACAAAGAGGTCAGCCTCCTCTAGGAGTGGTTTCACCCAAATTGTTTTTTGCGATTAAAAATGCTAAAACACATCATTTTATGCTCCCTTAGTAGGAGATTTGTTGTTTAAGGTCACGACCTGTGCACACACTGACCAAACAGCACACTTTCTGTGACATCTAGCATGTCTCTTTAAATCAGGCATCGTGGTTATAAAAATCCAAAACAAGTTTAATACTTTGGAAAGCCAAGAATAAAACTCACTTAACATCTTAGAGTTCATCCATATTGCTACATTGGACATATGTTGTTATCCATGCAGCACTATTTTAGCTATCAATGTCCTCCGTTTTGTCCTTTTGAAACCATCTGAGGCATTTGTACTGGATCAAAAACATCCCGACCCCATCAGCCCTTACCGAGTTTGATCGTTCCGTCCAGAGTGAGGAGGATGTTCCCGGCCTTCAGGTCTCGGTGGATGATCTTCATGCTGTGAAGGTAGACCAAGGCCTCCAACATCTGGCGACACACCACCCTAATCTGCGGCTCCGTCAGCCCACGATCCAACTCTGATGGGAGTGAGAAACACGAGAAAGGGTTAGTACGTTTTTAAGCTGTATAAAAAGCCTCATCATGAAGGCATAAACGACATGTCTGCTGCATCTTTTACAGCCTCATAACAAAACAGTCGTGGAAGTGGCACTGCTGTGAAAAGATATCTGTGATCAGTTTAGATTGCGTTTCCAGATAAAATCATCCCAGATTAGGAAAACTTTCACACATCTAATCTTGTCGAGGCTCATAGACTTTACACGACTTTGTCTGTGTTTAGTTAGCTGCAAAAGGGGTGCGAGCAGATATGAAGCAGTGGGATTATGCAATGAAAACAGACCAGGGGTGTTTCCCACACCCGGAGCTTCCACCATGTCAGACAGTGTTTCAATGTTCAGGGCCGTGTTGGAAAAGATGTAGAACAATACGATGTTCTTCTAAACCAGCACGGTTCTTCTGCAGCAGGCTGATCAAGACAGCTGATATAGAAAACTGGAGAAACTAAAGGGTGTAAACGGAAAAGTACTAACCTAGCATGTTGGCATCCATTGCACCTCCAGGACAGAACTCGATCATGATCTGAGGTACATGAGATAAGAGGAAGGGTCAACCCTCAGCAAGAAATATAAGCACACAAAAAAAAATAGGCTACAGAAAAACAATCCAAACTGTAAGAAAGGAAAAAAAAATTCTAACCGAACATTTTCAAATCTGAATCAAGCTCAGATGCTGGATCACCAAGTTTCAAACATCAATACTTTCAGAGCCTTACAGACGGCCCACCTTCTGGTATTTCACAATTTCCCCTGGTTAAAGCTGTGGCAGACAGGTTTCCATTCGAACACACACACACACACACACACACACACACACACTTGTCCTGCTATAAGCAGTAGCACATTAAAAAAAAACAGAAGGCAAATCATTTGAGGTTTTTTTATTTTTTTTATTTTACCAAACTCAGTTTAAAATGCAACAGTTAGACTCCTATCAGATTACAGATAATGGTTTTTATTGAGATGTCAAATTCTGGATTGTGATCATCTTAGCCTAAGTTTACCTGCTGCTGAATACATGAGCATGAATTCATGACTGGAGGAGACCATCAAATATCTGCATGACGTTTGTCTCGATTCAAAAGCAACTTCAAGCAGTTGTCTTTATTTTAAAGGGCTGATATGCTTTTCGTAACCCTTGTGCTATCCTAGGCACTTTGCCGTTGGAATTTGGGTCATCTAGACCCACTAGACAGAGCTCTGAACCTTTTTTTTTTTCAATGATTTGTGATCTTCACTGGTTCAATGATTACATGAAATTTGTCCACCTTTATCCACCTTTGTCATGGTAGGGAGAACATGTCAAAGTAAGGGCGGGGTCATCCAAGATAGCACAAATTAAGCCTTTCAGAGGAAACTGTATCCATAAATAAGATGAGATATTACTTTTGGAACACTAAAGAGCGATTTTGTGGTATTTTTGCAGGTCATTTTCTTATCCGGAAGCAAAACAACTCAAAGTTTGAGGCTCCGGTTTTCGCTCCTTGTGGGTGCCGCTCATGTCGCAAAGATGGATGTGCATATTGTGGAGCCTTTCAAAAAACGTCTAGCTTGGCAGGGAGTGGGTGTGTGTGTCAGCCTGGGGGTGCTGTCAGCGCAGAACCTTCCGCTCATTTTTGTGAGTTGGGAGGGGCTGGTGATCAGAGCCCAGGTTTTTAAAGGAATGCTCAGAAATGCTTGAATGGATCAAACTACAGCCTTCAGTTGTTTTTCGTGAGGACTTAACATTAATAAACTAAAAAATTCAAAAAAGTTGATTTTGTATGATATAGGCCTTCAGGCCTGTGATGCTGTCAAATGTTTTCCTTTCTGAGCGCATAAAACAAAGGGCCGTGGATAATAATCTGCAAAAGTTTAACCATGATTGTCACACAGCCTGAGATGTGATCGAAACTTTTTGTTTTGTTATATTTTTCTTTGAAGGGCCAGAGTTCAGCATACCTGCTGCATGATCTCACTCACAAACAATCCCAGTTTCCTCGTGCTGTCAAAACACTGTCAAAGTCTCAGACCGACACCTGACAGGGAGTGGCGTTTCAGTCAATGCAAAAGGCAAAAAAATACATAAATAAAGAGCTCCTACCTTTAATTCATACAGATAAACAAAAAGTCTGTGTACAGACACTCAAAACACAGACTTGCCTTAGAAAACAAAACAAAACGGATCTGACAGTAATTAAGAAATGTCCAGCTACCTGGATTGTGACATTTGTGATGGCATCATGATAATAGGAAGAATGAAAAATAACAGGAGGTGAGTGACAGTTTAAGATCAGATTCAGGGCTGCTGGAGGTGAATGCGAATAGCATCAAGGAAACCATGTCAAAATGAACCACCAACACGATGACTGGAGTTTTTTAGCAGACTACCAGTCCCGAACACATCAGCCAGGAGACGCCAGCGGCAAGAGGACCAGAAGAGGGGGACATGAGGGAACAGAAATGTGGCGAACCGTGTAAGGAGCCGTTCCAGCTGTAGAAAAGACACCAATTTGTTTAATTCATCATTTATAACTGATCCCATAAGATGAAAAGGATGCATTTCCTGCCCGCTTTCCTTTACGTGCTTTATTCTGCAACAAAAGCTGAATAAAAAACACTAACTTGTCAGAGGGTGTAATGAAAGCACACTCTTCATGTTTCATTAACGCCACAGTGTGTGGGTAATCACACAAAAACCACTTCCTTAGCTTAGGGCCAACAATCTCACATAAATAACATCTTCTTCCTTTAGAAAACCAACCGGCTAAACACAACTCATCGCACACTGAACTGCCCAACCTAAAACAGCCGTGCATTTCACGACTGTCAGGGGCAACTGGTTTGTGTCGTCATCTGTGTCGCTCTACAAGACGCTTCTTCCTCCCCTCCCTGGAGGAATTCTGCTTGATGCGTGGTTCTGTGGCCAAGAATGCTCTCCAACTGGTCAGGCCGCCTGTGGGGCATACCTGCTGTGGGTGGAACAGGAACACGGGCTGAAGCTGTCCACTTCACACACACAACCAGGCCTAGCAGTCAGCAGAGACGAAGTGGGACATATGCAGCGTATGAAGACAGGCCAGGATTTTGGCCAAATGCTCACCGTCTCCTGCCTGCACCAATACACTGCAAACCATTTCAAGTTTTGTTTTGAGACATCCAAGATATTTTACCAAATTGTCTAAACGAATCTTTGCTCTACAGGGGTGTCAAACTCATTTTCACTGAGGGCCACATCAGCATAGCGGCTGTCCTCAAAGGGCCAGATAGAAGTTATACATGTAACTAAATGTACTGACAAATAAATGTAACTACTCCTTAATGTTAAATAACTATTTATTTATTATAGCTTTTTGAAGTGACGATTACAGTTGCATAGAAACATAGGTTTGTTTGTTATTCTAGCATAAATCCTTTTACATTTGAATGTGTCTGGTTAGGTTATATGGACAGTGTTTAAGTCTTAATGTATAGTTGCCCAATCCGATTTTTCAAGTCCAATTCACCCTAGATGTGAATAAATACACACCAATTTTCAATTTTATTTTAATAAATTAAAAAATTTTATGCTCTCGCGGGCCACATAAAATGACATGGAGGGCCACAATTGGCCCCCGGGCCTTGAGTTTGACACATGTGCTCTACACCATTAGCACAGTTGAGAACGTTTTGACTCATCAGGATGTAGGAATAGGGAAATTATTGACCATTTTTCTCTATGCTTCATAGTCTCGATAATAAAAAAAAAACTTGATTTAAAAACTAAAAAAAAAAAAACAAAAAAAACTTGATTCTCTTGTTTAACATATTCAGTATTTGGGACAGTTAACACAAGACCCCAAATGTTTTTCTACATTGGATTTTCAATGTGAAAATGATTCTAACAGTATTTAAGAAACTGTTTGTGCTTTACGAAAGATTTACAATCATTTTATTTTATTTTGAACTTACATGTACCACTGCGCCACCGTGCAGCCAATTTTCAATTTTAGGCAAATTTATTATCAAGTAACAACTGGTAAAAACCACATGAATACTCTAACAATAAAAATAAAAACATTTGATTAGAACTAGCAAAAGGACTACCGGTAAATAACATTTAATTTGAAGTATTTCCAACACTTTTTTCCAATAAAAAATGTTAATGCTCGTGTGGAACTCAGTGTCTCTAGACTTTGAAGTCGTATAATAGGATGTTTTATTAAATGTCTTAATTTTACTACTTCAGTGGTTTTCTTCTCAAGATTAGTGTTCTTTTCATATTTAGACTACCTCTTTTTGTAGTGTAAGTTACAGTTTATGCAAGTTTTGTTCAACTTTTATATCTAGTGTTTTCTGAAAACTATTTTATAACTACAATCTTTTATACTTATTTATTTTAAAAGACAAAGTCTAATAATCTTAGAAACATTAAAACGAAAGAAGCCTCTGCTGAGTTTTATTTGAATTCCTTTGCACTTTCACTGGGATTTCTGACGCTGTTTTCAAAGGAGCAAAAGTGAGACAACTCCTTTGAAACATCAATCAAGCGTAAAAAAAAATATGACCACAAAGTTCAGCCGTGATCCCTTAACCGCTTCAGTGATCTGCGCCTTCAAGTGTGAACTTGACTGTGCCTTTGAGCCAACGACAGCAGCACGCTGGCGGTAAATAAGGCTTTGCTGTGTCATCAAAATCTCATCCAAACGAAGTGTGGAGGTAAATTGAAACAAATCCCAACAGTAAAGAGGATTAGAATCTTTGCGTTTCTATGAAAAATAGCCTGAAGCGCCAGCTTACGGTAAGACTGAAGTCTTCCTCATTCGTCAGGTCCTTGCATTATGTTCCTACTTTGCGTGCACAAACAAGGCTGATCTCATAGCAATGCTGTCATTTAACGATTTCTTTGGTTAAATAAGACTAGATAACAATTAAAGCATACATTTTTTTTATGAGGGTACCTCTATTGAAGGCCTCAATAAGCTGTGCTTGTAGCATCAGTGTGATCTTTGCAGCAAAGCAGTGTTTTGTCTCTGATTCTTGCCCAAGGGCAGTCAAACAACCTCCAATACCTTGAAGCCAATTTTTTTTGGTTGTTTTTACTTCAGTTTTTTAACTTTTTTCCCCCCCAAGTCTTGCGTTTAGGCTGCAGAATGTGCTCATTGTAACCATCTACTTTGATAATCTATGCACTGCACAAAGCCTTTTCTGCTTAAACACTGAAGGCTGGAGTTGTGATCCTGTTCATCTGCCAGACTAGCATCCTTTAGACCCGTCTGGCTCTGTTCATTCTTCTCAGCTTGCTCATCATGTTAAATGCCGCCTTTTTCCTCATGTTGTGGGCCCGGCTGCCTCACACCAGATTGTTTCCCTGACATGGAACAAGCAGCTCCTCTATCCTCCCTCTTCCTGCACGCCCCCTATTGCTCAGTAGTAAGCAGAATGGGTGGGTTGGCGCTGGAATGCAACAATTTACTCGGCCCAGTCCACCCAACTGGAGGTTACTGAGGCGTCACCGTCAGCCACTTGACTATTTGCTCTGAAATCTGGTGGATACAGGTTGGCAATGACTGCTGACTTTAGGCAAGAATGCGATGCAAAAGACGATACATGAGTAGCTGAAAACACCTCAAGGGGAAGAAGATAATAAAGAATAAATGGGCAAAAAAAACTAAATGCTACAGCACATGTCTAAATATTTTACTGATCACCAAAACTACCATTCCTTTGTCAACTAATTGGAAAATAAAAATATATTTTCACTAAAAATTGTAGTTCATGGACTGCAGTGCAGTCATGTCAAAAAAATAAATGATAATCTTGTGAATTAAAGGTGTTTTATTGTGAGTTACTGGATTTGTTCATTGAAAACAGAAGGAAAGTGAAGTTAGTCCGATGGCCTATAAAGGGCTTCCCTGCACATTTGCTTTAAAGGAGTCACACAAAGTGCACGTTTTCTGCGAGTGCAGCAATGAATGACTGACTGAATGTTTTTCCACAGGAACATTTTACATTTTCATCAAGTGGGATCTGGAAAAATGTTTTTAGGAAGGTTCTGTAGGACTATAGTGGGGTCGGTCAAAGCAGGAAAAACAGTGAAAATAGAATTCCGCTACTTAAAATATGAAAAAATGGGACTAAATAGACAAAAAAGCGGGAATTATTCCTAAATTAATTACAAATTAATAATTTCAGAAAGCAAATTTTGTTCTAGAAGTTAAAAAAAAAAAAAAAAAAAAAAAAAATCACTTATTTCATGGGTCGATGCAGAAAACAAACTTTCCATTCAATTCCAGCAGAAATCAATGCACTGGATAAAAATTTTACATCCTTTTATATCTGTTGAAAGGTGCGTTTTTTAAAGTCACACATTAAAATAAACATTTTCCCCGTCTCTCAGCAGGAGACTTAAAGGAAATAATATTTTTAGACTTTGTTGCCTTGTAATTCCAAAGATATTTAAGGTTGTGCCCCAACATGAGGTCACCATTATTTGTCTTGGCCTGAGAGGATGAATGCAGAAGAATTTACTTCTTAAGAGAAGAGAAAAACAAAAAGAACTCAAAGAGTAGCAAAGACTGAAATGAAACGGATCTTTTTTTCTTGCTGTAACATCGGGGTGAGGTCGAGGTCACTTCTGCCTCCAGAGGTCTGCTGTCATTCCTCCTTAGGCTCTCTAGTCTTATTTTCTTTAAACAAAAATGTGCTCATGATGAGATTAAGTAGTCTAATGGAGTGAAGGAGAACAGAAGACATTCACATTTATGCGGTTAAGAGACTATTTTTTCTGTTTAAGAGACTATAACTGATTAAAGTTACCGAAAAAAACTGACAAATGACATTGTAGGAGACACGGACTGCAATCTCTAAACATATTCCAGAGCAACTTCATTTAAATTTGTGCAAACAAATTTGTTCATCAATATATTTTACCTGTTTACAGTATCAGTATACAGTCCCTGACAAAAGTCTTGTCGCTTATCCATTTTGAAGAAACAAAAGCGTATAACCTCACTTTTAATGAATCCATCGGTTTTAGAAATGTCTCACATGAAAGCTAAAACCCTCCCAAATTATGTTCAATATAGTAAAATAAAATTGCTTCACTGAAGAAAGATTGATCATTTCATGAACATACAAAGGTCACATTTTGGCAAGACAAAAGTTTTGTCGCCTACAGAGAGCAATGTGAAAATTTAACAAATAATTTACTTCAAAAACAAAAATATGTTGCATAACATCAGTGAATTAAGTAGTGCTACTGTGAGATCCATATTTAATATCTTGTATGACTTCCATGAGCTTGAAGGTCGGCATCCATGAGGTTTGACAATGATTCATACAATTTATGGATGAAGTCATCAGGACTAGCAAAGAAAGCAGTCTTCCATGCCTCCTAGAGTTCATCAAGATTCTTTGGTATCGTCTTCCATGCTTCCTCTTTCATTCTACCCCAGACATGCTCAATGATGTTCATGTCTGGTGACTGGGCTGGCCAGTCCTGGAGCACCTTGATCTTCTTCGCCTCGAGGAACTTTGATGTAGAGATGGAAGTATGTGATGGAGCACCATCCTGCTGCAGAATTTGACCCCTTTTATGGTTGGGAATGTAAGAGGTAGCTAATACTTCTTGATATTTTAGGCTATTGATATTGCTTTCCACCCTGCAAATGTTCGGCACACCCCCATACTGGATGTAACCCCAGACCATGATTTTTCCGCCACCAAACTTAACTGTTTTCTGGGTGAATCTTGGGTCCATGCGGGCTCCAGTTGGTCTCCTGCAATATTTGCGGCGGCTGTGATGTAATTCAACTGAAGACTCATCTGAGAAATCCACCTTCTGCCACTTTTCCAGCGTCCATCCTTTTAGCAGGCTGTGGGCCTTGGCAAATGCCGCACGTTTTTTCAATTGCCTTTTGTTTAGTGCTGGTTTCTGGGCACTGATTCGACCATGGAGGCCATTTTGAGACAGAATTCTACAAACTATTCTGGTTGACACAGAGACTTGAGGTGACCAGGCCTGGTGGAGCTCTGCTGGAGTGGAAAAGGGGCTGGCCTTGGATTTTCCAACCAACAAACGGTCCTCCCGAGCAGTTGTCTTGCGGGGTCTGCCGGACCTGGGCTTGTCAAAAACATCTCCAGTCTCTTCAAATCTTTTTCTTATTCTTTGTACTTGACGCTGAGACACATTGAAGGTGTCAGCCACCTCAGCAGTGGATCTGGTCTTCAGCCTCTTGATAATCAACGCTTTGGTCTCAGGGTGAATCTTAGGCATGTTGTCAGAGGTCAAGTTGCAGTTGATGTGAAGGCCTGGTGTGCTGGGGTTCTTTTTATACACACCCACTAATTGATTGATCAGTGACTGATCACAGGTGAGGCTGTAATCTAGGATTGGGTGCATCATATGACAAGGCGACAAAACTTTTGTCTTGCCAAAATGTGACCTTTCTGTGTTCATTAAATGATCAATCTTTCTTCAGTGAAGCAATTTTATTTTAGTATATTGAACATAATTTGGGAGGGTTTTAGCTTTCATATGAGACATTTCTAAAACCAATGGATTCATTAAAAGTGAGGTTATACGCTTTTGTTTCTACAAAATGGATAAGCGACAAGACTTTTGTCAGGGACTGTACGAACAAAAAGTAAAAATGCACAGGGCCCTTTTACCTACCCAGAGTTTGTTCTCATAGTAAAACGCATCCAGCAGTTTCACTATATATTCATGGTCACATTTGGCCAGGATGTCGATTTCAACCATGTAGTCCTCCAGCTCCTCCTCACTCTTCGTCTCGATCACTTTAGCGGCAGCCAGAACTCCGGTCTCCTTGTTTTTGGCCTGAGAAACGGAAACAAAGCATGTGTTAAACAAACAGAAGTAACATGGAAACTTTTTGATTCATTCTGTTCTATTCTTAACATTCATCCAACAGAGTTTAACACCCATATAGATGCTTAAACTGTTAAATGAATACAGTAACTTATTTGGATTTTAGAGATCCACTAGATGGAAGGTGACTGACTAAAAGAAAGTAAAAGTATGGAAAATGTGGAATAAAGTGGTAAACGGTTCAGCCTTTGGACCAAAAATTGAATTTATGAAATCACTTTCCTTTTTTCACCAACACCCAAGAACAAGAAGAAAAAAAACACCAAGACCCACCACACCAATTAAAATGCTGACTAACACAGAGAAAACAGGAAAGGAGGCTCCACGCCCTCTTTGAGGAACCATGAAGAGGAACAGAAAAGCCCGTTTGTTTGCTACAGAGACCGCTGATTACAAACATTTATATATAAAAAAGTTGACATAAGAAAAGCTTGATGTCCCTTTAAATGTAAAGCTGACACTTTAAGAATAATGCTGACAATGTCCCCGAGGGGCCACACCTCCCAGTTGAAGGAGGCGTCTGTCCCTGGATGTCGGGATGCAGATGTCCATCCAATGACCTGCAGAGTGTCAGACTAAACAGCCTGGTGGGGCTGATGCCTCAGTGCTTTACCGGGGCTGTGGGAAAACATCTGAACAAACATTTCAGACCCACAGCAACACGCTTATTGTAGTGTGCCACGTCTGGGAGTGTGTGTGCGTCTTAGGTAAACACGGCTCCGGGGGAAGCAGAGCGAAGCTACCCCCTTTCAGAGAAACCTACAGAGTCAACAGGACATCTTCTCCTGCCAGGAAACCATAACTCAGCTACCTCCTCAGTCCCAACGGTCACAGAGACACTTTCACCAAACTGCTAGTTCTCAGCTCTCTGCTACCACTCAGTGACAGTCAAGTCATTGTTTTCCAATCCATCATCCATGAAATACCACTTAGTTGAAGAAAGAAACTAAATGAAGTAAACACAGATTCTTAAAACTACAAGAAGCTACATTTCTACCAAAAGCTTCATATTCATCAAGCAGAGCTTTCGTTTTGGTTGTAAATGCTGCTGGTCATTGAGCCGGAGTGGTGGTTAGTGCACCTCACTGATCATGTGGACTAAGATCACCTGATGTTACTGCTCCAAGGTTAAAACAATAGGCAGCATGCCACTATCGAGATGGTGAAGCGAGCAGCCAAAAAAAAAAAAAACTGCAAAACTGCATAACGTTTAAAGGCCTACTCTGATGAAAATAGCGTTTTTAGTGTTTCTAACGTGTTCTTTTGCCGTTTTTCTCATGACACAAAAAATCAGAAAAGTAAATTAAGTTTAAAATTTCTGAGTAGTTGCAAATCAAGAGCAGACGAAACTCTCCGTTTGAAAAAACGTGCATTTGTTACGCAGAAAATACGCTGGGCGGGCCACAAACTTCAATTCTGATGCAACCACTTGCAGAAAAATAGATCCTCGTATGTCTTCGTCTTCCTCTTCCGAGCTGGCATCTGGCTCAAAACTGTACGGCTGGATAGATCTAATATTGCTCACCATTTTTGTTGCTCCACTAATGTTAGGTTGGGGGTTTGAGGGGCTGTGGGAGAGTGTGCAAACAGAGAGCTCTCAGTTATGGTTGACGGGAAGAGGGAGCGAGGTTGCTCTGCATCAACGGTCTCACCCACAACTCAGAATGAATCTCTAATGAACTGCTGCCGCTCTGCAGAGATTATGTCCTAGAAAACGACTAAAAATGGCATAAACATAATTGAAAGACCACTGGGAACGCTTTGAAAAAGCACTCAAAGTTGACCTTAAAGCCACCGACTAGTGGGTTTTTCTCAGTATGGCTGCATCAACCACACTGATCATGAACTACACTGTTATTTCCGTCTGTGCGTTCAGCCTGAGCCTCATTTAGTGGAAATGTATGTATGCCCTACTATCTCTAGTTGGTGCCACTATTGCAAATTCAACAGTCCAGCCCCCCCCCCCCCCAAAAAGGAGTCGTCATCCCACTCACAAACATCCACCTTCTCTGGCCTGCTGACGAAAATGTGTGAAGTCAGAGAAAGATAAATACATATTTGAAGTGTTTAATGGGAAATCTAGCAGAGTGTATACGCCCCACAGAGAGGAGAGAGCGGTCAAATACCTCAGCGCATCTCACATGAGACCTCCTGACTTCCACCAAATCATTATGACGTCAATGCACAAGTGACTGGATGTTTGCACATGTTGGGGTTTGTACAAACATTCCAGCAGGAGACACCAGTGTTACTTCAAATCGTAATGCAGCTGCTGCGCTTGATGTACAAGGTGGAAGCAATTTCTGTATAACCAACACCCTAACAGACATATAGCCACACTGGCATTTAAAACATTCGTTTTTGATTTTACTGAAGTATTATACAAGTGTTACCTACTGTACATGTTAAATGGAATTAAAGGTTACTATGATCTAAATCATTAGGAGTTTATAGTTGAAGCCACAAACTAGTGAGCTAAAATTGTGACACAATCCTCGAAAATGTCTTTAGATTAGAGTTTATATAGAACAGAGGGATCAAGAATGCAGTCAACTCCATGCTGGAGCTGCTGCAGGCATAAAAAGAGAAAGAAAATATGTTTAACGATTCAAATCTCTTCTTTAGGTCTACCGCAGACGAGAGAAAACTTTGGGTTTGTTCGGGTCAGCTTTAAGCTTTCCATTCAAAAAGGACTTTCGTTCCAGGAAATTCTCTCAATTTCTCTCTTTTTGTCTGTTTTCTTTGTTTTTTACCAGTTATATGATTACAATCTATAGAGAAGCATTAAAAACATATTCTAGCAGACTCCCTTTCTGACCCTATTTGTACAACACCTCTGCTACATGAAATGACATGCATATATGGGGGGGGGTGTGTGTGTGTGTGTGTGTGTGTAATTTTTCACTTAAAAACATGTTACTCCACAAAACAAAATTGTATAAACTTAGTAGTACGGTATCTTAAGTCCTGCACTGCATGTTCTATATACCAGCTATAAAAGACAATAAAGATTTACAACTGCAGTTTTAGATAAACAAAAATACTGACTGATGGGATTTTAGCTGAAGGACACACAATATTATTATTTCATAAGAAAAAAAAATTATTTTCTTTTTTTTTATTATTTTGCAGAGGGTAATGACATGTTTAAAACCGGATAGTTTCCCAACTGTGCTTTGCTGTAGTGTTATGTGGGAAATGTGGTTCATCTGTGCTGCAACAAACTAAATGTTGTGGAGTAATTTGTCATTGACGGCCCAAGTTACTCTAAAAGCTGGACATGTGAAGCAGCAATAATGTTTTACCATGCAGTGATATTAGTTCAAACAGACGTGTAAGATAGATGTTAAAGAATTTATTTAAAAATAAATAAAAACAATCTGCAAATATGCAAGATAAAGTCAGAACTTTAGTTTATTTAAAAAAAAAAGTTTTTTAAAGACATGAGGGCAGTGTGTTTTGTTTTTGATTGTGTTCAATGAATGCAACAATGCCAAAGGAATCAACAGGTTTGATCATCAAGGTTTTCTTTTTCCTTTTCTTTTGGAATGCTGTGCAAAGATCTCAAACACTTGTGATTTGCTTTTTCCGACTTTCCCCGACATACACAGACTTCTCTTTTCAAGAAACCATCCCTTAAAAGAATGAAATCATTTCAATCTCCAACTTTAGTAAAATAAAAAAATAAAATTAAAAAAACTTATTTGATAATTCACGTAAAAAAAAAAAAAAAGTAAAGCATATTAGAGGTGGGATTATACAAGTTATCTTTATTCCACTCCCTGTCAAGCAATCAAACAAACTCTTTTTGACAAACTCACATTTGAATGGTTTTATTGTGTCGTGTACTGTTTGCATAAAAACCAATTGGTCCATATATGACTAAAAGCAATTATAATTGAATTATTTACAAGTGTTTGTGGATGTATGAGTACATATTTCCAATCAATTTAGGACTAAACATCCTACGTTTGATATATTTCAGTATAGATATATATTTCCATTGTTGGTCTTCTTTAATTTTAATTTTGATTCCTTGAAATAAGCATCATCAAATCTAAACTCAAATGCAGATGTTTTAATTTAAAGTTGTCTATGGCAGGAACTACTTAAGGATATTGTTTTTAATTCTAGTTATGTAAATGTGCTCTCTGACTTTCACATCATTGTACAAAAATATGTAAAATTTGTAAGAAACATTAATATCTTACAATTTATTCAAAACTATCATTTTTGAATAAACTGATAGCTTTGGCTGATGGATGTTTTCCAAAAATGTTCCTTTTTTTTCTCTTTTTTAAACTGTGGTTTCTCTCAATCTTCATCCACCAAAAGATTTCTTTATGCATCATACCAAAACTCCCGTTAAACATCTTTGCGCTCATAAAGAAAGTAAAAACGACAGTTCAATTTTTGCTCATCAATCTGCTAGAGCGAATTTGCCCGTCGCCTTTTGTCATCACGACTCCTTTCATCGTCTGTCAGCTCTTCCACGAGGTTGAATAAGCTGCAAAGGCAGATGCTGCTGGTGTGTGTAATCAGCCGAATAAACTGCGGTTATTGACACAGGAAGTAAACACAGACGAGCGGACACGCTCCACGTCTGCGGCAGTCTTTTCAGAAATCTGTCAACCTGACTAGCAATAACTTTCACCACCTTGCCTTTATTTACCAACGTATTAATGGTTACCGAGGCTTATTAGTGGTACTGAGAATGCGACTTCAGAAGCCTCCAAAATGATCCATTTAGTATAGATTTACAGAAAAATACGTTAACCATCATTTTTCATATGAATAACTGATGCAGCTTTAGAAAGTAGCTACAAACAAACCATCGTACTGCTGTGACCGATAACAAACTCCCCCAGAGGTCAGTCACCTTGACTGACCACACAAGAGGCTCAGGTGTATTTCAGGCCATTGCATCTACTTGATAAATAAAACCTTTGCCTCACCATAAACCTGTAAACCACCACTCCTTTAGAGGCTTCTCCAGGGTCTGAGAACACTTAGCTCCTACAAAACCCGACAATAGCAGCCCGTAAAAGTGACGACCTTTCTCCTCATTCAGGGCACTCGTCTGAACGCACAAATGTCTGACAGGAAGCAGGTTTTACTGTGAAAGAGGAATGGTTGTCTTATTTTTTTATTTATTTTTTTTTAAGTGTGTGTGTGTGGGGAGGCGGGTGAACTTTCTGTACCAATATACTTCAGCTGGAGTCGTCTCATCGCACAGACCGGCTCTTTTTGAGCCATTTTGTTTCAGTTGTCGGAGCTTTGTGGACAACCACACAAACACCTCAAGTGAGCTTCCTGCTTTAGACGGCAGAGGAGTCGAACCCGTTTGCTTGCAGCAATAAAGTTTTATAAGAGGCGTTTGCTATGCTGATGTTTTATTAACTGGATTTTGACACCCCCCCCCCCACCCACCCAGCAACAAAATATAACCAAAATAAAACTTTTTATGCCACCATTTCACAAAAAAAAACTTTGCAGAGACAGCAAATAAGCACAAATCCATTGAAATATTGTCTGCTTTGATTCAGATTGTGCAGGCCATTGTGTGCTCCAACTCAATCCAATCTGCTTCACTGAGGCTGTAGTCAAAGTAGCCCATGCTCCGGATCAGCCGTCCTGAGCATAAACAGGTTCATACAAGCCCAACAGATCTGTCTGCCTGATTGTTTTCAATCTCTGATAAGCATTTAGTAAAAACAAGAACATAAGTTATAACAGTGATGAAGTTGTGCTAAGATTAGGTATAAAGGTAACAAAAGCTTGAGAAAAAGTGCCGGCTGCCAATTCAATTGTTTTGTTCACTGCAAAGGATAAAGTGAAAGACTGATTTAAACTTTTCGATAACTCTAAACTTGCTGAGCAGGAACTTGACGACACATCTGCCTAAAGGCTTGAAACCCAATCAATAAAAACGCAACTCAACACCTGATGAAGCAATGCCAACACGGGGTGGTTCTCTGAAAAAACATCCCTTTTTTCTTTTTTTAACTAGCATCACCGACCAAGCAAGAGGTTCCTTCCGTCGTAACCATGTCACTGACCACAAAAAAACCCCACCCACTGTCACAGACTAACTGGGTGCAAAATGTTAGCAGGTCAAAAGCTTAAAGTAACACCAACAAAAACACTCCCAAAGTGAAGCAATGAGGCACGTTAAAGGATGTGAAAGTTATGCTTGAGATTGCAAAATGTTTCTCGGTAAGTGTTGAGGTGACAGGGGCGAAGCAGGTCAAAAAGGCAGGAAACGTGACACTTCACACTCATCCTAGCAGATACCTCATTCCAATTCATACACATGCTGGCTTTCAAAACCATGAGTCTCATGACAGATGAGCAAACGCTTCCTGAATGGAGCCCACACATCAGCAGTGAGCGGCAGGGTTTACACTTGCAGATGCACAGCATGAAACTAAAACCAAACTCAAACAGGTATTTCAAGATGCCAAAGCACTTCTCAAAATTAGCTGATGGAAAGAAAAATAAATAAGCCAGAGAACATCAGCAAAAGCAAAAACCTGTTTGTCTGCGTCAAACCGACTTCACTTTAAAAAGCGACATTCAAAAAGCAACACAAGGCTGCTGGAGAGCTCTCTGCAAGTTCCAAAGGGGACTCCACCAGGGACGAGACCCCCCACCCACCCAGCAGGACCCTTATCAGTTCACATGGACCGGGCTGCTCCCTGAGATTAGACCAAGGAAAGCCCAGACTGAAAGTCTCATGGGGAGTATGGGGGAGCGCCTCCCCCGTCACGAGGCCAGGAGGCCTTCCGTTTATGCAGAAGATGCTGAAGTTCAAACATGCCCAGTCTGTTTCTCTTTCACTTCGACGGGTACAATTGTTTTGAAGAAGTTATTTACCAATTTCGCTATCAGTAGTTATATACTTGGTGCTCAAATTCCCTCTAATGAGAACTACAACCAGAAGGAGGGAGAAAAAAAAGTCAGAAATAACATCTTTCATTAATTTATCCTTTTTTTTAACCAAAGCCAATAGAAGCCAGCAGTTGTTCTCTTTCTAACTTAAGTACACAAGCCAAACCCATCTTAAATCACACAAAAAAAAGTAACAATCCATATCTGAAGCAACACAAAGTCTTTGCAACGCATGTTGTTTACACCCGAAACTCAAAGGGACAATAGGAATTCAATAGTGTCTCTGGAATTATTTTTCCTGCAGCAGCAGCAGGGCAGCGGGCTCACTGGCACGTGGCTCATTAATTAATAACAATGACACAAGTTCTCTGTTTTATGCCTCAGCTGCTGCCAGACACACACAGGCAGCTTCCAGCAAGTGCAAACTTGTAGAGATGAGATATGAAACGGTGGAAGGAAAAAAAAAAATTCTGCTGTGACCAACTGGAAGCAAAGCATTCCTCTACCATGATTGTTAATATGAGCAAGAGTTAGGTGGAAAACAGCGGCGGTTGAAACCCACACAGAGTCTGTCTGGTTCTAGTCTTTGGAGGGTGAAGTGAAAAAGAACCAAAACTGCTTGAAACATTTGTTTTACGTGTTGTGTTCTACCCCAACACATCCAAAAGACCATGTGGAAACTATGACCTCATAAACTTGTGATAAAAATGTCATGTCTATAGAGTTCAGGTAGGGCTGCACTATATGAGCTAAACTCGCGATATGCGATATGAGTGATCAATATTGCGATAACGATATAATTTGCGGTATATAAACAAATAGCAAAACAACCAAAAACATCATTACAATTTCAATGCAACTGTTTAAAAATTACACTCCAAAGGACCCTCGTTGACATAGGAGGCAAATATCTAACATAAAAGGGCTCATCTGATTGGTCAACAACGTGAAGGGGTCCATCCAATTGGTCAAATTCCTAAATGAATTTATTTGATTCGTTAAATGCTTCAAGCTGCCATAAGATTGTTGTAGCACATTTAAGGTAACCATTTATTGCGATTTTTGCTTACTTTTGCGATATGGATATTGCACTGCTTGATATTGCGATAACGATAAATTTGCGGTATATTTGTGCAGGCCTAAGTTCAGGTATGCGATCTTGAAATCTACTGTAGTTTTAAAGTGTTTTCAGGCCAAACCAAATGGAAAAGGAGCCTGCAAATCCATGAAAGGGGACTTGAGATGTGGGCTTTTCTCCTCCACCTGAACCAAAAGCTGCTCCATGAGAATAAAGGTGGATGCCTTTTTAGTAATCCGGCTGTTGACATTGCCAATACCGCACAAGTGCGACCAATTGAACCTGCTGAACTGGAGAGCGGGGAGCGACAACGTCCGTGGAAAAAAGGTCAAGAGCCACTGCTCTGGTCTTACAAGCAACATCTCACCAATTACAAATGTATCCCTTTCCCCCCTCCATCTTTACAGTTCACTTTTAGCCAGGAGGGTTTTAATGCTTTCACATGACTTAAAGTTTGACGTGAACAGGTTTAAGACCTGTAAATGCCCAAAATTTGTTGTAATCAAAGATCCTTATAGATGCTGTCAGCACTTCCTTTTTGTTGGACTGAAAACAAGAGTCTGTAGAATTAAAGTGCCCTAAGAGAGAAACAGAAAACTCTTTCAGAAATGTGGTTTCAAGTTGACAGTTGTTTTTATTTTTTTTTTTTTACCAAAGTGAACAGAAGTTAGCCTAAGGCTTACGGAAACACTCCCAGTGAGCTTCATCTACCTACACTCAAGAAATTGTCGAGTGACTCACTTTAAAGTCCCACTCTGATGAAAATTGTGTTTTTGGCGTTTGCATGGGCGTAAAATTCCAGTCATGGACGATGTCATCAGCATGCATCACATTTCGCAGCGAATCCCTTCTGACCAATGCGAGGTGAGTGACTACAAATCGCCATGAGGTAAAAAATGGGCATTACAGTAGGTCAAAGAGTGTGTTAGAGGTAGGGCTGCACGATATGAGGAAAACTCGCGATATGCGATATTAGAGATTAATATTGCGATAACGATATAATTTGCAGTAAATAAACAAATAGCAAAATAACCAACATCATTCCGATTTAATTGCAACAGTTTGAAAATTAAACTCCAAATGATCCTCGTCGACATAAGTGACAACCATCTAACACAATAGGCCTCCATCCAATTGGTCAACAACTTGAAGGCGTCCCTCCAATTGGTCAGATGCATAAAGAGATTTATTTGATTTGTTAAATGCTTCAAGCTGCCATAAGATTGTTTTAATATATTTAAGGTTTACCATTTATTGCGATTTTCACAGTCTTTTGCGATATGCATATTGCAGAGCGGGATATTGCGATAACGATACATTTGCGGTATATTGTGCAGGCCTAGTTAGAGGGTTATTTCGTCATTCATTTGGTTTTTCACGATATGCTTGTTAAAGAGGTGCTGAAAAAGTTGTCCTACAGGTGATTCAGAGAAAAAAAACAGGTGTTCTCCAGATGAAGTTAACAGTTAGACGTTATACCTCAAGGACAAGAGATCAGTTTAATCTCACTGAAACAGACTGTTGCTCTGCTTAAGGTCAAAACTAAACAAAAAAAAAAACAACCACACACTGTTCTTACTGCCCTTCACATACAAACCAGAACTACAGGTGGCAACTTTTTTCCCATTCTTGCCGCCGCCACCATCCATCTCACTTTGAGCAAGAAAACTCCCCTAAAACTCGCGTCTGTTCAGCCCAAGCCCTCAACAAAAGAAAAACATGCGCGATTTGACATCTGATCTCCTTCCCTCCCACGCGAGAGACGATTATTCAGAGATTTGGGCCCTGCGAGAGGAAGTGGTGGGTCCCGGTGATGCAGTATCTGTCCCACCATTTCCTGTCTCGGCCATCATCTGCTCCCCACTCCCACCCCCTTAAGACAGATGCAGGTGTGCAGCCGTCTCCCCTCCCCGACTCACTCGAGGAGAGGAAACTGAAGCCAAAGCAGAGCCTTGAGGTTTGGATAGGAAAAGGCAAACAGAGCAGAGACATCTCCAGGACTTCAGAGCGCCAGCTTCTTAAATGGTACCTAATCTCTCCAACTATCAGTCACACGTGTGCCCTGACTAATTTCCCTGTATGAAGTTAGAACTTATACATGGCAGGTTTTGTTGGAATTCATTTAATGACCTTCTTGGATGAAAGTGGCATTTTACTTTTTTTTTTTTTACATTTAAAACTTAAAGGCCTACTCCAATGAAAATGGTGTTTTTGCTGTTCTTGGAACATTTTTCTCATGATCGACTTATCAAAGAAATTAGCTTAAAATTGTCATTCTGACCAATTCTTCATCCAAATGAGTGTAAATTAGGGGCATACGAACAACATGTGGTTTGATACAACACGTAGCTGTGATGTCATAAATACGATCAGTGGGACACAGGCTCAATTCTGACCCATCCACTTGTAGACTAGATCTGTCTTAGTTTTCCTCGTCTGAACTGGCATCTGGCTCAAAACTGTGAAGCTGGATAGTTCATATATTGCTCGCCCTTTTTGTTGCATCAGTAATGTTAGGTTAAGGGAGGGTAGCAAGAGAGCTTGTAAACAGAGAGCTCTCAGCTAGGGCTGAAGGGCGTGTGGGGTTGCGCTGCGGCAACAGTCCCGCCCACAACTCAACAGGTGATTTTCTAGTAAACTACTGCCGCTCTGCAGAAAGTCTCATAGAAAACGACAGGATTATTTTGGCTAAAAATGGTGTCATCATTAATAGAAGACCACTGGGAGGGCTTTGAAAATAGCTCAAAAGATGATGAAAGTGGGATGCATCGTCTTTTTACTTAAAAACTTTTAATCTGGAGACTTGGTGGGCAACAGGAGGACTTTATAAGCAAACCTTTAACTGTTTTTTCCCTGTAAGCCTTTTCTGCTGAGCACACTTTCCAGGGAAAACAAAATAGTGCAAACAAAGTGGTTCCCTACTTTGCACAGAGTTCCACTGAGCATCACTTGTTCCCCAAACGTGTCAAAGACGTCCACTGTGCTCCACTGGGCCCTGCAGACACAGACGGCTTGTGGTCCGACGGACCAGCCAATGCGGATCGGACCCCTTCTTTGGGCAAAAAGTCCTCCTGCTGCTGAGGTTTGGGAGGGGGGAAAGGGCTTTCTCTGTTCTCCAGCACCGACTCCACCACTGGGAGCATCTACAGGCTGAGATCTGGACTCTCCTCTGCAGCCGGATTCATTCAGCAGCTCAGTGAAACCCACGAATCAACTCCAAAGGTCCAGAGACATTCCAGAAACATGAGCAAAAAGCCAGTTGCTGCTCCACACCAAAGCTGAGAACTGCGTGACTGGGTGAAAGTCAGGACCAACAACATACTTCTGTCATCTGTCACTAATGCCAGCAGCACCCACTAGAACCGGCGTGAGTCCACCACACCCCACGCCACGCAGGAAACCCTTAAAACTCAAGTTGACACGGAAATAAACATGCCGAGGGCAGCCCAAAATGAACATGTTGACAATACAGGATGCGTCATGTAGAGGTTTTTCACAGAAAGGGTGAAGTTTGGAGGTTAGTTAGGGGAGCTCGTGCTTGAGCTCGTGCCGGAGTTGAGCTCGTGCCGGAGTTGAGCTCGTGCCGGAGTTGAGCTCGTGCCGGAGTTGGCAGGTGTCTTGTCGTTTGCCAATCACGCTCCTTACCTTGTAGACTTTCCCGAACGCGCCGTCGCCCAGCTCCCCGACGATTTCCCAGAGGTCGTTGGGGTTCACGTCCCGGTGGACGTGCTCGTACTGCTTGCCCTTCTTTTTCGTGTCTATCCGGAACATTTTGCTGAACCTCGACAGAGCCATGGTTTTCGGCGAGAGCGTTCAGCTTCAATTAAAAAGAAAATGAAAAAAAAAAATAAAATAATAATAAAATAAAAATAACCGCGAGAAGCACGCAAAGACGCCAAAAAAGTCGTATATTCACTTGTTATTTAGAAGAAAAAAAAACATTAACACGTTTATTTTTAAGGAGACTAAACTATCTTATTAATTAAACGAATTCTTCTCCTCCGTCCATCTCCACATTGGGCTCCGTGAGGTTTAAATGCCACATTCCCATTGAGGAGCTTCGGTTCTGGTTCTGGTTCTGGAGACGCGGTGACACCCTGCGGCTGTGGAGTCTGCTGGAGTTTGTACTGCGTTTCTGTTTGCGGGCAACTTGTTGATTCAAACACTTCAAGAAAAAAAAAAAAGCTATGTTAAAAGGCCCCGCCTCTAGCGGAACACCCTCGCGGTGCAGTCTGGGAAATGAAGTTTTGTCGGTGTTGTGGCAAAAGAGAAGGATGAAGAAAGAAACTGCATATCCTGGTTGGTTCTGGGCGTGGACCGAGGAGAGGACAGGCCTGTGGGGGAACAAGACTGACAGGACTCCCGCAGCACGCTGCCGTTCGCTCAAACATTTACTGATTATTGGGAAACTTTTTTTTTTTTTTTTTTTACCAATCACTGTACCCTTTATTTGCTTTGTCATTATCTTAAATAAAGTTAAACTTTACAGCATATTGATCCCAATTTTATGCATTAAAAAACTCGACTTCGCTCTATTATGTAATTGAATGTAACCCCTTTTTTCACCTTTAATCTTTGTCCTTGAGTCAAGCAGAAACCCACCAGCCTCCCGGAGAGTTACAGCGCCCTCTTGTGGTAAATCAAACTCACTACTAGGATCTTTTGGTTGTGTTTAGTAACTAACAAATGTTTTTTGATTATAATATATATGGATTTACTATTGTTATATGTTTAATTTTATTGGATTCATAAACGTTATTGTAATTTTAGATATTTTGACAAGCAATTTTGAAATTTGCCATTGTCTGAAATAGTTTTTAGTTGGTACATTTCTTACACCATTGACATGTAGCATTAACCCTTGTGCTATCCTAGGCACTTTACCGTTGGGAGTTGGGTCATCTAGACCCACTAGGACAGTGCTCTGAACCTTCTTCTTCAATGATTTGTGATCTTCACTGGTGTCCATGGATTACATGAAATCCTCTGGCAGGGTCATATGATAGCACAAGGGTTAAGAAACAAACGATTGATTGATTGATTGATTGATTGATTGATTGATTGATTGATTGATTGATTGATTGATTGATTGATTGATTGATTGATTGATTGATTTGTAACAATAAATGAATTCATGACTTAAGTGACAAATAAAAAAGTTTATAAAAAAAGATATTATCTTCCTAAAATAAATGCTCCAAATAATAAACTGACTTTTTTGCACACAAACACATATAACATATTGTGTTCATTAGATATAATTATTTCAAATAAAGATTTATTAATTTCTTGAAAGAGAGGGATATGAAGCAAATTGCAGAATACTTCCTTGTAATGTTTTCCTATCAAAAGATTGCTCATATTTCTTCACGGCTTTGACAAAATTTCAGAAGCTAAACAATATTGCTGTGATTAGTTTTTAGGCAGAAGGTCACCTGGGACTACCAGGAGCTGTAAGTTATTCCAACCACATATGACTCTTTCTGTTGTTTCCATGTGCTGGTCCCAAGCCCGGATAAATGCAGATGGTTAGGTTTTTGGAAGGCTGGCCTGGCAACCCCTGAAGGGTGTAGCCAAAGGGAAAAAGAGTACAATGACTGTTTTTCATTAGCAATGTATTAGGTGTGGACATTTACAGTTCTGTGGCTTTTTTAAAAATTCCTAATAAATGAAAGATTGATGCCTTACTCCAACTAAATCCAGTTTAGTTATCCGGAACTCTCTCATCAGATCGTAGTATTTTCCTAAACAACAATGACCCAGAGAAGACGGGCAAGTTCATGCAAGTCTGTTAAAGCCCACAGGGATTCACACTCATTTACTCCAGCATGAGTTGCAATTATTTTGCACATCTTTTGCTCACGTTTCTTTATAGAAGCTGGACTTGAATGATTTTATGATTATTTGGATAAGAAGGAAATGTTGCCATTTTTGGAGAAAATGCCTTATGTCTTCCCAGTTTGTCATGTTTGAATCACGGTAATAAATGAGTACTTCCCAGTTTGGCTAAACTGTTTAGACTGTGGTTACATGCATTTGCATACCTGTGGGGACCAATGGATGACATACAGAAAGATTATGTTGCTCGGTCCACATAATAGAAATGTTGCAGCCTCACTCTGATTCCTAAATCTTTACATCCATTGTCACTCTCATGTAGAACAAGTCTTTTATGCTGCCTCTCCATGCTCCATAACTGCACCACCACTGCACACACGTCTGAGCCTTTTCAGAAGGATCTCTGGCATCACATATTTATCTGAATGTCCCATGTAGAGCTCCCGTTACATCTAAAAATCAAGCTGGTTTTCTCTGCATTTGTCCCTTTTTCTTACCCACAAAGACTTCCATTTTTCTATCCATCCATCTATTTTCTGAAGCAGCTGAATCCCTTTTGGAGCCATAAGGCAGTTGGAGCCTATCCTAGCTACTGTTGTGCGAAGATGGACCCTGGACGGTTCATCTGTCCGTTGCAGGGCACTTCATTTTTTTTAACACCAAATTTTTCCGGCAAACCCCAAACAACTTGCTAAAAAAAAGCTAACTTCTGCCTCCATCCATAAGGCTGGCCATCTGACAAGGAAACAATATTCATTCATTTGTAAATTGTGATCTTTGTTTTCTGACTTAATACCGTCTCACCATGACAGATCAGCACAAGGTCTGACATGATTATGGCAGATGCCATGCTCATTTGTGGGTTGATCATGTGCTCCCTTTTCCCTCCCTTTAAGCAGAAAACTTAGAGAATGTTCTTCACCTGGTTTGGAGACTTCATGCCTGGAAATGTTTTTTTGGGGTGTCATTTTTCATCCATAGCCTCAGACTAAAAAGGTGGTGAGTAAAACCCTGGCTGGTTCACAATTAGCTGCTAAGAGCTCCAGAGAGAGTTTAAATGGAGTGAACAAGTTAAGAGGACAGCATCGTCTGCAAAGAGCAGAGGCTGAATTCTAAGGACACCAAACTCTAACTTTTCTCTGTAATAAACAAAATCTTAGTCTCACTGGAAATGGGTTTAAGCTTTTGACAAACCAAACCCCTGCAATGACTGCATAAGGACCCATTTATCCTATGTTCACCGAACAAACCCCTTCAGAAAACCTGCAGAAACCCAGTTACCCTAAATTCAACACCACTTCACTGAATTTCTGACTCATTTTAATTAGCATTGCATTCATAGTGCTTCAATTGTTTTACATTGAATCTGGGGTCCAAAATAAACTATAATTGTGAATAACAGTTTAGTTTTTCCATTTGTCACCAGTGTTTTATGTCTGCTAAGTATAAACATTGGACTGAGTGCAGATTGAAGTGGACCACAATGATTTGCGGCGGGAACATTGTTGGCGATGTCCTAAAATAGTGCATGAATGACTACCACAGGCAACTTTATGCAGGTTGTTTTTATTGTAGGTAAAAGATACAGAAAGTGTCAGATAAATGGTCAAACGACCATCAAAGGATCAATGAAAGATAAAGTATGATAACAGAATATATATCATAGAAAACTGGCATAAATTATAGAAATTCAGTTCAGTTTTGTTAGTGGTGGAAATGAGCAAAAATGCTTTTAAAGTCATTAGTCAAGCCATGTTACTGTGTTTTTAGCTGTTGGTTATAAATTGAAACTCCGACATTGAAAGTCAAACGATGTTACAAAAGCATGGCTCGCCTAATGCTTTCTTTAAGGATAAGGTGATTTACAAAGCCTGAGATGACTCCTTCTTAACTTTTCACTTGAGACAGCCATGATCTTGCATTTTCAGCATCCAGAGTGTTAGTGATCCAAAGCGGCGCAGTCATAGCCTGTGTAGGCCAAGTCCTGTGCACAAAGACAAACAGCAAAAAGTACTTTTGAGCAAACTGTCTCACAATCAATGTGGCTGTTAAAAAATCCTTTTTCTGTGTCGGGCGACGAACATTGTATAAGAGATAGTCAGCCATCTGTCACATGTAACCTCACTTTCTCCCTTTCAGTGCGTAATTAACCTTAAAAGCCCAGTTTTCCAGCCAGTCAGGACAGACAGACAGGCTACGGGACACCGCTCAGAAGACACTCTGTTATGTTCGGCCTCACAGATCAGGTGATCGGGATTAAACATCCACCGAGGTTGGCGCGGATTTTCAGGTCTGCATTATGAACACTGCTAAATCCTGTCGGATCATGCACCGAGTGACCCATTAACCTGCTGTCTCTTTTTTTTGGTTCACGTCGTGATTCTGGATCAGAAGATATAAACAGATGTTCAGCCATACAGGACCGTTTTTCTTTCTTTCTTTTTTTTAAAGTCATTCCTTGAACCCAGATTTTATTTTTTTTTTATCTTGATTGTTTGCTGATGTGGTGCTCTACTCCCATTTCCAGTGTGTGAACTTCAGCTGCCATATTTTTAGCTCTGTACTGGTTAGACTGGAATGTAAGCCAGGTTTTAATTAACCTTACAGAGAGGAAAAACAATTGGCAGAGCCAGCTGAGGTTCAATGTGGGAGGAGTTTGAGTTCATCTCCAAAACTTCAGGACAGGATTTTCATTGGAGACGGAGCTGAATAACAATCTTACCATAATCACACTCAAAAAAACTCCCTGAAATACAGCACCTTTGGGTTTTTTTTCTTTCTATTTTTTAACAGTTGTCACTCTATGGACAGTTGGTCTTACCCCGTGACATCTGTCTCGCATGATGAGGTGGAGCTGCCTCAGATTGGATCCAAGCCTTCTCAGTTCTGCATTGTAGGCGCAGGAGTTGAGCCTGAGGCCGTCCACCAAGGAGATGTAGCGCCTCATTTTGTACACCACACAACCATTCTGTCGACACAAGAAAAGGAAAAGGTGAAACCCTAAAAAATAGTGTAGCAGTTTAAAAGAGACGGTGAGTTATGACTGATCCTAAAAGGAAAATCCATCTAATTTTCACATTTTTTAGATTCAAGACTTTCATGAATGCAAATGTTCACAAGTTGAAGTTATACTTACGTGGACATCAACATGAAAAGCTGGTAGGTGAGCCGTGCAAACACTCTGAAAAAAGACAAATTTAGCCATGAAAATGAGAAATACTAAACTGTGTGAAACACAAGTCCTCGTATTAAAATAAAATCTACTTACAGTTGCAGGGGCGCTCTTCACATATGCAGCCAAGTGGTTGACCTCCTGTGCCTTGACAAGGATCTTGCTATAGCATGTCGATGGGTAGTAGGGGTAGCACAGGGCCAGAGGCACCAGGCAAGAAACCAGGAACAGGAACTTGAGCATCTTGATTCTCTGTCGTCCACTGAGCCGACTGCGCTTTTGTTCGTTTGTCAGGACACCTCACTCCTGCAGCCACGTCCACAGGAGGACAATTTAAACACCCCCCTTCTTGTTTATGCCAGAAAACAATCACGCAACTATGCAAATGTGGCGTGCAAATGTCTTATGTGGAAGACAAAGATTGTTTTTTTTTTTTTTGGCTGAGAGATCTGGAAAGTGGACATTTGAGTATAAAAAAAAAAATAAAACAATATCAGAAAAATGTAGATTGATCAGAAAAATTAGATTGTTTGTATAGGCATCATTGATAAAAGTTGTGTAATATATATGTTTTCAAATATTGCTTTTTCAACTTCTTGTTTGGCTGGAAAAAACTACTTCTTAAACTTGAAAAACCTACTTTTTAAACTTGATTATGTGATGAGTTGTCTGTAATGAGAGACTATTGTTTGATATTGTCTTTATCCAACCAAAATGTAGTGAATAAATTGAGAGAAATTTCAAGTTAAATATTTCTTTGAATAACTAAAATTAATTTAAAAGGCATAATGATATTAAAAATAGATCACAACAAAGGATGAATTACTAGACGGCCTGTTTTTTTTTTTTAAAAAACATATAAATACTCCACATACAAGCTCATTATGAAGGTCCAGGCTAAGACTAGTGCACTTTAAAATATAAAGCCATTTTTAGTCCACTTACAGATCAATAAAAGCGGTGTGCAATCTGAATGAAGTGGATGAGCAGAGGTCAGACCTTGACAGCAGGAGAACTGTTGCATCAGCTTCTTTAGCAGAACAAGGCACATGCTACCAAATGGTCTTTCTTACTTTTATTTGTCTTCATTTTTTTGTTTACACCCACATACTAAGTTGTTTCACGTTTTTTTTTTCTAAAAATAGAAAGGTATGATGTTGGTTGGCTGAAACTAAATATATTAATATTGTGTGATGTGATAAAATAATAGAAAGAGAAAAATGTCCCCATATAATTTACTATATAAAAATATTTAATGCAATAAACTATGCTCTAAAATTCTTTGTCCTATAAAAGTTTAGTTGTAAAAACTAAACTGCCTTTTCTTTCTTGTCCACTAGATGGCGCTAGTTTCCAAAACTTTGAAAGCCTTTTTGCTGTACAATCAAAGTTGCCTTTTGTAAATCAAAACGGAATCAAACACAAGCAGAACTTAAAACATACATACTTGCTGTGGAAGCTAACAAATGCCTTCACTTTGGAAATCAGGTCAGAGCAGGCACGTGGCAAAGCATCCGCCATGCTGAGCAGCTTCTCTTCATCTCCCCCCAGGTGTGATGTGAGACAGTTCATCACTCATGGCATCTAAAGGACTTTCACACACCTGCAGATGCTGCCAAACACCAAATCAGAGCTTGGCCTGGTTTTCAGCGCTGACTGACTGGAGTGTACACGGCATGAGGATAGATGCCCACACAGGCTGCACCGTGGCATGATGGAGCGCCGCGGCACAAAGGAGAAATAATGTGCTTTGTGCACTGTAAGCAGATCTTTCATTCCCCAGTCCCTCCTCTCAGCTATTCTCCCCTCGACCTTGTCCTACTCAATTAACAGAGGAGGCAGGTGACTGGGCACTCCACAAAATCAATGGATGTGATTTACTCTGTATAGTAAATACTCATGAAACCATGAACAACTTCATCGAGTAAATTTGAAATACAGTGGATGGCAATTCCTGAATTAACAGTGAACAGTTCTTGGTTTATTTCCTATTAAAAAAAATGAAGCAAACTGAGAAAGAGATACATTTCATGTAGAAAAATGGAAAGCTTTCAGAGAGCAATTGTTCTCCTGACTTTTTACCTGTACTGTGCTTGATTTTTTTGTTTTTTTTTTAGAGATTTTAGCTATAAAACTGTTATTCACTGGACCATAATTGATTTTAGTGTTTTCATATAGAGCAAGTAAAGCCATTTTTGCATTTAAATAAACTCTAACGTAGTTGAAATTAGATCATCCCGGTTCCGGGTTACAGGCAGGGCGCGTGGAGTGTCTCTCTGCGGATACAACTATCTTAAATTACTTAAAAAGCTGATTTTCTCCAAAAAGAGAGCTGACCATGCCCCCTAAGAAATCCCAGGAATATGAAGAGCTCAAAAAAGCTATCGAGAGCATTCAAGAAACGCTTAAATCTTTTATGGATCAGGTGTCGGCTAAGCTAACGCCACTCATGGAAATGCTGGAAGAGTTCCGAAGATTTCGGGCTCAAGACGAGCAACGAGAAAACCGGGTCGACATTCTGGAGAAAAGACTGGACGATGTGGAACAGCAAGTAAGGATGAATAATGTCATTCTCACTGGATTACCAATCAAGCCTCGAGCGAAGCTAACAGCAGGATCGAGCACTGCTAATGCTAATGCTAGCGCTAGCGTAGCTAGCAGTGCTAACACGGAGCGCAGTGCAGAATCTCTCGATCAGCAAATACAATCATTTCTCACATCAAAAGGGATTTCCCTGGATCTCAATACCATGGAGACCTGCCACCTGCTCCCCAGGAGAAAGGAGACGGATAAACCAGCGATCCTCATCAGGTTTGTGAATCACAAACACAAGCTAGCTCTGATGAATCAACGTAAAAACCTCAAAGGATCCAATGTTTATCTGAACGACCATCTGACCAGAAGGAATGCTGAAATCTCCAAACATGCACGGCTTCTCAGGAAGCAGAAGCAGATTGAGAACACTTGGGTTAAAGGCTGCAGGATTTACGTCAAACCACTCGGTCCACCGGACCGGTCCAAGGTTCTGGTTGTGAACACCATGAGCGACTTTGAGAAGTGCTTGTTTACAGTTGTCTAAAACAACATGGAGTAATAAACCAAAGAGTCAAATAATTTCAAGAAATATGACACCTGTATTCATCACTTTCTCCATACGTCTGACGTCACCTGAATCAACAGCAGAGATTTATGACCTGCAGACAACTTGACCTCAACTTTCACTGAGCTGATATCAGCTGAAGAAGGATATGGACCTGAATCTAATGTCTGCAGACATAACATGGAAGAGACTACAAACTGTTTTGAACCCAGAAGGACAGCTGTTATTTCAGCAGAAGATATGCCAACCTTGGATAATTGACAGAATATGGACCCTTTTATATTTGTTTTTGTTTTGTTTTTTGTTTGTTTTTGTTTGTTTTTTTTTCTCTCCCTTACAGCATTACCTTATTAAATATATATATAAAAAAAAAAAAAAAAAAAAAGGAAAAAAAAAATGATTAATAATAATAATAAGTTAATGATATTACTTCACTTGCTCCAAAAATTGATAAATTGATTCAAAAATCTTTCCTAATGTAACATAATTTTGCACATGTTTTTAACTTTTGATACTTGATGAAAGTTTACTATGAAAATCTCTGAAACAGTGTTGTCTATTTTACTGATATAGTATTATGTTCTAATCATATGAATGACTTTTATGAGTAACATATATTTTAGATAACTGATCTGCATTTGCCATGTTGATTTCTAAAATAGTCATTTTTAACATAATAATTAAGTAATTCATCGTTGTCATGTGCTTTATTGATACCTTATGATTTTTAATTCTGTCTGATAAAAACTGGGAACCGGATATTGATTAAATTATGTATTAAAATGGTTATAGTATAACGGGGTGGAATTATATAAGTTCGCTTCCTTCCACTCCCTTTCAAGCAATATTTATTAATATGTCTAATTATCCTAAGTTTGATTAGTTACTGTATGAATGTATAACTGATGATTGTATTGCTTTTGTGTATTGTTCCTACTTGATTGCTTGAAATAAACCATTTCAAATCAAAAAAATCAAATCAAATCTTTCTACCTTAATATTTAAAAAAAAAAAAGAAAATATCTCATGTTTGAAAACTGAACAATGGAGGGGCAAGTTGGGGAAAAATATATTTCAATAAAAACTGTGAAACTAGTAAAAAAAAAAGGGCACTTCAGATTTTAAAATCAGTCTGAGTTCCATCGTTCTTCATTGACATCCTTATTTAGATCTGACTTTGCTATTTTAAGCTGTGCCTTTTGGTTCATAGTCAAGAACTTGTTCTTTTTTTTTTTTTTAATTTCTCCATCTAACTTCAGCCAAGACCAAGACTCCTATCTTTGGATTCAAACGCCATACTGTCTCGCTATATAATTACTCTTGAGGACTTGACCTCTGGTGCACTGGACATCTGTCATTTCTGAGCAGGATACACGTTTGTGCGAGCGTCTTCTTCAGCGTCCTTAACCAGAAACTGGAAGCATCTTGTCTTAAAATAATATAATTATCCTGTTTTCATACATGGCCTATAAAGTTAGAACTCCATTAAAGCTTCCCTTCTCTTTTATTTCATGATCTGCATATTTGACCATTTATAACTGCAAATAAACACTAAGTCAGGGTCTGAAAAGAAAGAATAAGACCATTTTTCTTGCATAATATTTACTTTTTTTTTAGCTCTACTTTATTATTTTTGCAAAATCTTTACTAATAATTTCATCAGTTTTGATAAGACAGGGTATTTTACCCACACATTTTAGGTAGTATGGGCTTCACGGTGGAGCAGTGGCTCGCGCTCTTGCCTCACAGCAAGGAGGCTCTGGTTCAAATCCCAGCTGGACCTCTCTGTGTGGAGTTTGCATGTCCTCTTTGAAGATATATGTGCACTCCAGCATCCTCCCACAGTCCAAAAACATGTTAATTCATGTCTCTAAATTTCTCTTAGGTGTATGTACTGTAACTTTGCCCCAACAGTAGCTGGGATAGGCTCCAGCAACACGATTTTGAAAGGGTTCAGTGGGTTCTGAAAATGAATGGTTTATGGCAGTTTAGATAGAATTTATTTTGGACTCGCAGTCCAATCAATCATAAAACTCACACAAATGCAATACAATAAAAGATAGATAGATAGATAGATGACTTTATTAATCCCACAATGGGGAAATTTCATTTATCTGTGGCAGCAAAAACGACATTCAGAAATAATCTGAATAAAATAACATAAAAAAGGACATAAAAAATGACATTCATATTAAATTATTAAAAATATTACTAAAATTATTATGAAAATATTATTATCAAAAATGAGAGTCTTATTGAATAAAGAAATAAATATTAAATATTAAATAAATACAGTTGCAAAAGTGTAAAAAAAACATGTGGTCTGCAAAACATGTAAACTGTAAAAAAAAACATTACAAATTTTTTTTCAAAATACAGAAATAACTAATGAAGTTCACACCAAAAACAAAAACAAACAACTGTTCAGTAACAAAAAACAATTTAAAATTGAAAAACAACAACTACAACAAAAGAAAATACATAAATGAGTGAATGAAAAAACACCCTGGGACCATGAAGTGTCACTGTAACACAGTGTTGTACAGTCTGATGGCTGTGGGGAGGAATGACCTGCGGCAGTTCCTTCTTGCACTGTGGGTGCAACAGTCTGGTGCTGAAGGAGCTGGTCAGCACCTCTACAGTTTGGTGCAGGGGGTGGGAGGGGTTATCCATGATGGATGTTAGTTTAGCCAACATCCTCCTGTTCGCCACCTCCTCGATGGACTCAAGTGTGCAGCCCAGGACAGAGCCGGCCTTCTTAACCAGTTTGTTAAGCCTCTTCATGCCTCTGCCTGCACTGCCCCCGGTCAGCACACAACTCCATAAAGGACCACTGAGGCCCCCACAGTGTCATAAAAGGTCCTCAGCAGCTGTCTGCACACGCCAAAAGACCTAAGTCTCCTCAGCAGGTGGAGGCAACTCTGGATGCAGTGATGCAGTGCCATGAGTACACAAGGTAAAATCATAGAAAACATTATTTGAAAAAAGGCGGAAATAAAACTATACAAAAAATTAAAATTACCAGTACAATAAAAATTAATGAAAACTACGGAGCCCCTAAAGGGACATTGAAGAAAAGAAAAAAAAAAAGTAATAATAAAAAAAAAACTAATCATCAAGGCTATTAGTTAGTACTTTGTGCTCACCAGCACAAAGTACTAACTAATAGCCTCTGATTATTTTTTAAATGCCTTCATCCATATTATTTTCCGTGAATATCCGTCAATGCAGCCAACAATACAAATACCAAATACCTTCAGTTTGTCATAAGAATCCAAATGCTAAATATAATTTGGATTCTATGTAAAGTAACTGCAGCAATGAAGACGTCTGGCTCTTCGGAGAGATGGACATGGTCTTTCCATATGTGCAGCCCATTTTGAATCGCATGCATCCACCGATATCCATGGAGTTTACCGGATGATCTTAATCCTTCCTGAATTAAAGTGCTAACCTGATCCAAGCTGGTGTAACCCCTGCGCCGAAACAAACCACATGACTTTAAAACTCATCTAAGATGACGTTAAGAGATAATATAATTGTGACGGTGATGGTAGTGTCATGTCCAGGTAGCTTGTGAAAATGCCTTTGTGCGCAAATGACCACAAATGGCCAGTTACTAACTGGTGAGCAGCTGTTAGTAATGGGTGCACACTAGGGGTGTAACGATACACTAAAATCTCATTTTGGTTCGATTCAGAGTTTCTTAGGGCTCGGTTCGATACGTTTTGGTTCGGTACGGCTGTTTAACAAATCTGCCTGATATGACCTGCTATTTTATGAATTATTATTTTAAAGTTATTAATGTATTAGTGTGTTTTGCTGCCGGACACTTAAATTTCTCCTTTGGGAGGAGAAACACTCTTATAATTGTCTGTAAATTTTTCATATGTACTGTAAACAAATTAATGTCTTCAGATGTGTTCAGGACACATTTGACCCTAAGTAACTATTTCTAGTATTTTTCCAACTTCAATTCTGGTGCTTAATCAGTGTTACTAAATGTTGTCTCTAAAAATGTTCATAAAAAATAAACTCAATTATTTAACTTACATTTTTAACCACTTGCTCCCATGTTAACAAACATTGAAAAACGTGTTTAAGCCTTACTTTTTGAGTCCATATTTTGATCCTTCTCCATAAAAAAATCTATATGATCTGTTGGAAAAGTTTTCCTTATTGTCCTTTAGTTTATTTGAGTTTCTCCCTCTCAATGGAGACAGACGTTCTTCATCTGCTTCTACGGCAGCAGTGTAGCTACAAACCAGCTGTCAGCTCACGTCTGCCCCCTGCCTTTTCAGTGGGTGTACAGCAGCATTTTGACCAACGTCTCTGTTAACATTGAGCCCTATAGTCAGACATGAGGCACAGCAGCTCCAGAGCCTCACCCGGAGATTCCGCTCCGTCTGTGAACGCGAGACACTGAAAATCAGCTATTTTAAAATCAGAAACTGTGAACAACTGAGCTACACAACCTGAACGCACGCTTACACACACACACACACTGCGCGCGGCTATGCCCCCCCTCCTCCTCCTACAGGCGCGCGAGTGCAGAAACCATTGAGAGTCTCGGCGGAATACCGCGAGTAACATTAGTTCCGCCTCAGCGCAAAGTTAATGGATTTGGGGGGTAAAAAATAAACAAATCGAAAAATCGAAACGGTACGAACATGAACTGAACCGAAAGTGCAGTACCGAAACGGTTCGGTCCAACTACGTGTACTGTTACACCCCTAGTGCGCACCAGGTAGTTTTTTTTTTTGTTCAACTTAAATTTTTTATCTTTCCATGCGCCTTTGGAGGCTCCGTAGAATACTACATAAAATAAAGAAGGAATAAAAATGTTTTGTGCTGTTCTGTAGATGACCACATGGTGGCAGCTTTGAGTAATATCAACTCCATTCGGACTGACATTTAAAGTGGTTGGAACTTTTATGAGATGGTTTATATTAGATTAGATTCGATGTAAATTAAGAAAGAGCTTTTGTGTATTTTAAAAACAAAAATCTTAAATGTTAAATCAATCTAAAATATATAAACAAAATTATTCTATAAGACAGAGGGATTTATTTTGGAATAAATTTGGGACCTATTGCTCAGGTGATGCATGTAACCCACTGACCATGACACCTGAGCCGCACAGCTGCATCAGCTGGCGGGCACCCTGTGAAGCGTGCCTCTCCAGACGCACGCTGGTGGCGGGCAGCTCAGCAACAACAGCCGGCGATGTGGAGGTCAGGCGAGCACCAGCGCGGACTTCCTGCTAAATATCTGCTCTCGCTCTCCTTTCCTGCATGGGATTACGCGCCGCTGAGCATCCCGCACTGCGCGTCCGCGCCGCGCGGTTCCCATCGTTTGGGTTGTAGCAGGTGTCCCGGCGCGTCCCCGAGGTCCGGAGTGCGGACCAGGCACGCTTTGCTCCGCACTGTTGCTGCGCCGTCGCTTTGAGTCTCTGCAGCAAACTGGGCAAGACATGGTGGGATGCTCGACTAAGAGGTAGGTGCCCACAGTTGCCCCTGCGGGAGGGTACTTTTCCATTCTGCGTACGTCCTCCAGCTCGATCAGATAAAGGCTCTGAGCGCAGTGTCCTCTGCGGGGAGTCCGCCACTGCAGCTTGACGCACTAGTTTCCCAATGTTTCATTTCACAGTCAGGGACTCAGACAAGCTTTGCTGGTGTCCCACTGACAGAGTCTGACTGCTGGTTTTACCCAACTTGCTAAAATTTGACCTGTTAAAGTCAAAGATGGGGGCAATAACTCAGCTCAGGCAATTCGTTACAGGACGGTATAGCCACATTAAAAAAAAAAAAAAAACCTAACAGATTGAAATTCATGCATCCTGTAGGGTGGAAAGTACATTTCTGGCATGTTTTTGATATAAAAAGTCTCAAATTGAAGTTTAAAATTGAAAACATTTAAGATGAAAAGCTTCATTCTAAAACTCTTCATTCTATTCCTGTTCATCCATCTGAAACAGTCTCCCAGTATCCTTTGATCAAAACATGGAGCTATAATAATTCAATAAGAAGGAAGATGGAGGAGTGAAACTTCTTTTCGGGCTTTATAAATGTTTTTGGTCTTAATATGTGGTTTGAGAAGTTTTACCTTTTTACTGACCCCTCCTTTTTTGTGTCCCACCTCCCCTCGTGCTTCTGTTGGTGTCATGTTTTCTTTCCTCTCCTTACAGATTGGACGCTCAGCCAACAAAGGGTCGCGGCTGTGAGCACCATAACTCTCCTCATCCTCATCCCAGCAGTGGAGGGTCCCTCCACCTGCCTGCTTTCATCCCAGCAGCAGTGAAGACACAGTAGTAGCTCCGCCCGGGCTTTCTTTTTCCAATGGTTGTGTAAAATCAGAGAGCTGAGAGGCCCTCGCTCTGTCAGCAAACCACTCAGCACCTGAGATTGTGTGCAAATGTGTGAGTTCAGCTGTTGACCAACCGGGCTATGAAGGAGAGCCGTTCAGTTCTGGGTTGACTTCAGACGAACAGGACGACCTGAGTGAGGAGCAGCCATGGGGCTCGGACAGTCCACTAAGACGCTGGTCAGCAATGACACAGACGAAGGTGAGTACTCACACAAACATTTTTGTGTTTTAATTCTTTATTGACTTGAAGAACAGTCACCTGTGAGCCTCAGTTAGTGCAGAAGAGGACGATAAAACATGTTTTTTTTCAGGTTATCCTTTAATATGACCTCAGAATGTCACAAAAAACGGTTTATGTCAAATTTTTGAAGCACTTTTTCAGTATGAATGACATTTTAACCCTTTAAGTGATATTTTTTATAGAAAGGTTTGGCATCAAAGTCACTTTGATTTCCAAAGTCCTCAGTTTGAATGAATATTCCTTTTGCATTAGTAGATAATACATTTGGACTTTATTGATCTGAGCTGGTCCCTGAAATGACTTCCTCACTGGCTGTGAACCAAAGACTTCAAACAAGTCAGCGTTACATGAGTCAGTGGTTGACTCAGACTTTGTTGTTGTTGCCTGGCTGCATCGAGTTGTAACCTCACTGATGTGCAGATATCAGGAGAAAACAGGAGGGGGTAGAATAAAAAAGTCACGTGGAAAAATCAATTTGTTGATGAAAAAGCCCAAAAGAGATGAGGTTGGGATAAATAATTTTTTTTTTTTTACAAATTTAGAGTGGTTACGGTTTACATTTTTTAAGGTTTATGTCAACTTTAATTTTTCCGTCATCGTTCTGTTCTCCATGCACAGCTATAAAAATCATGCACCCTTTCTTTTAGTAGCAATAAAGATGCAAATGGATTTTTCCCTGGTACTGGAAGGTGTTACCTGCGGCGGGGATCTTTGTTTGTTAATTCTACCATGAAGTTATGGGTCCATGAGCTGCAGCAAGGTGAACACATGCTGACAAGTCAAAGACAGGTGACAAACGTACGACAGCAGCTTGATGTGGCATAATCACAGCCTCAAGCGGAACAATTTTTGCAAAAAAATTTTTTATAAGTTAATTACATTAAAAAAGGGGGAAATGTAAAATACAGTTGAACAAATGCACATGTCACAAGCAATATAAAGGATCCAAAAACTTTCTCTTCACAGCTTATTATCACAGATGTGCACTGATGAAGTGTGTTAGGACAGGTTTAGACCCCCAGAGAACCGTGTTTGTGCGTCATGTGTCTGAACATGTGTCTCATGCACAATCAGGAGACTTGGGCTGCCTCTCAACTTGTTTACCACTCACCACCTCACAGCAGCAGCTGCCCTGCACAAGGAACCCTCAGGTTCTGTTCTCGTTGCCAGGGAAACCAAATAAATGCTTATCTCCTGACACTGTTACACTTTTACAGGGATTACAGGCTTTAATGAAGAATAATTAAACCAACGTACAGTTAAAATATATCAACTGCTGACCTGGCTTTAAAAATAATAATGACCTTTTCCTTAAATTAAAAAAAAACACATGTTGTAGTCATTTTTAAACATTTCTTGCAAAAAATAAATAAAAATCAATCAGTATAACAGTATGGTGTCATGGTTAGCCATTTTAATAAAAACACACACACACACACAAATTGATTATTTAACAGCATTTGAAAAAAAGCTGTAATTTGTGATTTTTCTTACATGCCATAAACATAAGAAGAGCTCATTGCTTTGCACAATCAAGCAGAAAGTCACAAAGACAAGCAGAGACTCTGAATGTTCCTGGAGAAATACTGTGTTCACAATTTCCAAATTAAAGAATTTACCAGGTGCCACATTACTCAGATGGGGCAGAAAGTGCAAGCTATCAGTGGCAGTTAGACCAAATCCCCGAGGAAGGAGGTGGTCAAAAAGCCTTCAGTGACAGCAAAAGAGCTGAAGGCAAGACTTGATGTCAGCAGACGCTAAGGTATCAATTTGCGCAGTAAGGGAAATACTAAATGCTGAAGGGCTGGATGCCCAAACTAAGAGATTACCAGCACTGGGCCAAAAGCGCAACGAAAATATACTGAGGTCTACTCAGTGAAATTAGATGCATTTTAAAAGAGTATTAATTAATTAATCAGTGATAAAACAAATCAGGTATATAATGCAGGTCTTATATCTTCTGAAATTGTCACACAACTTAAAAAAGATCATAAATAACTAGCATTTGTAAGATAACTTCAGTCATTCTAATTTAAGTCATTCTAGATACATATGAACAGCTGTCAGTCAAAATCAACCAACAGATGCATTTGTGGGTCATGATTTGCTCGGGTCATTTAGACCATGGAAAGGTCATCAGTTCCACTCATCTGCAGCTGTTGGTTATTACAAGCTTGATGACTTGTCCATCATTTAAAGATATGCTTTAAATGCATTAAAAGTACAACCACCTTTTTTTTTGTTTGTTTCAAAAATGGCATCTTCTTGTCAGAGAAGTCAGCTCTCTTACTGCAAATCTTATCAGAACAGAATCTTTGAGCATCCCAGCTGCACATTTGTCAACTCTGAGTCAATTCATGACCTGTATGTGAGCGCAATGTGTGGATTCTAAAGGTGACCTCATGAAGCGCCCATAGAAGGTTGGGTAAACACCGAGTGTGTGAGACCAGGAATCCACAGTGATGCATGTCCAACACTATGACTTTTGGTTTCCACAGATAGTTTTAAGTCCACAAAAGTGTGTTTTTGCTAATGGCTGGCTGCATCTGTACGGATGTGTGCACATGTGATTGTGTTCACCTGAGTGTCAGAGTGGGCAGCAGCTGTTCCAGCCTTGGGGAAACAGCACAGAGGGAACACCGTTCGTCCTGGTTGTCATGACAGCAAGTAACAAACAGCCTCATCCGCTTCCAATTGGAGATAATTGCCGCTGATAGACGGAGCAGAGCAACAGAGAGGGGTGGAAGTGTGTGTATGTGTGCGATGTGTGTGTGAGTCGAGCTCCGGCACTATAAAGGCAACAAAACCAACATTGGGAGGCTGTTAAAGCAAAGCTTAAGCAACGGCTTCACATTGTTGAAATTCCTGTTAATGAACAAACGCTTTGTGCTGAAGGTCTTCTTCTGTCTTGAATTTGTATTTTGAATATCTGTCTGTATCAACATTTATATACCTCAAAAAATGTGAAAAATAAATCTTTTTTTTTTCTTTTCCCTTCACAGTGAATTTTGACCATTTCCAGATCCTGAGGGCAATAGGAAAAGGCAGTTTTGGAAAGGTAGGTTTCCCTTCATACCGAGCTGGAATTTAAATAAAAACTTAAAAATGGAAACATAATCTAAATACAAACATACGGAAACGCTGAGCTGCCACCGGGAAAAATATTTTTTTTGGAACAGTTTCTCGTTATAACGTGATATGTTTCTCGTTATAACGAGAAACATATCACGTTATAACGAGAAACGTATCACGTTATAACGTGATACGTTTCTCGTTATAACGAGAAACGTATCACGTTATAACGAAATAGTTGTTTACAGTAAAACGTCACCTTCTCGCGGGATATTTCATTCTCGTCTTGATGGAACTGAGGGAGAAGATGGAGAATCAGCGGGAGCCTCTTTATTCCTTTTTAAGGGATAGAAATGTGTCGGAGGACAGAATTTCCACCATGAGGAATGACAAAGTAAGTTATACTTTTGAAAAACACAGTTTACGTGAGTTTCATATCGATTTAATGTAGTTTTTTGTTACTGAATGAGCCTGCCGTGTACTGCGTAGACCTGAGACCAAGACCTCGCTAACTGAAGTATTGTAGTAGCTGCAAGGAAGCTCCTTGGGCGGGCGGTTGTCAAACAGCTCTTTATTAATGTGTCTGTATATCAAAACGGTTACAGCACGAACCAACAGGCACAGCCAGCCTCTTCTAACTCCAGCGAGAACGTTCACCGAACGCACACGCACACACACACCCACAGGTAGACCCCGCCCCCTCTCTCCCATCAGTCACCAGCCCACCGCTGATTGACACACTGTGGTCCAGCAACAGGGAGAAAGAGGGGGGCGCCGGCCACCCGCAGCTCTGTCCAAACTCTGGGTCGTTACAGTATGTTGTGTTTTAGAGTTGCAGAGAATAACTCTCTTCAGTAGGGACGTGCTGTGTTAACTTCGTTTATTAACATAACGGGTAGCAACCGCTTTTAACAGAAGGCTAAATGCTTCGTTCATATCCCATAATGCATTATTCTTACTGTCAATACATCTTTACCGTAACAGAGATGCATTCGAGTGCAGTAGGATAAACGTATATTAAAATATTACAAAGTACACCTCGATTTATGCCTTTATCCTAAGCTAATCATAGCGTATACTTTTACCCTACAGAAATGACGAGTTGAGCACGATTATTTACAATTTATTAGGTCTCAACATCAAATAGTTAATGCAGAACTTTATGTTGATAGCATTCACGACCAAGTGAGTGAAAACTATTTTAGTATTAGCATCATCATAACATAAGAAGCCATGCCAACTAGTTTTCTTCGTTATTATGTGTAAAAACCACAACTGGAGCAAAAGCGTGTCCTGTTGGTGTGATGCACGTATACGTGCGCTTTTTTGACGCGCTGGAGAGGAACAGGATGATGGCTGTATCAATAATCCGTCAAAAGATGCAGAGAAAACAAGGTTCTATTTTACGTTTTGGAATGCATACTTATTTGAATTAATATTTAAACTCTTAAAATTCACAGTGCCTATTTACAAGCAACTTTAAATTTTGAAGACTTGAACTGCTGACATTTTTTTCAAAAACAAAGGGAAACTTTGTGTGAAGCTTAATGTGTAGAAAGGTTCAGTAAAATCTGTTATTTAAAAAAGAAAAAACAAACAAGGGTATGCTTTTAAAATAGATATGTGGTGTATAAACATGTTTGTTTTTCCTTGCCTTTCAGGAAGAGCTTCAAAATGTTGTTCATTTATGGAACACTCACATCATTTGTCAGAGCAGAAATGCGATTGCTCCAAGTGGCCGACCATGTATGATGTATACCCTCCCGCAGCTTTTTGGTGGACAAGATTATTTGAAGCAAGTTTCCGAGCAAGCAGTGGCAACTTGCAAAGCACATTGTCTTCAGAGAGGACCATGCACATGTGATGAAACAGTCTTCACACTATCCTGCCTCCTGATGACAGAAAACTTTCTACATGCACCGACCACACCAACTGAAGCAATTGAACTGTATCTATTTTTAAGAGCTCCCATACGTTCAAACTTGTCAGACATGTAACACTGGTTCAAATCAACAGTTTCCTGCTTTCTTTAAAATCAACGTCTGTGTACTCATAACTGCTGTCATATTGACCTTTCATGCACCTTCATGTATTTTTTTTTACAGAACTTTTAAACTTTTTGCTGTTGTGTATGACTGAAAAAATGCTATGACATAAGAGTAGTGGAATGTTAGTAAGATATGGATCTAGGTTTACTCAGTTTTCTCATGAATGTGTAAGATATTTAGATATGTAAATTCTACATAATATGCATTTAAGTGTACATGTTGGAGAACAATTTTGAAAATGTCATTAAAATTGTTAAATCTATCATACAGTACACAACCTATTCAAATTTGGTCCAATTTATAAACCACACCCCACCTCAGTAAATACATAAAATATACTTTCCATTATGTCTAACACCAAAACTCTCCTTAAAGTTCTCTGTAACTAGTGACTGAGGTCAATTTTAAACTGATAACTAATCTGGAAATGCAGCTGTGATAAAAAGTTGAAAAATCAAGGACTCATGTTAAATGTGTAATGTTTTAATCATCACAAAATAAACAATTTTGGTGATCAAACCAACAATTTTGTTCTTTTCCTCATAACATTCAGAAATGTTGCAACATGTGCTTGACATGGTAAACAAAAGTGCATTTAACAAGTGCTCTGAAATGTCCTTTTGGGACGAGGTTCTCTCTGTCCAAGTGCAAAACTGTGGAGCAGATATGTTTAAAATCTGATAAACCAAATCTCAAAAGTGAACATGAAAAACTTCACATATATTAAAAACGAGTACAAAAATAAATACATTTGTTGTGAACCAGGACATCATTGTGCTTAATGCACATCAAACCAGAAAGGAATATAACATATAATACTGCCCTGTAAAAAGAAAAAAAGATATGTAGACGCATTCTTCAAGCTTAACCTTTGTATTCAGAGCAAAACCTTCGTGTGGCAATCCTGTCACCGTAGATTGGAACGTAGGTGGCCAAGCTGTCATCATCCATGCTTCCAATAGCTGATATGTCAATCTACAAAAGAAAATTGTTATTAGTTATTCATGGTAAAAGTAATTGTTTTAAACTGGACTAAACAGTGGTTTACTGTACCTTACAAAAAAAGTAGGATTGTATACATGACATATTCATCAAGAAGCATCAAGACAGTTTGTGAATTTCTGGAGCTACGCTACGTGCATCACACCAACAGGACACGCTTTTGCTCCAGTTGTGGTTTTTACACATAATAATGAAGATAACTAGTTGGCATGGCTTCTTATGTTATGATGATGCTAATACTAAAATAGTTTTCACTCACTTGGTCGTGAATGCTATCAACATAAAGTTCTGCATTAACTATTTGATGTTGAGACCTAATAAATTGTAAATAATCGTGCTCAACTCGTCATTTCTGTAGGGTAAAAGTATACGCTATGATTAGCTTAGGATAAAGGCATAAATCGAGGTGTACTTTGTAATATTTTAATATACGTTTATCCTACTGCACTCGAATGCATCTCTGTTACGGTAAAGATGTATTGACAGTAAGAATAATGCATTATGGGATATGAACGAAGCATTTAGCCTTCTGTTAAAAGCGATTGCTACCCGTTATGTTAATAAACGAAGTTAACACAGCACGTCCCTACTGAAGAGAGTTATTCTCTGCAACTCTAAAACACAACATACTGTAACGACCCAGAGTTTGGACAGAGCTGCAGGTGGCCGGCGCCCCCCTCTTTCTCCCAGTTGCTGGACCACAGTGTGTCAATCAGCGGTGGGCTGGTGACTGATGGGAGAGAGGGGGCGGGGTCTACCTGTGGGTGTGTGTGTGCGTGTGCGATCGTTGAACGTTCTCGCTGGAGTTAGAAGAGGCTGGCTGTGCCTGTTGGTTCGTGCTGTAACCGTTCTGATATACAGACACATTAATAAAGAGCTGTTTGACAACCGCCCGCCCAAGGAGCTTCCTTGCAGCTACTACAATACTTCAGTTAGCGAGGTCTTGGTCTCAGGTCTACGCAGTACACGGCAGGCTCATTCAGTAACAAAAAACTACATTAAATCGATATGAAACTCACGTAAACTGTGTTTTTCAAAAGTATAACTTACTTTGTCATTCCTCATGGTGGAAATTCTGTCCTCCGACACATTTCTATCCCTTAAAAAGGAATAAAGAGGCTCCCGCTGATTCTCCATCTTCTCCCTCAGTTCCATCAAGACGAGAATGAAATATCCCGCGAGAAGGTGACGTTTTACTGTAAACAACTATTTCGTTATAACGTGATACGTTTCTCGTTATAACGTGATATGTTTCTCGTTATAACGTAATACGTTTCTCGTTATAACGAGAAACGTATTACGTTATAACGAGAAACTGTTCCAAAAAAATATTTTTCCCGGTGGCAGCTCAGCGTTTCCGTACAAACACCTATGATGGTTACAAAGTGAAAATAGTTTAAACAGTAACTAGCTTCTTATACTAAGACAGAAGCTATAATGGTTGTTTTATAGTCTTTAAAAAATACAGTAAAATGCAGATTGTGAAAGATATATAGAAGATATATAGGTTTTTGTAAAGACATAAAAGTAGCACAAACGTCATGGAAATTAATGTTTCTGTGACAAATCCTCCGTCACTGGGACACGTTTTGAATTCCTAATAAAATGTCACAACTGTTTTTTTTTAAAGCACATTTGTCAAAACAGCAGTGGAACTAATAAAATAAAAGCGCTGCCAACATTTACTGAATTTAGTAAACCACATTCAGTTCTGCATCTTATTACATATCATATTTGTTCCTTACAAATGCTTTGTTTTTTTTAAATAAAAAGCAAACTTTCAATCACTACAAAAGTCTATCAACCATTTTGCGTTTAACTTTTAGATTTTCCTGCGTAATAATCTTTTGGGGTTTATTTGCTTTTTTAATTGAATAGAAAAAAAGTCAAATAAATTTTTAATTTATTTTTGATTTATATCTTTTTAGGTTAATGATTTTAAAAAGTAAATGTCAAAGCAACATATATAATTGTTGTATATGCCTCTTATTAATTTATATTTTCATTCTTTTTGAACTGTAATGGTATAAACCAGGGGTTTGCAGTCTTTCACTCTAAAAGAGTCATTTGGTTATTTTTGCTGACCAAAACCCAGGAAGAGCCACAAAGTCCCACCTTATTGTTTAGAAAAATACACATTATATATGTTTTTGTGGCCATTAAAACATTCATTTATAAAATGCAGCCTTTAATTTTTTTAATTAACTGAATCAAAACAGTTTAATGTGTTTCTAAATGTAACAATTTTAACTTTCTTTTTTTTATTTACTTTGACAGCAACGCATGCAAGTTCATTTCAAAATAAAATACATCCTGAGTTAAATAGGTTATTTCTGTATGAGGCCAGAACAGTCTCATAATTCAGAAATGCACACACTCCGAATCACAAATGCACACACTTCGATTCACAAATGTCATTTTATGCAAACGTGCTAAATAAATTTGGAAATGCACATGGTGTGTTTCACAAATGCACACCCTGTGTTTCACAAACACACACATTGTGTTTCACACATGCACACTGAATGTTTTACAAATGCACAATAAGTGTTTCTCACAAATGCGCACACTGTTTCACAAAAACATTTTAGAAATTCACAATAAATGTATCAGAAATGCACAGTAGGTGCTTCACAAACATGATTTTTAGGTAAACATGTGATGTGAACTCACAGATCATTGGAATTGCAGGATGTGCATTCAAAATCCCGTTCTCGTTTGTGAATCTCCCCGTGTGTGTGAGAGTTTTTTTTACGGTGAATTTTGAGACTCTTCTGACGGAGCAGGTCGACTAATGCCACCATTGGCTAGTGAATCTGTCAATCAAACTCATCAGCAAAGCAGGAGGGTTCACTTTTAGCCAATCGAATGGCCCCTTACACTTTCTCTACGCTTTCGTTCAGGTGGCAAAAGCCCCGCCCATATTTGATTCTGTACCAGTCGGTCGTTAGCGTGTTAGCCTTAGCATGGCTTGTCGATTTATTGCCTTCGGTCGTCAAAAATTACTGGCTGGTGCAACTTTTCAGTGGACCTGGAAGCAAGGCAACAGTGGTTGAATGCAGTTGACATTGAATCCGGAGAACTCTGTCCTGGTGATGAGATTTACAATGAACGTTTCACTCGGGATTGTTTCCTTCTTAGCTTTGATGCTAGCGTCATTTCAACACTCAGACACGGCTCCCTTCGGTCTTGATCAAATGAAGGTGGAGGAGAAAAACCTTCAACTTCCACAGAAGGTTCTGTGGAGAAACTGGCATCACTTTGCTCCGTACCACGCAGTGGGACTACATTACCTCAGGTTCATCTCACTGTCAATCACAGATACCCAATAAATTCACCTCCCCTGCTCAGCCCCAAGTCACTTTGCTGGACCTTTATTTTAATTTTGTAATACCTCAAATGTCATTGATTTTATTCTGTAACCACATTTCTGCTTCTAACCTCTTGGCCAGGTCACACTTCCAAAAAGATCCTCATCTCTGGGTTTTAGAACTGGTTAAATACACAACAAAAGATGGTCATAGAACAACACAGTGCAAACATACACCCTTTATTGCAGAGTAAAATTCAGTGAAAACATGGACAGATTAAAACATGTGTCAAACTCAAGGCCCAGCGCCAAATGTGGCCCTCAGTTTCATTTAATGTGGCCCTCAAGAGCATAAAAGTTTTTAATTTCTTAAAACAAAAAATAGAAAGTGTTGTGTATCTATTCATATCTAGGGGGAATCGGACTTGAAATATCAGATTGGGTGACTATACATTACGACTAGAATCAAATTTAAAAGGATTTATGCTAGAGTAACAAGCAAACATGTTTTCTATGCAACTGGAATTGTCACTTTAAAAAGTTATTATAATAAATAAATGAGTTATTTAACAATGAGTAGTTACATTTATTTTTCATTACATTTAGATACATGTATAAGTTACATCTGGCCCTTTGAGGACAGCCGCTATGCTGATGTGGCCCTCAGTGAAAATGAGTTTGACACCCCTGGATTAAAACATCAAAATTTAAGCAGATGCGGGATCTCTACTGATTTGAATTTTATTTAAACTGGAACTAATTTTGATAACATCCTTACATACAATGAATTCCCTTGAACAATCCAGCTGTATTTATTTGAACTCTGTCTTCCTCCCCTCAGTCTCTCTCCTGTATGTAATTATGTAGCCTAAATTAAGTTCTAAACAAACTGGACAGTGAAGATATAGGTCCACTCCCAAAACATTGATCCCAGGATGAGGTTCAGTCATGGATCCACTCTCCTCCCATTCAATCTCTGGAACCAGCATACCCTGACAAAAAAGAAGATACTGTTTATAAACAGCGCTGCTTTTTTTTATTTTTTAGATTATGTAGGCACAGTGACCTACTAATTATTACTTATATTGTTGCTGGCAGGCAGACCTCATATCACCATAACTGTTTTTCATTTGTAAATAAGTGATCCTTAACAAAGTAGTGAGATTAGTACATCTGATAGCTCATAATGTCATGCATTGTGATGCATTTTGAACTCGCAGATGTGCTATTCTTCCTACTTGATTTAAAAAACCAAACAATTCAGGGAAATTGTTTGCACCACACAACGATAATACTTTTCATTCATTTTCGATGAAAATTCATTGCAGTCATTTTGATTTCATGATACTGTTCTTGATGCTTTCCACTTTAGTCCAACTGCACACAAACCAGTTGTCCAGTACAGTGAGATTAAATAAAGCATTTACCCGGGGATCAGAAACAGGGTTCTGGGTCAAGCCCAACTGCCACAGCTGATTTGCTCCGTCCTGATTGGATGGCTGTCCCACGTGTCACTAAAAACATCCAAACTGGCCTGAATGCGTGGAAGGAAAATATAGTGGCAGCAGAATACGTGATGTTACTGATATTGAGCAAGTCTTGGTCCTCAGGAGAGTGCAGGATGTTGTAATAATAACCAGTTACACTCATGAAGACATCACACCAGAGGGGCTCAATCCTGTGTTTGGAAAAAAGCAAAAAGAAATATTGTGTTGTCAGATTTATTATTAATACATCATTCACTTTTATGTATATATTAAAGCTTCTAAAAGTAGGTTCAACTCACCGTTGATTGTGTGTACACTTTTCCCACAATGAAGCTGTTGGTGTCAGGTCTACGTACTGTGAGCATTAACTCGGCTATGCCCACATGTTCTCCTCCATGATCTCCTCTCACCCTGACAATAACATGAAAATCATGTCTCAAACACATCATTACAAATGCACAGTCTGCACAGTTGTTGTCTGCCATCTTCAGGTACAAGATCTATGGAATACAAGTACAAATACTTTCAACTGACAGATATTTACAGGGGCAAACATGCTAAATCCCCAATTGACAGGTAAAACAGTAATACAAAAGGATGATAAAATATGAAATAGAATAGAAGGGTATTTAATAATCCCTGAGGAAATTTTTAAAAATGGCCATCATAAAAAACACATAAAAACACACACGCATTACAAATAGAAATATCACAAATTAAAAAGATTGATAAAAAGGTAAATAATTGAAAAATCAGTGGGTAAAATTAATTAAAAGAAATTACTTGTAAGAGACCAACATTATAATGTTTGGGATTCTTGTCATTACGTCATTGGAAGTAAAGATATTTTAGTGATTTTTAGTGGTCTCACTCTGACACAATCTCACAGGACTATTCAGCACAATACGGGCTCTGACGTTAGAAAGATAATGACGCTTCTTTCATTCAACAGTGGATTCACGTCTGTTATATTAAAAAAATGCCGTTTTTATGAACGTCATATGAATTAATTTTGTTGCACATATCCACCCCGTCTTAAAGTCTGGGTTGTGAAAATACTGTGTCTAACTTTAACCCGGATCGCGTTTACATAAAGGCATCACACGGAACAGCTAACTAGCTAGTTAGCATCATAGCATCAGTGTTTAACAACATCACCGTCTCCAAATCAATACTTTTTATTAAACTTTCTTTGCTGCTGTAAATCCGGCATGTTTCCCCCTTAGTTCCATCTGAATCATGTTAAGAACCTACAGATTGGCTATAGACGCTAGCTTGAACCGACACCGGGTTGAACTTCACTCACACTCACAGGCAGACACAAATTGAGTCGAAAGCCGGCTAGTTTCGAGCTCCCTGGTTGGTTGTAGTTACTCGTGTTGTGTGAAGAGCTGGTATGCCGAGTATAAAACTTGACAAAACCATCATAAGTCCTCCCCCGCTTTAAAACCATAAAAAATATGACCGCACAGGCTAGGCTAAACTAAGCTAAGCTAATTTGCGGTGGGGGTACTCCCCGCAAACGACTCGGCTGAGTCGCATTCACACATGTCACTTGGATAAGCAGGACGTTTCAACGTATTATTCAATAACATTACAGAATGTACAACGAGGGAATGATCAAATAAATGCATTACTTACGGGCTGAGACTGATCCCGTTCGGACGACCTCTCCGCCATGTTTGCCGCCCGCGTAGTTTCAACTGCTGTGCTGAACAGCTCCCTCCCTCGTCAGTTTGTGGCTGTGTCCGAATTACCGCCCTAACCCCTAACTACTAAAACCCTATATAGTGCTGCACTATATAGTTCTCTATATAGTTCTCTGAATTTTAGAAGCAATTCGGACACCCGTGCTCACTACTTTTCTTTTTCGGGTGTTTTTCATAAGGCGCATGCCACGGAAACAAAGTGGCGCATGACCGCCACCACCTGGTCTGGAGGCGAACTACTTCTATTTAACACGGAGAATGACACCTATTTGTCAAAGTAAAAAGATAATAAATATGAACATTTTACGGAGACTATTTATGCATCTACTGTGTTCTGATCATGGAAAAAGTGGCTGACTTATAAATAATAAAATTACAAACACATTGGTGTAGATTTTATGTATTCGTTCATAAATAAACCCCCATGTTATTATTCCATTGCAATATTTATTTTTGTGCCGCTGAACGATTTACGGGCTCTTGCGAGGAGGCATTTTTTTCTGTAGTTTTCTCTTCTACCTTACTGAAAATGGCTTTGAATATGAATCTGTCCGTATTCTTGGCAATATTTCAACCGTTTTTCGTGGGATCAAACCGAAAACGAGCAGATATGCAGCAACACAGAGCAGCAAGGAGAAGCAGACGTCTCAGAAGATTTCCTCTGGATGCCCTGACCAGACATGAACAACCTGTAAGTTAAACTTAACGTTGTTTGGTTAAACTTAAGCATTTGTTACTAATTGTGCTCAAGGTTACAGTCTGCTGGGTAAGAGTTTAACATTCTTTTTCAACACTGGATTATGAGTGGTGTAGTCTAACTACATGAAACACTTGTGAGTTCAAAGTTTAGTATTTTTTATTCAGTCAATCACTTGTTTTAAACATAAATACTTTTACTTTTAATTTTTAAATATTTATATAAAAATCCAAAAACCCAGCCCAAAAAAAAGAGATTTTCCAGCATTCAAAAATACTTCATTAACTAAAATGTAAGACATCAAAATACAATGAAACATTAAAAAAATCAGATTTAATTTTCTCAATGAAATAATTATTGTTGCATTTTACAGGGTCTTTCACATCTCTACTGCTTTGCCAACATAAAGGTGTCTGTTCTGGCCCTTTACGCTGACGCTCAGTCCGACACAAAACCAGATATTCGGTTGACCCGCAGGACCATCGAGCATCTGGTGGAGCAGCTTCGGGGTTCCTCTTACTCTGGGGGGGGGCACAGGAGACTGAGGTCCTGGTGTTCCTTTTCTGGCTGGCGTGTGGCACATCTTACAGTGTGGTAACCAGGGCCTTTGACATGACACGGTCCACTGTGAGGGACGTTGTCCACAGGACGGCAGACCGCATCCTCCAGCTGATGAGCAGGGTCGTCCAGCTTCCCAGTAGTAATGAACTACCATCAGTCGCCTCTGGATTTTAGCAGCTCGCTTGGTCTTCCACCTTCCAAAAGTCTGTGGGGAGCATCGATGGCTGCCACTGAAGAATAAAGGCCCTAAAAGAAAATGCAGTTTTTTATTTTAACAGGAAACTTTTTTATTCCATTCAACTGCAGGCTGTATGTGACTCTAATGCCAAATGTATAGATATTTTTGTTGGGAATCAAGGATCAGTCCATAATTCACAGGTTCTACTTAAAAGCCCAATTTATGTAAATCAAACGAACCCACCTGAAGGATCCTTTTGGGTGATGGTGGGTATCCCTGCATTGCTCATCCCATCACGCTGCTGACACCCTACAGGGAACCCATGAGGAATGTGGTTCAGGCCCATTACAACCAGCACCACTCCAGAACACGCTCTGTGGTGGAGAGAGGATTTGGCATTATGAAGATGAGGAGGAGAGCAATATTTCTGGGGGCATTGGAAGTAAAACCAACCTTTGCAATGAAAATCATTGCCTGCAGTTCAGTTCTGCACAATCTGTGCATCAGCAAAGGGGACTGCTGGGAGCCACAGATGTTGAGCCACACCAGGAACCAGTAGGACGAGCAGAGTGGCGTCCGTCTGCGAGGACAAATCTCTGCTTTCCTTTCAGCTCCAACTGTGACACACATGACTCTAGAAGACCAGGATTATTGTTAAGATATATAAAATAAATGCTAACATATAAAACGAAATTGTAAATATGTACATCTGATATTTATATAAAAATCATTTTGAGATTGTTAAAAAATTGCTCATATTTAAATAATACATGTAAATAATTCATTTTTGTTCCCGCATTTAGTAAACAAATTGCAAAAACAGCGACGACGTTACATTTTGTGAACAATATTTTAAACTCAGGTAAGCTTAACAGACTCTCCTGTCACTCTTTGTCCCTTCTTGCTCTTTCCTCCTCTCTTCTCCTCTTTCAACAACAACCTTTACCCCAATATGACAACTATTACAGTTTAATGATAATAAATACCAATCTGAAGTGTCTCTTACTCCCATCCGGCACTAGCTTGCCTAAAACAAACAGGCTATCTTTCTCCATCCACAGATGAATCAGATTTTCCTCATCATCGTCAGTCCCTACATATATAAACACATTTAAAAAACGTGTTAATAACTTATGACTACGTTTAGAACTCACTCCTTTTTTTATGTAATATCAACAGCGTTTGTTTTTAGCCTTCGGCGCTAATTCGCGCTAGCGTTAGCTTTAGCATTACCGAAATTGATGAGCTTCAAAACAATGTAGGTTGCCGATTGAGGAATATAACATATTAAACACATCATCATACGTATTTACAAATATATTTTACAACAGATACTTGATACTTTTAAATATACTTACATTTTAAGTCCTCTTTCTCGCGCAACCGTCCTCCATCTTCAAATAATTCAAACAAAGGCAGTGCATAGGTCACACGCAATGAATTCTGGTATGAACGCAGTGCATTCTGGACAATATTCGCCGATCGAGTGAGCATCGATCCACACTGGTTTTTCGTAGAGAATTCTGGGAAATTTCTAGTGCTCACGATTTTTGAACTGTAGATTCGGACAGCACTACAAAATGGCGACCGCACTATATAGTGCACTATATAGGGGTTAGGGCGGTAATTCGGACACAGGGTGAGAGTGAAGAGTGTAAGGGGCCATTCGATTGGCTAAAAGTGAACCCTCCTGCTTTGCTGATGAGTTTGATTGACAGATTCACTAGCCAATGGTGACATTAGTCGACCTGCTCCGTCAGAAGAGTCTCAAAATTCACCGTAAAAAAAACTCTCACACACACGGGGAGATTCACAAACGAGAACGGGATTTTGAATGCACGTCCTGCAATTCGAATGATCTGTGAGTTCACATCACATGTGTACCTAAAAATCATGTTTGTGAAGCACCTACTGTGCATTTCTGATACATTTATTGTGAATTTCTAAAATGTTTTTGTGAAACAGTGTGCACATTTGTGAGAAACACTTATTGTGCATTTGTAAAACATTCAGTGTGCATGTGTGAAACACAATGTGTGTGTTTGTGAAACACAGGGTGTGCATTTGTGAAACACACCATGTGCATTTCCAAATTTATTTAGCACGTTTGCATAAAATGACATTTGTGAATCGAAGTGTGTGCATTTGTGATTCGGAGTGTGTGCATTTCTGAATTATGAGACTGTTCTGGCCTCATATTTCTGCTGCTGCAGATTTAATTTAATAAACATACTAAGGAAGCCAAGTAAAACATGACATTTTCCATCTTTGTGACTTTGGAGCACCTTAATCCTTTTTCTCCTTTTATGATCAAATATAAACTTGAAAACATTGATGTAGAATGCATTTTTTAATCTATACATTTAAATGCAATTATAATTACTTGAAGGACATTAACAATATAATAGATAGAGCCTTTTACCATCATTTTAATCAACTACTGTATCTGACCGGTTAAGAATCTTAACATAAATGGCAAAACCTAACTAACTAAATCAAACTAACCAAAACTACAATTGCCAAATGTTGTTAATTTGTTTTGTAAACTGTTGCTCTGAACCAAAATGTGTTTCATTTTTCTTCAGTTTATGTTTTTTTTTTGTTTTGTTTTTTTAATGAACCCAGTATGTGCCTCCAAAAGTCAGACCTTCAAGTGAAGCCCATTTTCCTTTTCAGCATTTGTCAAGTTGACCTTTAAAAATGTTATGCTTCCGATTTCTTGCCATTTCCATCTTTTCTTTTTTGTTTTTTCTAAAAGCACAAGGTGCCAAGAGCATTTTTTATGTGCAAATAATTCATTATTCATTCATGGACGAACATTGGGGGTGGCAGTTGAGGGTGTGATGTTGGAGACATATAAAAAAAGAAACTACTGAAAGAAATTAATGTCTGTTTCTGCTTTTTTTTGTTTTTTTTAAACAGCTTTAGCTGTAAATCTGCCCAGCGTTTTGGGCTTTTGGCTCATGCTAACATATGGCAGCTCATAGTTTTTCCACCAAAAAAAAAAAAAAAAAAAGGACAATCCCACTGCTTAGTGTTTACTATAATCAAATACCATCTAGTTTGGATTTGCTGTTTGCTTTTCCTGAGAACAATTATTGACACAGGAAAAATAACTAATCTGAAGTCATGACATCCATATTTTTTCTTGTTGTGAAGTCATGTAGCGGCTTTAGAATTTCACTACTTACGAGCACGCATTCATGCACGCTCATGCATCAGCACGCTGTCCAACCACAGATAAGCAGTTTAATCACAGTCTGTGGCAAACTGCTCAGCGCAGGGAGTGGCTCTGCTGATTAACTGTGCCAGTTGGTGTCCGGATCACTCTCATAGATAGCAGTAATCAATGGCTTATTGATGCCTGCAGCTTAGACAACCACAACTACAAATGAACTGTGCACGTTTTAGATCTATACATTGAAATGATGTTTGTCTGAATGTGAAACTTGTGTACCCATCCGCAGGATAATCAGACAGGAACAGCAGGGTTGTTTTCTGCATTTTGCTCACATCAGTCCGACTCCTCTCTGTCATGAAGTAACTATGATAACGATTCCAGACAGCAACTCAGACAACTTGGGGGAAATCTGAAGCTTGATCCTCCACATTAAAGACAAATCCTTTCTTTTTCAATTTTCCTTCCAAGTTTTGTCGTTGGTCAAACGTCTTTCTGGTTATTGCAAGGATGTTACAAATCCCTCACACGTTTGAGCGCCACGTAGACGAATGCTTGAGGCTAGCATGAATAAATGATGCAAAGCACACAACTATGTTGAAATATTGAAAAGCAAATGTGTCTTTTTAAAGTTGGCAGTAATTAAAATAACTTTTTTTTATCTGCAGAATGCAGCCGTCTCGAATGTCCAGAGCAAATTATTTATCAATAATTGTTTGACTGGTATTGAAACTTTCAAGTTCCTCCCAAAGACACTCGCAGAAACTTTAAAATGGTCTTTCTTTTGCTATAAAATCCCTTATTGGTGTAGTTTTGTGATTAACCCATAAGAACCCAAAAAAACCAGAAATGTCCTCTGTCGTCCACTTGGTCTGTGGTTTATCGCGCATAATTTTCAAGAAGGAGACTGATTCTTATGGGTTAAAAGATAACTTTAACAAACAATTCTTAGTGAAAAATCCATTATGATAGTTAACCATGAAGTCTATATTGATCAGTCATAATCATGAAATAGTCTCAACAGGTTACAAAAATTTAACCCCTTGACACTTGAATGTACTTCCAGCTATGAAAAAATAAATAAATCATGAGCTTCATCCAGTGTGGGTCCTTGGGTAAGACCCTACGGCCTAACTATGTAGCCACAAGGGGGCCCAAGTCCCTGTGCCGGTCCCCAGCCCGGATAAAATACAGGGTTGTATCAGGAAGGGCATACGGCGTAAAAATCTCTTCCATAACCACCTGTGCAAATCCGTGAAAGGTGATTGGCTGTGGTGACCTCTGAAGGAGAATGCCGAAAGATGAACAGCAATTACAAATGTAAATTTGCTCACACTTGAAGAACAGCTTTGTGAAAAAAATAACAACGGGAAACTGGATTTGTCACAGAAGACTTACCCTAAAAAAAATTAAATGTGTTGAATTCCCAGAAAGTCTGCAGAAAAGAAGATAAGCTTGCTCATGTTGTGTGAGTTTATTCTTTAATTAAAGTGTGATGAGGAAGATTAGTGAACGTAATGTTACTGTTCTTCTTTATACCAATAGAAACAAGGAACTAAGGATGTGTAAAAAGATTTCAGGTAGAATAGTGCATCAAAACAGCTTGCCCCCCCCAATTGGTCTGTTTATTGCTATTTTTTTTTCTTTTGCCCCCACTGGTTGTCTTACTTTTCACAAAACACTATAGTTCATCCTCAAGGAGTATGCAGACGGGTGGCATGAAGGATGGATTAACTTTTGGTACAAGATTCTGTTCCTTAGGGAACCTGGGATTTAAAGGTTCAGGTCCAGCTGCCTGGTAGAACAAGATCCTGTGAGAACATGACCTGAATGACTAAGAATCTCCAGACCTAACCTTGTTATGGGCGAGGCATCAACTGAAACTACTCCTTTTAAAAAGACAATAGAGAAAAAAAAAGGATTTAAATGGAATACAATAGGTACAAAAAGGAATAGTTTACAATACAAATAATCTCTAGGACAAATACTAATGCTTTGAAATAGTAGGACATGGATTTAAGTATTGATAGCTTCATGGCAGACTTGTGTTTGGTTACTTTTGTTTTATAATCCATTTTTTTAGTGGATTTTTTTTTTTTTGCACATAACCATAATAACACTAATCAGCATTGTCTAACTAGTTATTATTTGATTGTTCGGCGGCAGTAGACTAAAATGTGTAGTCACACATTGTTTCCTGGGGTAAGTAGGAAAAGAATAAATAAATAAATAAAAGTTTGATTTTATGTCTTATCTTTTCATGACAGTTTTCAGTTTTCCATCAACATCTGGACTACAGAGGGTTGCAGTATTCTTTTGAGTGGTGTTCGGCCTGCAGTAAATTGATTTTAATGTTGCGGCATTCTGTCACGACTTTTAGGTTTTAAGTCCTTTATCATTTTGCTTTAAACAGCAGTCATAAAACAAAATGTTTGTTAAATCTGTAAAAAAGAATGAAGCATTACACAGCAATAAGACCTAACCCCAAACCCGCTTTTAACAGGTCTGCATAGTCCAGAAGAAAGACACCAAGAAGATGTACGCCATGAAGTACATGAACAAGCTGAAATGTGTGGAACGCAACGAAGTGAGAAACGTCCTGAAAGAGTTGCAGATCATGCAGAACCTTGAACATCCTTTCCTGGTTAATTTCTGGTAAGCCTGCATGTTTCTTTTAGTCTTTTTTCCATCCCATTTATGAGTAAGGGTAGCATTTTTTCTGTCTGAATATTGAGACCAGTTCTTTAACATTTTGATTTTTGTTTGGGATTGATTGCAATTAGTCTACTTTGCTATTCAGTAAACGGTTACAAATCCTTCTTCATCATTTCATTATGTTTAGTTTATTTAGTGCAGAAAAAAAAATTTTTGCTGCAGAGAAGTGGGCCATCTCAAGAGAAGTTTGTGTCTTTGTATCACTGAGCAGGAAGCAGCAGTTTCATCCATGTTAGTTCACCACCCAAAGCTTATAGTTCAATCACAAAGGTGTGGAACACTGGGGAACACTTACATGCTTCCATCCATCCGTCCACTTTAACTTGCTAAAAGGAAAATGTCGTGAGCTCAGTGATCCAAACTTATTGTCTAAAGCAGTGGTCCCCAACCACCGGGCCGCGGACCGGTACCGGTCCGCGGGACACTTGGCACCGGGCCGCGGAGTGGTTCCAGGCCGCGGGAAATATTTGCACCAGGACGCACAGAAAGAAAAAATAATTTCCATTTTATTGTATTTTTTCCGACAAAAACGTTTTATTTTGAAAAGTGACCGGATTCACTTTGTTACATCTGTCACACTTAACGCACGTCAAAGTCGCGACACAAAACATCAGGTGATACACCCCGCTAAAATTAAACCCAAACAACCAAAATGAGCAAAAAACAAACTTCTTTAGAAAGTTGCTTTGACAAGGGGGAAATTATAATTATTACTGTTATTATCATTACTAAAGAGAAAATACCACCCCCGGTCCACGTTAAATCTGTCTTGCGTTGTACAGGTCCACGGTGACAAAAAGGTTGGGGACCACGGGTCTAAAGCGTAGCCTGTTTTTCTCTGTGTGCATTTTGACAGTGACAGGACTGTAAATTCTGCAAAAGTTAATCCTAAATGACTCAGGTCATGATGAAAACCAGAATCATTTTAGTTCAAAACCTCTATCCGATCATCTCTGGAGGTTTTTTCAGTGCTATTTTAATTGTAATTACGACCTTTTCTAGCCAAAACCAAAATAAACCTGGGTTATTTTCTTGGGCATGGTTTCTGACAAGCGGCAGTAGTTTTTTAGAAAAAAAGAAAGGTTGGCAATAAGGAAGATGTTAGTGTACAAACTCAGACAAACAATCCAAACACTTGATTTTTGTGTGATTGCATGCTGTGCTGCTCAAAAAAAAAAAAAAAAAAATGGTGCTGTTGGCAGCATGATCCCCCCATGGGTGGGGTTGATTTCCTCTGGAGGTGTGCTTGGCTCAGCGCTGTGCCCTCTTTCCCGTCCTCCCCACTTCTGTCTGTCCCCCTCACTCTGTTGAGTCATGATTTGAGGGGCGGGAGGCTTTCAAGGTCAGACTTGGGGCGAGACCACCTGCAAGTGTTTGAACTTTGCTGAACTAATTGCAGCGGAAAAAGCGCCCCCTGCTTGGACTGTCCTCTTTTCCTCCTTCTGTGTGCTCTTTTTATTCTTCTTTCACCTTCTATAGCCTATAGCCCCCCCTCTCCTGCTGGATTTCCCTTCTTCACCAGCTGCTCCACTTTCTTTTCCTCCCACTTGCTGCCATTGCACTTCCCTCTGGGGGTGACCGTGGAGGTCTTTCTGTGCGCTGCGTGTGGCCAAACAACAATGCATCAGAAAAATAGCAGTAAAAAAAAAAAAATTTAAATCAAGGCATGACTTTGAAGATTTACAACAGTAAATAACAGAAATCACTAAAGCTACAGCAAATAAAGGCAGGTTTTCGGATACTATCTCATGGATTATCAGGGGTTTAGAGGGTGTTATGGTGAGTGGTAGGACCCCAAAGCAGAATCTGACTCCGAGGGCAGTTTAACAGTTTATTCCTCACAAGACACGGAACAGAATTAGACAGGCAGCTGAATCAATGAGCTAGACTAGAAAACCACAGATACGTAGAGCAATGGAAAAGTGATAATCCAGCAGGGAGAAGCAACAGGCTCAGGCATTTAAAGACATTGATGAGATGGGGATCAGGTGTGCCATGTAGGGAGGAACCAGGGAAAAAGTCATCCACGCCCCCCTTCCCACACTGATCATAACAGAGGGTGTCCTATGGTGATGTCATCTGTGATAATGACTGGGTTGGTTACTGCCTGGACAGTTCCCCAAAGTATCATTTCTTCACATCAGCATCAAGCCAGGTTCCTACGTCAGTTTCTATTTTTATTTAGACTTTGATTTCTAACCATTTATAATTTTATATTAGAATATGTTGGGTACAGGAAGGGGGTTTAATGCTGTATGATAAGCGCTTTTTAAATAAAGTGTGATATGGTTTGATTTAAAAGTCAAAATAAAGTATTTTTTGAAAAGCCATGAAAACCCAAAAACTTCATGCAATAAATCTTTTGGGTTTTACTATATCAGTATTTTACGTTATGTACTTATACTTTACCCCAAATTCCATGTTTTCCCATCATGCTGAAGTTTAGATTGTAAATATGTTGCCATGACTCTAGTTTTTTGCTCTTTTTCGTGGTTCATTTGGTATCATTTCTTTAATACATGTCAGTTTATGTACAAACGAACATCCGGATTGGACAGTTGTCCTCTGACTGAAGGGTGCTTGAGAAGATCATGGTTGATTCACATGGCTGAAGCACAAGCCTTCTCCACCCCCGTGCGTTACAACTAAGTAGTTAGGTAAATATTGTTAGCATTGATATGTTGGGTTTGGTTTAAAGTCTGACTAAACATAAAGTCATTAAACTAATTTAAATTCCAATATTTGAAATGTAAAAATATCATTTTTAGATACTCTCCTTTGTAGAGAAAAAAAACTTTCTTTTTTCATCTCCTCCAAAAAACGTACTAAATGTGCTTCAACTGAGCAATATTTTTTTAACTTTATTGTTCTAAACTTTAACATCTAGCTGGGTTGATTCCACAATTCTGTTTTTTTTTGTAACTTCCCTGAGGATAGGATGACCTAAACCTGAGAGGAACTTGAGAGATCAACACCCATCTTGAATGCTTTTCATTTGGGCGCTGGCTTTCCCATTACAGAGCAAGAGACTCCTATTATTTTTGGAATGACCTTATAACCTTCCCATACTGACAACATTTTCCTCTCTAAAATTGCTGCATGAGCCTCTGTTCTTTGAAAAAAAAAATAGAAAAAACAACAACAGACAAATCATCGCTTCAGTGGAGGTGGTTACAGGTGCTGAACATCTTTAGAGGAAACTATACCAACATTATACTATATCTCACCTTTTTATGGGAGGAGAAACATTTTATTTCAGATTAGAATCTCTGTAGGTAATGATGAGATTATAACCAGGTAGGGTTGGGCGATGTCCCTTAAATTGGCAGTTGACGATGTTTGCAGTCAACCATCGGGATGGACGATGATATCGTCCGGGGGGAGGGGGGGGGTAATTTTTCGTTATTATATAATTATTATTCGTTATTTTACTTTATTACTTTATTTATGTTATCTCCCAAATAATGACTCATCCGCGATGATCCAGTATAAACTGAGGGAAGTGACTTAAAAAAAAAGTAAAACAAACAGAACAGAATAGAACAGAAGTGGTCCGCTCCTCCTGCACTTGATTAGTCAGGTGGACCAGTGGAGCAGCGACCGCGTCTCTAGCAGAGCAGACCAGTGACGTGCAGTCAGGGGAGGCAGGGGAGGCTGTGCCTCACCTGTCATTATGGGAAGAAAAGAGAAAAAGTAAATTCATTTATTATATTTAATCAGTAATTTGTGATTTGCAGTCATTTTCCATTTAAATGTACCATTTTTGGGTGTTTTATCTTTTCAAAATCGCTGAATTTCCGCATTTGCCGTTCAGATACTAAGAAGCGACGTGCGATGAGGCACCAGCCCGCTGAGCCTCACCTTGGATTGCGCAATACCCATGCAGTCAGACGGTACTGCTGTCTCTCTGTATGTCGGTTCAATCACTTGTACTATATGAGCTGAGTTTACATAATTTAGCAGATGTATATGATGTACAGTGTTTGTTTTTATAAATAACTGTATGTGAGGGACGTGTTTCTTGTGCTGAGCGCTAAACGCCGGCCAAGAAGCCGCTGGGTGAGGCCAGAAGTTCTCGTGCCTCATGTTAGGGGGCGCCGGTGAGCCCTGAGATTATGACGCTAAAAAATAATAGAAGAAGAGATAGCAAGCGGCAAGTCATTTTCTTCAGAAGGATCGGCGTATGGACTTTATTTACAAGTAAAGGTAAGATGATAATAACGTTTGTGCTTTTTTCTATGCTGCAGTTTGTACAGTAACCCCTTGTTTTTCGCGGGGGTTACGTTCCAAAAAGAACCCGTGATACTAGGCAAAATCCGTGAAGTAGAAACCTTTATTTTTTTTAAAACTATTATATTATACAATAAATACTGTATTATAAATTAAAAAGAAAAAACAAACCATTTACAGGCTCAAGCATTTGTTTCACAAATAAAAGTATTTTAGAAACGTTTTTTTTAGACAAATAACTTCTGTACTGTACTGTCAAATAATAATTTTAATAATCAATGTGAGCAGAAGGCTTGAAATCGCGGAGATTAGCCCCGCCCACCGCGACCCGAGTGATTAGATGAAACGGGAGAAAATGTAAAATTATCATGAAAAAAATACAAAGTACAGTGGGACAAATAGTGACTCAGGTGTTGCAGCCGCTGCATCCTGACTCCTCTGCAGTGTTTTCTCCTTTTGAAGCCCGCGGTGCAGGCGTGTTTGTTCGGGAGAAGAACACAGTGATAGGCAGTTGTTGTCGCTCTTTTTTCTGCTTTGCAAAAAGATCCATATACACTGACAGGCCACCATCAAGAGAATTTGCTGTTTTACGTACGTGCACATATTAAACTGCAACGTTATTGACGCACAGGTAGAGAAGAAGCGGAGTGATTTTTTAGCCAATCAGAATGCAGAACACAATGCACGATGCAAATCCGTGAAGTACCGAAACCGTGAAAAGTAAACCGTGTTATAGCAAGGGATCACTGTATGTGGAAAAAAACATGAAATGATATTTTAAACAAAACACGTTAACTGTTGTCAATCAAATGGTGAATAAGTTACTCAGTATGGTTCATATGTTTGTAAATATGACTGATGACGTCAGTGCCTCACCAGCCATAAACCCCACCGCACGTCACTGGAGCAGACGGACTTACAGCTGTGAGGGGAAGGGCGGGGGGGTGCTTCGTTACGTGTGGGAGACTTAGGACTGTGATCCGTCCCGCCGCTCTACGTGAGCGAGCTACCGATCTCAGGAGAACTGGGTCTCCCGGTAAAAGTGTGTGTCGGGGCTCGGAGCGCCAGCACACACACAGCGGCTGAGGAGCGCTGTTAGCTTCAAAGCAGAAATGTCGCTCAGTCCTTAAAAAAACGTTCAAACAATCACGTGGATTTGTGTTTCCAGTCATGTCTCGAGAAAATAAAGGCTGATGTTATTCCCACATATTAAGATGCAGATTGCAGCGTTTCCCGCATGGATACATTTTATGTTCATGCTAATGTTCTTAGCCCGTGTTGTTAGCATACTGCTATATGGGCTTCTTTCCGGCTCCGTTCAACAGAAAAAGCATTGACCACACGGATTACAATTAAAATGATGAGTGAACAGGCGCTTCACAATAACCGTAACATTAATAAAAGCACGTTTAGGAGATCATCTAGTATATTACCGAGCTGCCATATCTATCTATGTAGCCGCTCGGCGGAACTAATCTTCTCTTCCGGTTTGAAAACACTACTGCGCATGTGCGAATGATTTATTCCGACCTTAAGTGTCACCCATGGGAACGTTTTTTATATTCTGAAAAAGTTTTTCTGGGCCCATGTACACGGTTGGATTCTAATCCGACCAATGATCCGATCAAGATATTTTGTTCATGTAACCGCGGCTTATGGTGTCGACTCACAGCGTGGCGGGGGCGTGGCAGCATGATGGTGTCTCTCCATCGTGATGTCAGTCACCCATCACGATGGACGATGGTATCGTCCATCGGCGCAACCCTATAACCAGATACATAATGTGTTATTGTTCGCCTGAGAAACTATTTTTTTTACCTTCATTTTAGACTTATATCTTTATTTTTATTTTGCACACATTGCAGATTCTGGAGGCTTTTATGTCTGTAAAGACTGAACTTAAATTTTAGGATGAGTCACAATTTATGGGGAAAAAACCTTTTTGATTCAACCTGACCTTTGTTTGACGTGACTGATGTGCTCAGCACATCCTCAGAGTCTCGCTTTGGTTTAGCTTTAAATAAACCAAAGAACTATGCTGTTCAAACCGCCCCCTTCTCTCAACATTAGAGCCGTGTCTGATGAAAGTCTAGCATCGCTTAAAGTCTAATCCTTCTATAATGTTTAAATAACACTAATCTTTTTTCTATAAAAACTTTAAATCCATCATTTTCCACTTACATTCAGGGCAAACCCGTCCAGCACATCAGCCACCACTAACAAGAAGTTAATGGTAAATTTACAGATCGGGGGGCAGGAACACAGCTTTGTGTTTGAGTAATTTAAAGCTTCTGAAGAAGCTTTAAATTACACTTACAGTAAAAAGACTAGCTTCTTTTCTTTGTTTGGAGCTTCCTTTCTTTTCCTGGCCTCTCGTCTTGACTCTAGAGTCTTTGCCCCTTGACTGCGCTCATTGTGTCTTTTGTGTAGGGATACGGCCACAGATTCACAGGGAAAAAGGCTTTTGAAGTCATTGAATGCATGTACCAAGCAACACAAACCATCGGAGCAGCAGCAGGAAGGTTAAATAAAACACCTAACTAACTGTCCTTCCATTAGCTCTTTTAAAAGGTTGATATAAATACTGACAAATAAAAAATATATAATTTATTTTGTTTGCTTGCTTAGGTTCAATGTTATACTACACATATTTGAATAGAGAGAGGTCTTAATAAAAATGCAAAAATGCCATCAGATTTTTTTTTATATACAGTTACCTGACTTGAATCTTATTTTCAAATCGAATCATATCAAACTTTATTTAAAAAGTGCTTTTCATACGGCAGTAATGTAAAGTGTCTTTTTCGATGCTATTGCGGTATCTGTCTCACTGACAACAGGAAAAAAAGTAGACTAAAGTGAAAATCTTTTAGCAAAATATCAGGCTAAACCACCGTCTGTATATGAAATCTGGACTGAGTGGCTGTAATATCACTCCTTGAAAAAGGCTGACTTCCGAGTCCAACAAAATTGATTTGGTGTGTTTTTTATCCTTTTGATGTGTCACTGTGTCTGTTAAACTGTTTTATGTAATTTTAACAATGACTTGGTTTTTGTTTTTATTGGTATTTTATTCTCATTTTTACGTATCTTTGTAATTGCATTACAAAAAAAGCCCAACTAAGGACAAGTGCTGCTAACTAAGTACTGCTTAAAACGTTATGATATTTTTATATCTGTCCTTATTTTAATAAATTAATTCAATTCATTTCAAAATGGAATAAAATTTCATCGCCAACTGTTCATAATATGGATGGCGCCATGTTGAAGTTAAACATCGTCAATAAGCAGCGATTGGTCTGAAATCTTCTGTCAAACGTTCTGATCATTCGTTGTGGGGGACAGCAGGCACCACATACTTTTATTGAGGCATCTCATTGGTCAGTTTTTACAAGTGAATAAATATGAAAACACTGGATAATTAAGAACATGGTTAAAAAAAAGGTAGCATAGCAAGAATTGTAATTCTGACAAATATTATTATACTTCTATTATTACTCAATAGAAATCTCTGGGATTTTGGCTTCTAGGAGCCGTCAGGTACTTCCTGTTTGGAACGTGTGGGGGCGGGGAGTCTGTTCTTGTATACAGTCAATGAACCAAACTTATTGATATACAGAAAATCTTTATTAATGTGTCTAGAAATAACCTAGCTAATAGCCACACTGAAACTAAAGTTTCCTACAAGATGAGACAGAGGAGACCCACACAGACGAATGACAAATACGCTCAGCTAATTTAGGCATCATGAGAGAATTGCTGGGGGGCCGATAAAAGTGGGTTGGAGAAGCTTTTTTTAGGGCAATGTGGACCGGACATTCAGGCCCCTTGATATCAAAAGGTTGTTGGAAAGGAGAGCGACCAGAAGATCATGGAGGCTGTTGAAAATGCCTCAAGGTGGCTATAAATTTAGAGGGGAGGGACCTAATGTAGCAGATTGCATGGAGACAAACCAGAAATACCTTACGACCTGGGTTCTTCACTGAGGATGAGTCCAAGCTACACTTTTAAAATGTTACAGCATCCTAGAAAAGGGAACACAGTTTCATCCTGTGATGTACTTTGAAGCTGTAATAGAATAATTTGGCTTCTAGAGTAGAAGACTAAAAAGTCTGGAAGACTGTAAAGTTAAACCTCATTTGCATCAGGGGCTCCTTGTATGAAAACATGACATAATCTCACTAATGCAACTTATATCTACCTGAAGAAGAGAGGCATTGTTCTCTGTTTACTCTCATTTGTCTTTAATCAAGAGCCACAATATCCAGAAAGTCAGGGCTTTGAAAACATGAAAAAAAATAGTTTTCTCTACGAATTGGGTAAAAGTTTTGTGAAGAGCACATGAACACATGTATTAAAGCTGGTGCACTTTTCAAATGAATAGAGGGAGGAGAAATAAACAGAACCCCCAATCTCACAACTTCTGCAAGGAATTGACAAAAACCTCATTTTACGTTTTAACTGCAGATTTTGCCAAATGCTTGGAAAGCAGCATGTCAAGCTTTTGGCGTGATGTCAAGGTGACCTGAAGGGGAAGCAAGCAGAACGCAGAATGTCAAGATGTAGAAAATAATATTATTTGGCCCTGTTGAAGGCAGAATGTGACCTTGGTAGAAGTCAAAACACGGAGCTTGGTGAGTGAAAATGAGAACATTGCTGGTTTTGAGCATCCATTTGACTGAATTGATTTTTTTTTTAAAGCTGCTGGAGTGAATTTTGTAAAGAATATTTGATTTTCGGCATGAGGGTGCCCTGTTCTGTGTTTGCTCAGGCTGCAGTGGACAGAGAATGATGGGAAATGTCAGTCAAGTAGAGGTGTTGGCAGATGGGGGGTGGGGTGGGGTGGGGTGGGGTGGGGGTGAGGTGAAGGGCTGGCAGCATCGATCCTGCACGTCACAGTCTTCAGATGACCTGCTGAGTTCCTTTAAGCAGGTTGCTGTGACCAGACTTTCTGTTTTTTGTGCAGTTAGTATCATCCAATTACTTTTACTTCATCACATTGATATACCATCCTAATACTAATATCCCTTAAATTATACTCAATTTGTTAGATAAGGAATAAGAAGATAACAAAAAGATGACAAAAAAATTAGTCGTTTTTGATTTTTGCTGCAGCAAAAACCTGTCCCTTTAGATTTATAATCCACTAAAGTAAACAAGAAACATCTAATCCAGATTACAAATAATTTAGCAGTATTATTTTATGATCCTTTTACATAACCTTTTATGTCATAACTGTTACCCCAGGCAGAGGACAATGATGTCTTTTGTAAGGACATGCTACAACTAGCTGGATGTCCCCTGCGGTTTCTTGAGACATCCATTACTGCCGAGGCCTAGGGGTTCCTCTGCCTCTAAAAGCTGCATACAGGATGCCGTCCCGAGAGGCCGACAACCTCCAGGGCTCCAAACGATCACATTGAAATGCACGTGAGGCAACGACAAGGAGAAAGAATGGGACGAGCACTAGGATCGGGAGAGTCCTGGAGAAACCCAGCACTGGACGGGCACAATGCCAGGGCAGCTATTGAAAAGTCTGCACCATTACAGCATAATGAACAGGCACTAATCTGAAGCCCAACTGCTGTTTTCTACTCTCTGCCTAAATACTGTTAGAGGCATCAAAGAGCAGCTGCTGATGTTTGCTTGATGCATTTTTAGTGCTTTTATTTACTCAGTGCAGCTGCAAAAGGAAAGTTTTACGATCTCACGATTTTGCTGTCGTAGTTTTTTAGAATATGGGTATTAATGGAAAAGCCTTATTTTGTGTAATGAAGATTTTATATATTTCTTAAAGTGTAGAATCAGAATAAACTTGTGGTCGTTTTTTTCAACAATTGGATGAGCTCACTTTTGTACATGTTACATGAAACTGTGGCAATTACGGCAAAATTAAAATCGCTTTTTTGTCTTAAATCTATTCAGAATTTTGTTGCGGAAGTAAAATATACATGAAATTTTCTGAAGCTTTCTTCAAACCTCAATGAGAATAGTTTAAATATAGTTCAGGATATCTTCAATGACGTTTATTAGGAAAACACAAGTGTTGCTTCGCCACTCTTCACCAGTTAGGCAAAATCTTTGCATGATTAGTGTACAAAATTGTCTCTAATTTTTTGAGTTATTTACAATGTGTCACAGCTCAATGACATTCAGCACCTACAAAAAGGTTAAAGACCCACTCCAATAAAAAATGTGTTTTTGCTATTTTTAACATGTCCCTGTGGCATTTCCCTCATGATGGAGGACATATATAAAGGAAATTAAGCTTAAAATTGTATTTCTTTATTCAAATTGAGTCAGGAGCAGACAAAAAAAAATGCAGTTTGTGATGTAGAAAATACAAGGGTTGGGCAACAAGCTCCCTTCTCTCCTCTTATACCAGTTATAAAATAAAATTCCTGCTGATCTGCGTAACACATCAGACCTTAACAATTTTAAATGTCAACTAAAAACTTACCTCTATACTCAGTAGTTTGTGGTATTTTAGTTTCTTTTATTAATTTTATTGCATTAATTTCAATCTTTTATTAATTTTTTTTGGAATTTTATGCTGTTTTTCTATTTTATGTCCCTAATCTGCCCATTTTAAAATTTTCTTTTAGTCTTTCTTTGCATTGTAAAGAACTTTGGTACCCAGACTGAGTTCTAAAGTGTTAATACGTTAATACAGCTTCATTCCTTCATTCATTCATTCATCCACTCAGCATCTACTTGCAGACAAATAAATTCATGAACGTATTTCTATTCCTCGTCTGAGGTGGCATCTGGTTCCCAACTGTCTGTTGTTTTTGTTGCACCCGTCGTGTTAGGTTAGAGGTGTGAGGAGCTGTAAGCTAGTGGGAGAGCTTGTAGATGGCGAGTTCTCAGTAACGGGGAGGGAAACGGTCCCTCCCTCAACTCAGAGGAGAACTTTAGATGAGCTACTGCTATTTATGTCCTCGTGTCTGACATAAGTGTCTGGATTTTGGCTGAAAACGGCATAATCATAATTAAAAGACCACTGGGAAAGTTTTTACAAAAGCTCAATGGATTGAAGTGGACCTTTAAAGCTTTGCAGAGTTAAATATGTTGGCAAATAGCATAAAAAACAGGTTTTGTTCTTTCAAACAATAAACAATTTATAGAAACGGGCAGAAAAACAAAGATTGATGCAAAAATTATAAAAAAAAGATTTGATCATACTGAAACAATACAAGACTAACCATGGACAGTTGACATCTTATCCAGTATTTTTTATTATTATTACACATCCAACCAGTTTTCAAGTGTCCTGTTGGCATGGTAAGAAAAAGAAACTAAGCAGAAGTTTGGCAGACAATGGGGCTTTCTGTTCTGTACAAGGCCAACTGAGACTCTCAGAAACATGAAAATACCACAGAGTTTGAAATAAAACAACATTCTGTAGGAATACTGCTGATTGTCGGCATCAAAGCTGTATAAATAGACCGTAAGGTGTATGCACATCAGTGACTCAGTGTACGTACATGCTTTTTTATGTGAGCGGTCCTTTGCCTGTCATTACGTAGATTATAAATGGGACTTTGATTGCAAACCAAACGTCAGTTGCCATTTTCATACGAAGCGGCTGGGTTCATTATTTGTACTTCATAGCAGTCCCATAAATGCTTCTTTGTTCTTTTTCTGCGTCTGTGTGTTTGTAATGGCTTGCTTACAGAGCACAACAACGTCGCCACGACCATGATGGAAAAGCCATTTCAGGGTTTACCACTTTGGCTTTTGCTGGAGAAGCCACTGGGACAGAAAACATGGGAAAGGAAGCCAAGCACAAGAATTGGTTTTTACTTGATTAAACCGGATTTGCTGATGACTCAAGTGTGATATTGATTGGCTTGATGGTCCAGATGACCCTCCTTGGTGGCAAACAGTCTTTTTTCTTTGCTCATGCAGTTTTTAGAGAGGCTGCAAAGCTTTCTCATTATACTAACTATATATCTTCTTGTCTATGATTGTACATTATTATGTGAGCTTGTTATAAATGACAAAATCAAGACAAACTTTTAAATAATAACATATTCAAGTTGTTTCAAATGTATTTTTAGCTTTAAAGCAAGTCCAGTGATTGATATGTGAGTAAACACGTTAATGCGGATGTTAAAGTACATTGAAATAGAGAAAGAAATAATAGAAGGGCTTTTTGTCAAACTGTTACAGCTATTTTATAATACTGAAAAAAAAATAAGTCTTTTAAAAAAAAAAAAACTACTACCGTGTCTCAAGAGATCATCTCGCAAAGGATCTGGATTCTAGGTGCCAGCGCATGCCAAAGTGATGAAAATCTGGGATTATGCCATGGTCCATGTGAATACTCGATTCTGATTGGCTCCAGGGTTTCCATTAATAAGTGATAATAGACACTGAAAAGGGAAGTTCCTGTCACGTCTTAAATTATTGTGCTGGCCTAACCACCAGTTGGTAACTGGAACAAAAGACATTTGGAACATGCATTTTCTCTCTGTTTATCCCAACAGACAGACAATAGAAAAGACCCTTCAAAAGGCTCTACAATGGACATGACAGGATCTCTTTAAAATATTTACCATCAACAATGATGTTGCTTTTAAACTGAAATACTTTGTTGCCTGATTCGCTTGCCTTATTGTTTCATAGAAATGATTTGTTGATACAAATGTACAAATTTTGGACTTTGTTTCTTTGAAACTAACTTTGTATCACTCAAAACAATGTGTAGTTTATATACCACTTTCTTTCGCTTTCTTTCTTTCGCAGAGGTCGGTGCAGGCCCTGTGACCGGTACTATGACAATGTGTCAAACCGCATATCAAATAGTCTTGTGAAAACAGAAGTATCATTATTTGATCTATTATTTATTACTTTCATAAGAGACCACAGTGTAAGTGGGATGATTTCCATTTAAGGTTTCCATTGTCAGAAATGTATGGACTTTGCAGAAGCTACTGACCTTCGCTTTGCATTGGCGTGTTCACGCCGCTTATTAGACATGTCTATTGTAGGTGTGTACATTTCAGTTTAATCCTACAATTGGTACACTTTCTGATGCTGTTAAATTCTGGAAGTTGGTGTCTGACTAATGTAAACTTTTCTACCTCTCTGATTTACCATTTCAAGAGATTCTTGCTAAATCTTTCTCATTGCCTTTCAGATTTACCGGTACATGTACCTTTACCAGTACCTTAAAAATATCTCTTTTTATTTATTTGTAGGTATAAATCTATAAAGTCCATTAGGACATAATAATAATAGTGCAATATTTTGAATAAACTTGTGACACAAAATAAAAGACGAAAAGTTTCCCTTACTCTTCCTCGCAAAGGACATTTATAGAGAGATTGATGGTCACGCATAAAACAGAAAATGGGTACGTTTTGATGTTGTGCACATGGACACACTTCACAAAAAGACAACAAATAAAAACTTGACAAAACATTTTCCATGTGCAAAATATCTCCTTTTTTGATCGAATACCATTTCAGTGTAAGTGTAATGACCAGGTTAATGGCACTTATGGCGCATCTGTTTGTGTGCGTGGCATCCTGAGAAAGAGGGAGGATAAAAAGACTGCAGAGAGAGAAACAGAGGAAGGAGGAGAGACAGAGACAGTTAATCAAAAGATTAATAGAGAGTAAAGTGGCTCTGGTCCAGAAAACACAAACTGTTGTCTAGCTTACAGTTTAAGCTTAAAAGGGCTGTTTTTCTTGTCTCGATTTACAGTTTTTGTTTTCCGTAAAACCACTTTTTGCTCCACTTGGTGGCTTTTGTGGTAAACTGTACTATGAGGACATCTAAAAATGTTCAATTCAGATTACAAAATTTGTGGATCTCTAATAATATTGATCATTGGATCAATATAAATAGCAAGTTGTGTTTTTTCTTTGTTTTTTTGTTTAGTGCAGCCTGTGCTGTATCAGCCCCCTAAACAGCACATGCTGTATCAAAGTGAAGCGGTACTTTTCATGTCTTAGAAGGTGTGATGTTCTTCTGATAAGAGTTTAAAAGCTTTTCCCTTCAGTGGCAGACTGAAAGACTTTTTTTTTTTTTTTTTACTTTTATGCTCATCTCCATGGAAACACAGCTGCACTTTTCTTAATGCAGCAAGGCTTTAGCTTTTAGTTGTGTTTAAAAATCCAGAATTTTTGAGAGTATATCCCTGCAATTAACTAAAGTGTTTTAGAAAAATAAAGTAACAGTAATTATATCTTTAACTTCAGCTATAAAATAAAATCTGTGGATCAAGGTCTAAAGGATACATTTTCAAAACAATATGTTTTTAATGTTTATACCGGCAAAATAATAATATTTTAAATCTTTAATTTTCAAATGTTATTGTTGACGTCCTTTTAAACTATATTGGATTGCAGAGGTTGCAGCTTGCTTTTTTTCAGGAAAATGTCACATTTTAGTATTCCCTAGGGTAAAAAATAATCATGAATTTTATTGGAAATATATCACCGGCAGGGATAAAATAGAGCATACACAAAGACTGTAAATGTTTGTTTGGGGAGATTTGTGGTAAATGAGTTTGTACCTTTATGATGCGCTTTCTCCACTGTTTGGTTCTACTCCTTCTGAGCCTACAGGCAGTCAGACTCAGCACTACGTGAGCCTTAGCAGACAGTTTGGAGTCAGCTCAATCAATCCTCATCCATCCAATGCAGAAAAGCATGACATCCAGTTTATCTACAGAGACCCCAGAGGGTGGGGGTGGGGTTGTACCAATACGGCAGAAAACGTAATGCTGTGTGCGTGAGAGCTCAGTTTGAGCCAAGATAATAGTCCTTGGGTTGTGGTCTGCCCCCCATTGACATTTTGATGGATCTGAGAGGGGCAGTTCTGAACTTCCAAATGGATTTGTGAAGGGCAAATCTGGAAAGCATTGGGGTTGTACTTTTGATAAAAGAAAAGCAAAACTGACACATATCCACAGTAATCAGCGATACTGAATATTCGGTTATAAAAAGTGCTTTATTTTAAAATAGCAATAACAGTCATACTGGCCAACTCTGTGTTCCCAAATTCTGGTCTCAGAAGGTTAGTCTTCTCTGGGTGAGTGGAGTGCTCCTGCCCCACGTGGAGGAGCTTAAGTGTCCCGATGTCTTGTTTACGAAGGAGAAGGGATTGGAGCGTGAGATCGACAGGCAGATTGGAGCGGCCGGTCGGTTGCGGTGAAGACTAAAGCTGCGTCAGAAAGTGAAGCTCTCAATTTCACTGGTCAACCTTTGTTCCACTACTCACCTATGAAGCTCATGACCAAAAGAATGAGTTCCCAAATACAAGTGGCTGAAATGAGCTTCCTCCATAGGGTGGCTGGGCGCTTCCTTAGAGATATGGTAAGAAGCTTGGTTAACCAGAGAGAGCTTGGAGGAGAGCTGCTGTTCCGTGACATCGAGACCCAGGTGAGGTGGTTCATGCCTCTAGTCTGGATGCCTCCTGGACGCCTCCCTGGGGAGGTGTTCCGGACATTTCCCACTGGGAGAGTCTATGTCTCTCGGCTGGCCTGGGAACCCCCCCGAAGAGCTGGAGGAAGTGGCCAGGGAGAGGGAGGTCTTAGTGTCTTTGCTTAGACTGCTGCCCCTGTTACCTGGTTGCAGATGAGGTGAAGAAAATAGATAGATGGATGGATGGATGGATGGATGGATGGATGGATGGATGGATGGTTATTTATCAGGATACATTAAGTTGTCAAAGTTACCATATATTGTCAAAACAGTGCTCAGTGCATCTTTCTGATCTACATTTAAGCTGCAGTGGACCCACTTCAACATAAGATATTCATCACGTTTCAGACATGGTGATCTTGCCTCAGGCATGGCTGAGCTCCTGTGTACGACAGTTGTTTCTACTGTTCTATTTAAGTTGCTTTATGCTTACACAATAAAACGGCCTTTAAACAAAACTGAGGCTTCCTGGGTTTTGATTTAAACATTTTTCGTCTTTTAAAAGTCAATATGACCTAGAAGCAAAATGCTACAACCTACAGTTATTGCAGCTGGTTAAAGATGTGGTTCTATTCCCATAATGCAAAAACTCTTTGCCTAGTTGGAGCTTACAATATAATGTAACATTTTCAAAAGCTTCTAGGTAGATGTTTGTCCCCTGGAAGACACCTAATGGTAACCAAATTAATATAAAATGATGTTTTCTTTACTTTCCTCGTCTGTCTCATCCATCTGTTGTATCTTGAATGTTTAATCCCCCCAACCACACTTTCTGCCAACCCTTTTTTATAATAGAAATGAAACATGTCTCCATCCACAGCTCTACCCGACTCTGTTCTCTCTGTCTCTCAACACCTGTGCTTTTCTCTCCATGCAGGTATTCTTTCCAAGATGAAGAGGACATGTTTATGGTGGTGGACCTGCTTTTGGGAGGAGACCTGCGCTATCATCTCCAGCAGAACGTGCACTTCTCAGAAAGCACGGTGAAGCTCTACATCTGTGAATTAGCCCTGGCTCTTGGATACCTGCGCAGCAAGCGCATCATTCACAGGTGAGAGCTTTTCTTTTAACCCTTTAACATTGGAGATGTTGCTGATGAAACCTAAATAACATGTTCTCAAATCTGAGGGGGCAGTTTGAAGTCTGGAGCAATGGACAGGACTCAAAGTGTCTGATTTTAGCAGCATTTCAAATATGTAAATGATTGGCATCAAGACTATTTTGCCAAAAACAAAGGAAAAACAGGGTTGTTCGGAAGGGGAGTCTTCATAAAATATACTTGTAAGCACAAATGAACAGGGCTATAAGACTTTTAAAGTCCAGAGTTGAGCTAAAGATGTGACAAAAAATGCAATTCATGCTGCATTTTCGGATCCTTTTTACTAGAACTTTTAGGGAGAGGAGCTGAAGTCTTGGTTTTTTGTTTTTGCCATTTTTAACCTCATAAAATGTTATTTTATGATTCACCACACATGAACACAAAGGTAAAAATACCTTGATGAGAAAGTCATGCTTGCATCTTTTCCTCATCATCAGACTGTGATCTAGAGGTAAGATCGGGCCTAAAAAATCCGGCCCGACCCGACACAGGCCCGCTGGCATTAAAGCCGAACTCGGACCGAACCTGACCAATTAAGTTGATTTGCAGGACCGAGCCCGAAGCAAACCCGAAATTTCAATGTATCCCATAGGATTTTGGCAGAAAAAAATCGCCAGATTTCTTAAAGGTAAAATAATCTACATATTTTTATGATCATGAAAGTTTTTTTTCTTTCGAACAGAGAGTGGTTGCTGCAGCCGCGCGCGTATAAGCTGCTGTTGTGGCATAGAGTTCAGCTGGAAGCGCTGCCATAGGTTCCTCCCTACATGACAAATGCATTTGATCAACGAAATAACGCTGGAACACAGAATAAGAGGCCAGACAGAGAGAGTGACAGAGAGATCTGGATGATAAGCACTCGCTTCATTACGCGGAGAAATACTGCAGCCGCAGCGGTGCGCGTTTGCCTTTTCAGCTCCCCTGTCTGAAGTTTCTCCTTGACTTCCTGCTGCTCCATATCAGGGATCCCTAAACAAAATAGATGCGGGCTTGGGGAGGGAAGATTACGTTCACGACACGCTGCGGGTGGCCGGCGCCCCCCCTCGTTCTGCCAGTTGCGGGACCACAGTGTATGTCAATCAACGGTGGGCTGGTGACTGGTGGAGGGGGCGGGGTCTACCTGTGTGTGTGTGGGTGTGTGCGCTAGGGAACGTTCTCCTCTGAGTAAGAAGAAGCTGGCTGTGCCTTTCGGTTCGTGCGGTAACCGTTCTGACAAACAGGATTAATAAAGAGCTGTTTGACAACCGCCGACTGAGGAGCTTCTTTGCAACCATTACAATATATTTATTAAAAAAAGTCAGCGAGAGAGAAGCCCGGCCCGAACCGACCCGAACGTAATGACTGTCATTTAGAACCCGACCCGACCCGAAATTCGGGTCGGGTCGGGTTCGGACTCGGGCTCGGGCTTAAGATCTTACCTCTACTGTGATCTTAGTGAAGAATCCTTAGGAAGTCAATGTGCTACATTCAATTTTTAAAATGCACCTGAAGTGCTACATGGCAAAGTCACTGAGTCACAGGGCCAAGAACAGCATGGCTACTGCCAAAATTATTATTTCAAGTTGATAAGGTGATTAAAAAAAGCCTTAAGTAAGCTGGTACGGTGACAATTCCTGCCAACCTGCATTAGAATCACAGGGTAAGCAAAATGTTGAAAACCTGAACTTTTTTCTTGTTCTGAAAAATCACGACTTACCTGTCTTTTTGTAGTGAACTTGCTGCTAAATTAATTTACTGCCAGGTTTCTGTCGAGTTTCACAAAAATTACCGGGACATTGTTACCTTTTAACAAGATTTCATCTGTAAAGACATACATCCTTTTTGGGTGTTTCTGTTATAATAATTGCTGGCATTTTGAAACGTTTACTTTTTGGTATACCATGGTCCGGGTGAATACTCCATTCTGATTGGCTGCTGAGTGGTGATCAAAACGTGATAATCCATAGTGATAATGTACATCTAAAAAAGAAGTTCTGATCACAAAGCTTAAATGTTTTATTTCACTGAGGTGGATTCTTTAAAACAAACTTTTGCTTCATCGTCTGGGCAAAAACAAGCGGTAAGAATGAACTTTCTCTTTGATCTGATACTTTAATTAACACATCGTGATGATCAGCATAGATATCACTTTCCTTTACCGCCACAGCTGACGTCGGTGCCGGCTAAATGGAGCACCACGTAACAGTCCACTCTTTGTAGAAAAAGGCGAACTAAACAGAAAATATACCATAAATAAAGTACTAAAACAGATTGAATATTTATGCGTGCGTGAATTTCTGATGATGCACCCTTCGTCAGCTATTACCCTTCCTTGTATCAAATATAGATCTTGGACTTGTAGCACAGGCTGGTATATACTTTGAACAATAATATATATTTATTTATCCACATTGCTGAGCCGTTTTCGTCTCAACACACACACAAAAAAATGTTCATCCTTTCTGTCATTTTCCCTGACGACCCCCCGTTTTAAATTTGATCTCTCTTATTTAGACAATCATTTGCTTTACAGAAAGATAAAAGAATCATAGTGTTAAAAATCTATTCAGTGTGAATTATTCTTAGGACTTACTCCTCCACTGTGGTGATTGATGGAAAAGGTAATCACTGAAATAAAGCCTACTCGGATCATGACTAATAGGAAGCATGAGTGCAGCAGGGAGCACTAATTTATCAACACCCACAAATAACAAATGACACCGCTTAATGTTAAGCAGGCCGCTTGCTGCTGCTCAAGCTCCCAAACCTTTTTAGGAAAAAGACAAAAAGAGGATATAGCAAAAGAAGACAGATTAATAATTTGGTTATTCATGCTGTTTATAGAGGGATGTGAATTTTTAAATCATGCTTTCTATTTTAGTCCTGGGAAGGACAGACTTTCCACTTGATGCGCAGGTGTTCTGGATGTTTGTTTAGATGGAATCAACATCCTTTCAATCTGCATTCATTACCTTCAAATTGGAAGAGTGACAGGATGTAACTCTCAGCTCATCTGGATGGAAATTGAATAAAAAAGTTCTTGTGCAGCAAGTGAAAGCAATTCTGTCTGAAGATTTTGTTGAAGTGGGTCCAAAATATTATCATTGAAGCTTTTTATTTCACTGCTTCTATAAAAAAACAAAAACAAAAAAAACAATGGAAGGGTAGCAGATGAATGGAAATTTTGATGCAAATTGATGCACATTGCATCAAGCTTGAATGGTAAAAGCTGCACTCGGGCTGAATAAATATAAGCCTTCAAGCTGTTTTTTTGTGTGTATCTTTACTGCATTCTAATGCATCATAGCAGTATGGTCAGTCTGCTGTTATTACATAAATTAATTTGACACTATTTTTTATTTGCTGCATAAAGGTCAACATTAAACTTAAAGACCCACTCATACTGTTGGTGTTTTCAACGTGTTGTTGTAGCTTTCTTTTCATGATAGAGGACATATATAAATAAAGAAAATTTGGATTAAAATTGCATTTCTGAGTATTGCTTTATTGGAATCGTTGCGAGTCTTTTGAAAAATCCTTTAGCAGTGAAATAGGTGTCACAGTAGGCGGGCCACAAGCTCCCTCTTCTGCTCCATTCTGATGCATCAACTTGAAGACAAATGTATCCATTAATGTCTTCGTTTTCCTTGTCTGAGCTGGTACCTGGCTCAAACCTTTACTGCTGGATAGCTCCAACATTTTTGATGTTCACCATTTTTGTTGCACTAGGTAGTTGGGGTTGTAAGGGGCTGTAAACTAGCGGCAGAGCGTGTAAAAACAAAAAAGGATAGTGAGAAATGAGGGCAGGCTTACTCCACGCCGACAGCCCCGCCCACAACAGAGGCAATTTTCTGGTAAACTCTTGCAGAAACTATATCCTAGAAAACAATACAGTTTTTTTTTAATTTTTATTTGGTCCAAAAATTCCATAATCTTAATTAAAAGACCACTGGTAAGAGTTTTAAAATAGACCAGTGGAACATAAACAAACTTTCCTTTTCAATCACAACATGCTTTTGCTACCCAAAATTGAAATATATTTATAAATAAAGATAATAACTGAGTTTTTACAGATTGAGAAGTTGGTTTCACATTTTGTTAACTTTTTTTTTGCTATGTTTAATTGCCTATCTACTAAAAATAAATACAAATTTGTAGTATTATACATAATTAGACTAATTATCCAATGTTGATATCCTTGTGACAATCATGTTTGGGTTTTTTCACAGGGGACACCCATGTTTCTTCCTTTATATGTCATCAAAATAACAAATATAATTATTATACAATGCCATAACCTTTGTAAAAAGAAGTCACTCGCTGTAAATGGTTGAAAGGTTTGATTGGAGGTTATAACTTTTACTTTTTCAAATTGTAATGAAAAAAATTACTAAGTAGCCCTGGGCCATAGCTAACCGTTGAGAGCCTTTCTTGTGGTTCCTGACTGGAGAAATCCCGGAGGGTTCAATAATATTCCATCTCGTTCTCTTTGAGGCAGCAGCCTTTTACTGCCCCCATGAGAGCAGGCGGTTGGAAAAGCTATAAACAGGATACTGGAAACCAAATGACACCTCCACCATATTTTCTCATGAACATAATAGTTTTGGAAATGAAACAAAATGCATGTTTGGAAACCATTGATGTATTTTCATCATGCACATACAAAAGCTTGCCTCTGATTTAAGATAATTCAGGATTGGTTATTGTTTTTACAGCATCCTCTGTAGGGACTATGAATTATTAACAACAGCCTTAGTCTCAATTAGATGACATCTGCAGAGACTTGATGCGTCTCTCCAAACAAGTGGAAAGATAAATGGAAAGTGTGTAACAGGGGAGATGCTCCAGTATATTTACACAGACTTTTCACTGGCTATGGTGGTTGTGCGCAGGTTTACCCTCTTTCACATGAGCAGATTTTGCCTCTGGGTAAAGCCTTGGGTTCATTTCAACCCCTCCTAGAATCCTCGTAATGGAAACACTTGGATGTCGTCAGCAGCTGCTTTCAGTGAGTCAGAATGCAGCTGTTAATTTAAAAAATAAAATTCTCATCAGAGCTTTTCAGCCAACAATCCCTCTTCAGTTTGTGGTTTCAAGAAAAACTGTGAAAATGAAAAAAATGTACGGATTTTCAAAGTTCATTTTTTAAATCCTGTTGCTGAGTTTCAAGCGTATAAATCTGCAACTTTATAAACATTGAGAATTTTTTATGCATGTTTGCACCAGAATTTTCTTCATTCTTTTATCAAACTGACAATAAACCTGTGTGTGATAAATAATGTCTTCATAAGAAGCAAAATTGTTCATGGGACAAATAAATCCCAAGTCTTTGAGGCCTAAAGTGGTTTTTATTCAGAATTTGTATTTGGTTGTCTGGAACAGATAGTATGAAGGATCTAAACCCGCAAGAAAAACTAGCAAATAAGAGGGTAAAAAAAACTATATTTATACCTTAGTCTGGGTGAATACTCGATTCTGATTGGCTGCAGGGCAGTGATTACAAAGTGAAAATCGACGGTGATAATGCACGCCTAAAAAAATAAGTTCTGGTTTCCTAAATGTTCTGTCTCTCTCTACCTGCTTCTTTTAAATAAACTAGCTTCATCATCTGGACCAAAACAAGCGGCAAGAAGTGAATTTTTTTCTCTGAACTTATGCTTTATTCAACACATTGTGACGATCAGCATATATATCCATTTCCTTTGCCGCTGCAGTCGAGGTCGGTGCTGGCTAAGCACGTTGTCATGTTACCGTGACAATGCGCTCCACCACACAACAAGTAGTTTGCTTTTTGTGCAAAATTCTATCTAAACCAGGGGTCGGGAACCTATGGCTCGCGAGCCACATATGGCTCTTTTGATGGTCACGTATGGCTCGCAGACAAATCTTTATTTATACCATTTTTTTTTCATTAGACCAGTCCTTCTCGTGCGCGATGCGATGCCAGAGGGGCGCGCAGTAGTAGCGGTGCTTGGAGAGAAAAACCTGCGCCAGCACTCAGTTTACTATTATCTACTATTTCACAGAGTTTATTCCAGCAGGAAACCTATTAATTGCCGTGCCTAAACCTGCGCGCTCCCGTCTCTGAGAAAGAGCGCGCAGATACGGGGACGGGATGTGAGGAAGAAAGCAGAGGGTGGGGGTGCCCCTCACCCTCTGCTTTCTTCCTCACAGGCAGCAGGTGAATCGCACAGGGATTGTAAAAACGTAAAACCCGCTGCCCGTCACTCACTGCAGTGTGTGAGTGTGTGTTTGGCTCCATGTCTGCATGTGAGTCTTTGTCACATCTCCAGAACATTCAGACCTACGATCACGTTTAAAGTCTCAACGCCTGCATGAAGCAGAAACTCACCACGGATCAACCAGACTAGACCATCAGCAAAACCACCACGAGAAATACTCATCATTTATTAGCAACAGCATAACAATGTTATTAAAAAGAATCCACAGACTTATTGGACTTTAAAAGTGTTGAAATTACATCAAATGCTCACATTCACTTGTATATTTAGTTTTAAACATGTTGTCGCGGACTGAGTTGGGTCCGCTGTTGGGACGCGTTAAAAGTTCTGGAGTTCAGCAAACGCATCAAGCAGAGATCTGATTGGCTCTCAGTTCTGTCGCTCAGCCTGTTGTTAGGTAGTTTGGACCAATGGGGTTCAGCTATGGGCCGAATAAGGGAAATAGGAGCGCTGGAGCGGGAGCAGAGGAATATAAAGTTGGGAGAAGAGCTCTCGTCTCAGCGGGAGAGATTGAGGAGTTGCTGAATTAGTTGTTCAGTGTTGGTTACGGTCTGCAGTAACCAGAATAAATAACCTTAAAAGAGGTTAAGTCTCCGTGCCTCAGTGTGGGACAGGGACGCTACATTATTGTATGGCTCTTTCTAAATTACATTTAAAAATATGTGGCGTTTATGGCTCTCTCGGCCAAAAAGGTTCCCGACCCCTGATCTAAACTGAACAAATAACAAGAATAAAGTACTAAAAACTGATTGATTTTTTTTTTTTTTTTTGGAGATAACCATATATATATGGCTATATATGGCTATAAGCGTTAATGGCCTTCGCCGAAGCAACCACTCTCTTGGTCATAAAACGGACAAACCTGCACAGGGTATGCAAGGTCGTAGACAGCTCAGTGATCCCGTAAATTGAAAATCTTCATGCAATTTTTTTTATACTAGTATGATGTGAGTGACAGTTCAAAGTAAACATTTACACAACCACAAGGGTAAAGTAAGTGGGAAGTAGGTGACATATTGATGGGTCGTATGGATTTTTCATGTTTTCAAATCTTGCCAACTGCACAAGGATCCCATAAGTGCTGTTCACTATGTGTGTACAGGTTTGGCCATTCTTTGTTTCAAGACGGCCGTATGCACCAGTAAGGCTTTACTAATGATTAGACTATGGCGTAAGGGCACCGTACTGCAGTGTCACCTGTACCTCAAAAGGTTGTGCAACTTACATTGACCTTACAAATACTTCATGATACATTTAGCACACGCTTGACAATCGCATGTTCCATTCTCAACAATGGCCCTAGGAGCCTGGAAGGAACTGTAAGACTCATCTACTTAAGATGCATCATGTATCAGCCATTCCTCTCTATGACCCTCCACAGACCTGGACCACCCAAAAAACTCACAGCACCTGTACAAGTCATGTGACTATATTTTTATGTTTTATCTACTAAAACATATCGGTCAAAGGCTTTTTAATGTAGATTCTGCTTTCCTACAAAAATTCAAATCAAATTCCAATATTGTCGATAATTGACTATATAGATTCATGTTCATCCAGATTGATTTTATTGTAGTAGCCTTTAACTCGACTTGGTTTATCTTTTATGACCAAAGATGTTACACATCTTCTAGTGGCTTTCTCAATTCTAAAAGATAAACCAAGTCCACTTGAGTGCTTTGTTGCCTACCACTTTGATGATTGCTGATAATAGGTAAATAAACACAAACTGACAGTAGCCACAGAAGCCTTGCAGCACCTAAACTCCAGTCCTTTACCTCCATATTTATTTTTGTCTAGAGATAATTGGAGAAATGTTGCATTAGAACTGATGTGGACTTTTTTTATCCCTCAAATCTCCTCCATAAATCCGCTGTTGCTCATGGAACCACTCAGTATTCATCATTGTTTCATGTCAGACACCCTGTCACATATATTAAACAGAGGGAGAGGTATAATAATTTTTTCCACTTTTGCAGTGCAGACAAAGACAAGAGTTGGCCAAATAGACAATACAATGTTACAGTTTAAGACCCTGTGAACTGTCGCTGAATGGCCATGGTTAAATTAATCCACGGACAAGCCAAGCAGATACACGAATGATTAAATAAATTGCCAGTTTGTGTTATGAACATCAAAAATGTCTTTGAGTGTGGGCATTCCTGCTCTGCATATGACAGCAAAGCCATCTTGAATCAGACAGATGCATATTTAAACACAGTCTTTCTAACTTTAAGTTCTCCTCTGAAAACTGACTGTTTTATTTATTCAGATTTTCATTTGAGGAACTACAGCCTTCTGGGACCCAGCTGTTGCAATAGCAAGGCTAATTTAACCAAGCTATTTCCTTTTTTGGTTCTTCCTGACTTGCAAACTTTCTCATTTTGTACTTAATTTATCTATAAATCTTTATCTTAGCTCCTTATTTCCTTTCCTTGCATTAATTCTTTCTTTTCTTTTTCTATGTCCCCATTCTGTAGTCCCGCTTTTGCAGTTTCTTCCTAGGAAGGAGCATTTCTCTGCTTCAAATAATTAATTTCCTCACAGCCTTACCTCTCTCGCTTTAAGACTTGCTGCCAAACAGGAATATGCCTTAAATTCACCTGTCTGTTTAAGTGAAAGTGACAGTTAGTGGGGCTCACCACAAATCCTTCTGAAAGAAATATAGAAAAAAAATGGTCCTGCAGGTTTAGAGGAAGTAAACAAGGCCATCCCTCTTATTTCCTATCATCGGTTCAAAATAGAGCATTTGTCATGTCTTTGGTGAGGTATTCTTTATTCATAGAGCATATAAATGTTTTATTTCCCTGCAGAAGTAAAAGGAGAACCCAGAGAAGAAATTATATGCTTGTATTTCATAGATGCAGATTAAGGGAAAAGTCGGTGCCATCTCTCCAATTTCCATCTTTAAATGGTAAATTAATTATTGTTATTGAAAGTCTTTCTCAGCTCAGCCCAGCTTACAACAGCACATTACACGGTGGGAGGAGGACTGCACTCGGAACATGACGGACTGTTTATCGGCAAGTCTGCTCCAAAAAAGATCACTAATTGCCTGCTTATGTACCGCGCTCACGTTCCTGTCTGTATGAGAAAAGCCAGGAGGGGAGATTCAAGCAGAAAGCCTTGTCTTTGGAAATTCACAGAGGCAGACTGTGGGCCTCAGAGGAGGAGATAAAAAGAGGAGAAACAGACTCACAGAGCCAGTCAGAGGAGCTGGAGGGAGCTGGCATGCTTTTGACACTACCTAAATGTTCCTGATGTTGGGAATTATTCATCCCTGGTAACTGTTATGTGACTCTTGGCTTTTTGGTGCCCATGAGCTGCTTTCAGAGTCTGAGCTTTTGTAGCCAAGCTTTGCATTGGACCCCTTTCTTGTCAAGGCCAGCAGCTGCACACAGACTTTGATAATGAATAAAGAATGAACATCTCTGCTCCGGAGTCGGCACAGTTGTAGACATAAAAAGTAGATTTACTCATTATAAAGGGACGTGCATGTGCACCTGCGCTGTTCTTAGGCTTGTCAGAGCTGCTATATCTCAGCAGAAAGAAGAAAGGCTGAGTTAGTGTGATGCGATTTGTTGTATTGGAGCTGTAAGTCTCTGTGGGTCCAGTTGAGATTTCAGTTCACGTTCAAAGGGAGAGGCTGTCTGACTAACTCTTCAGCGGCTGGTGGGCGTTGCTACTTACAGCAGTGCCGTTCTGGCTCTGTGAGAAGATGCCCATGCACAAATTCTGTGGTTTTGGGAGTGCGATGTGACTTAGCTGTAGGCTTTCTGGGATTTCTAGAGCTTCTTGACTCTCAGAGAGGGAAGGAGAGGAGGCACAGAATCAAACAGCTCTGGGCTTTCATCCCAGAAAGAGGGACAGAGATAAAGAGCCAGTGACTGCAAACTGACTGCAAAATAGCAAATGTCCAGAAAGACAAAATCATGTTAACATTCATTATAACAGTTACAATTTCTCTCTTTTTTTTAAATTAAAAAGATTTACTTTAGTCTTTTTTTTCAGTACCAGTAGGTAATCCGGACTTGAGGATCTTTTGATAATAAGCAGAAATGATGGCCGTCAGTGACAGTTAAACTTGAAGTGGCTGGAATTCAATTCACACTGAAATAAATAAATGAAGTAACCGATAAATAAAACAACATGATGTTGATTAATTCAGAAGTGGGAAAAGATTAGGTACTAAAACTCACCATAGATGGCTGTTGTTTCTTGGGAGCAAAATTTAGTGGTGAAGCAGTGGCTGGAGGGGAACCAATATAAAACTGCTGTTCAGTCAGCAATTTCTGCCTTACTCATGGAAACTTCATCAAGCCCTCTCTGAAATACAACATCTTAATAAGACTTTGTTAACCCTTCAACAACAAAGATGACATTCCATAACTCTTCAACCATTTACATGATCAACTTCAGACAGCTGGTTCTGACATGGAGAAATGTAGCTTTTCATATTGGCTTTCCATCGATTTGCAACACATTATGATAAAGTGTTGCATAGCGGTGCAAAGCTGCTTTTCTCTGCGGATCTGCATGAATTGAGTAAGTACCGTACTTCACTACTGTGAAGTGAAAGCGCAAGGCTGCTTTTCTCCACTTTAGAGTCTACTGGAGTTACGTTTAACAGTTGAAGAATTACAGGAGACAAAGGAAGGTCAACACTGGAACAAAAGCGCGGATGTTAAGGGGTTAAAGACAAAATGCTACACAATTCCAGTACTCAAACATGGTCAAATTGACCCCAAAAAAACCCAAGTAAGCATTCATTGGGTCTATTATAATCCACTTCTTCCCTGACCTGTTAACTGGGTTTAGGTGGGCTAAATTGGAACAGCCTGATTCAGAATGTTGAGGTATTTTTCAAAAAGTGGCTTTTTTTGCAGTTCCTTTGTAGAAAAGCTGCTATGTAGTCCAGCAGTGCAGACTCTCTAAGCCTTTGTTTATTGGAGGACCACAGTGCTAAATCGGGCAATGTTGCTGTTACCTGTAATCAGGTATTTGTCAGGAACACAGTCCTGATTTGTGTCCATGAAGTTCTCTGTTTGGTTTTATTTTTCCCCAAAATTCAAACACCATGTTACAACATCAGGATGTTAGAAGGAAAGCTCCCTACATGACAATGAGCTGCATGATTGGAGCCATATTTCTTTAGGCTCTCAGGTCAAGACAAAAAAAAAAAAAAAAGGTATAACTGGTCTCCACCCGCCACTGGTGGTACAGTGGATCGGGTGGTGGTCGAGAAACGATATTATTATTATTATTATTATTATTATTATTATTATTATTAATAATAATAATAATAATAATAATAATAATAATAATAATAATAATAATAATAATAATAATAATAATAATAATAATAATGGATTAGATTTTTCTGTGCTTTTTCCAGTCGCTCAAAGCGCTTACATTGTGTCCATTATTCAGTCACTCCTCATTCATACTTGGTGATGGTAAGCTACTTTTATAGCCACAGCTGCCCTGGGGCAGACTGACAGAGGCGTGGCTGCCAGTTCGCGCCTACGGCTCCTCTGACCATCACCGGGATCATTCATACGCATTCACACACCAGTGGAGCCACACTGGAGGCAAGGAGGGTGAAGTGTCTTGCCCAAGGACACAATGACAGTTGACTGGGGGGAGCAGGGATCAAACCGCCGACCCTTCGATCATTGGACTATCTGCTCAACCGCCGATAGACAAACCTGGTCACTACACCTACCCTGTGTGTGGATAGCCTACTTCTGCAAAATTACCTAATATTTGGTTTCAAAAACTAGTACAGTTGTACCTCTCTTAGAAATAAATATAAATGAGTGTTCATATTATGCTGTAATCATATTCCTGAGTATTCCTATTAAAGCTCAATCGTTGTCAGATCAGTGATGTCTGATTCTCAAAGAAAGTAGCTCTGTTTCTCCAATGAGGTTTTAGTGCTTGTCAGTTTGGTCAAAGTTGAATGTTTTTTAAATGTGCAAGACAGCTTTAGGTTAGCATATCATGAAGTCAAACAGAATGATCTGGCTTTGTTTTCTTTGATATTGTTTACTCATTGTTAGTCTCCATACTTGTGGAAAAGCTTCCTTTCTCAGGTGTGTTGCCCTCTCAGTATCAGTTCAGTGTCATGTGCCTAAGTACAGGCTTCAGTTTCTCGTCTGCCTCTGATCGCATGCTGTAATGAGGTCATTAGATCCTGCTAATAGCTTGTAGGGTCAGTCAACCAAAAGAAAAGCTAAGGGGATCAACTTGCACTCAGCCAAACCGGCCCTTCGTCCAATTACCAGTTAGGAGTACCGGAGCGTATTTACCTGGATTACTCACCTTGCCCTGTTATCCTCGTTACTCAGTTTCATTTAGACGTCTTTTTCGCACAGCATTGAGGAGCTCACTTATTGCACTGTTTGTTTTTAGCCCAAGTTGTTTTCATTTACTCTCCATAAAATGCTAATTTGTGCAAACAAAATACAAATATGTACGGACAAAATGTCAATCTGAGGAATTGATTGATCTGTTACGATAAAACCACATCCGTCTTCAGTGAAAACTACGTAAAGTCACATCTATTTTCTCAGTACAATGGATCCATTTTATTTATAATGTACAGTACATTTTAAAATTCAAAGTGACAGTAAAAATGTAAAGGATAGTCAGGATAATCAGTTAAAACAGAGCAAACAAGTCACCTAATATGTTTGACAGCACCTATTTTTATGTTGGCGTATTTTTTTTGTTTGCCTCACTTTTCTCCTGATTTCAAAACCCTTACAGACCTTCTAAAATAGTCCAACTTAAAGATATGAATGGTTGCAGATGGCAGGAGTTTCAGCTGACCAAGTTTTTCCCCACAGCCCTGCTGTGACCAGCAGACATGCCGGAGTCCCATCTGTTTTTTGGCTCCAGTAGATTCTGCAGTGTTAGTATCCCGGCAGAAACACACATGACAAACTGCTAACAACAATGAATGATGTGTTGTTTTCTTTTCTCTTCAAAGTCCCGCTCCAGTAATCTTTTCACCTATTTTAAAAGTGTTCCCAGTGGTCTTTTAATTATGATTACGCTGCTTTTAGCCAGAATCCAAAAAACCTGTGACATAGTTGCAGGAGGTCATTAGAAATTCACCTTTTGAGTTGCGGGTGGGATTGTTGATGCACAGTAAGCCTCTCCTCATTTCCCAGCGGTTAACCATCACATTTTAAACGCTGACTTTCAAATAATGGATACATTGATGAATTGCAGCATCGTGTCATTATTCTACTCTGAAGTTGTTCTCCAGTCATCTAAAAATGTGTTCATTTAATACATTTTTTGCCAAAGCCTATTTATAAGCAAATTCACACAAAAAAAAATGCCCAACCTCAGTGAAAGTAGTAACAAGTGATAAAATCTTTGTACTGGAATTCTTTTCCTTGTGCAGTAAAATCAGATTGTTTCAATAAAAGATGTCTTAGAATCTTATTTAAAATCATATGTAAAAACCCTTACAAGTAAGGAATTGGAGTCAAAATTGCCATCACTGCTCTTAGCAGCACAGCTCCCCCTCCGAGTGAGAGTTCCTGCTTTCCTCCATCTCTACGTACAGTTGTCTCAGCCTCTCCTGGTCCTGTGGCTTCACAATGACAGCATGGCCTTTCGCTGTGAATGAGGCTACCTTGTATTCCCTTACCGCCTGCTTTTTTAGTAGTGACACTTGCCCCTCCTGTCCCCTTTAGTGCCGTCCTTTGAGGCGAATGTCAGCTAATTAAGGGTTACACAGCCGACCTTTCTCAACCCCACCTCTGCCTGTGCCAGTCAAGCTGCCAGAGCACCTGAGAGCAGAGCGCCATGCTGCAGCTTGACCTTGTCTGCAAGAACGCACAGCTAGAAACAAATATTCATACGCTGGTTCCTGTTGCCTTTGATATGATAAACACTGCTGGGATCCCAAGAGGCAGCTGCAGCCATATAATTAAGAGAAAACACTAACGCTAAGGATGCAGGCATGGAACCAAACTGCGCAGTGTCCATTTTATTTAATCAACGCTTGCCTTGTTTCTTTTTTAATCCAACTCCAATGATCTGAATCCAAACTAAATTACATCCAAATGACCACAAGTGAAACTGTTGAATAATGCAATTTTATGTTTGCATCTTTGTTAATGGAAACACAATCTGAAATGGGTTTTGATTATTGATTTCTGCCTCATTTTTTAATGTTCTTCAAGCCGTTTAGGAAGAAGACGCTGAAAATACAGTGCACCCCTTAAACTTTTACGTCTTTATTCTCTTTTCCTAAACAATGAATAAATGACAATGAGACTACAATGATGTCAAAAATGGTTCTCATGTGTCTGGAAACTACAGACCTGTGCTTAACATAAAAAAAAATATTGGTCCTTCAAATTAACATTTTGTGTATTCTAGTATTTTGTGGATATAAATTAGCCTTTTCTTAGCATTTTGTGGGTGCAAAATACTTTTTTAAGCACACAAATTAGTATTGTGTGAACACAATGTAGTATTTTGTGAGCACAACATGCTAATTGGGCACAGAAACTAGTACTTTGTGGGCACAAATCTTTCCTCAGCATTTATTGGGAAAAAATTGACATTTTCATGGCACAAACTAGTATTTTGTTCGCAAAAAATGCTAATTTGTGTGGAAAAAATGTCACAATGACCATTTTTGGCATGCAAATTCATATGTTTTGGTTACAAATTAGCTGTAGGAGTTGAGGAATTAATTTAGTAGTAATATTTGTGCACAAATTGCTAAAACTTGGGCTCACAAAATACTAATTTGTGCCCACAAAAAGTTCATTTGTGTCCACAAAATGCTGATAAAATTCTAATTTTTGCTATGTAAATTTGTGCACACAAAAGGATAATCTTAATATATCATGTTTAGGGCTCCGTAGGAAACAGCATGATGTATGTTAGAGAAAGAAGGATGTCAGCACAAGAGATACAGGAAACCGAGTGTCACAGTGAATGCCATTGTCTACAACAATAGGAGCAGACTTTGCCCAGAGCAGATAAAGATAAAGGGAAATTAGGACAAAAAAGGAGAAAAATGGCGTTTGGGGTACAAAGGAGCACATGGGATATCATGTGGCCACGAACAGTTCTTTGAAGTGGCTCACTGCTATCAAGGATATGTGGGTGTTGGCAGCGGTTTTATAGTACAGTCATTTCATCGTCATCATTTTGTTTTTGTAGTTGATTTAGACAAAAGTGGTGAAGCTCTGTGATGGTCTGGCTCCCAAAATCAAACTTTGAAAAGGCCAGTGCATTCATATGAAGAAAAAGGAAAATAATAGCTCAGACCTTAAAAGATTATTTCCAGTCAGTAACTAAGCACATTTGTTGTTGTTTTTTTTTAATTAATTATATGTATTGAAGTTATTCTACTTTACTTCTGCTTATATATACTGTGTGTGTGTATGTAATTGTAATTTTATTTTTTTCATGTAATTGTATGTTATTTAAATATTTATAATTTTATTATCTGGCACATCAAAATATAAGCGATGCCAAGACCTGTTTAAAAAAAAAGGAGACTAAAGAAACGCTGTGACAGATGAGGAGGAACCAGCCGATGCGTTGACTTTGGAGCCTCAGTCAGCACCTGTTCCTCTTCTCAGGTGTCTCTGCAGCTTCCTAAGCTGAACATACTGTTCTGCCCTCCCCCTCAAATAGGTTCAATGCTCATTTGATTTCCACACACCAGCAACACAAAGGTTTAACACACGGTGATGATAAGGCACCGGGTGAAAGTATTATACAATATGTACAGTATATTTTTGCGTTTCACTGAAGTGAAATGACTGAACGCTGTGGGGATTCAGAAAGATTTACATATTTATTTGGGAAATATTAGATTTGGGGACTTGTGGATGCACTTTGTTTCTATTTTTGCTATTTTATAGACTTGAAAATTCAATGTGGGATGAAGCGAAAGTCGGGTTAAGGCGCTTTATGCCATCGCTCATCATTAAAAAAAGGTTTTCTCAGTCCACACAGATCCCTTTACAAATGATGAGCAAAATGTCTCGTGCACACCAAAGCTTTTTGTTTATAAAAAGCAATAAGGATACCAAAAATTAGTTCCACTTAGATGTTAATAAACCTTACGTCTGTGTGAAGTTATTAGCATGGTCTCATAAAAGTGCTCCAGTGTCATGAAAATGGCTAAAAATGTTTTGTTTAATATTTGCTTTTCAAATGTCTATTTGAAAATGAAGAGACAATGATAATTTAAGATAAAACAAGTAAAAAATGACAGTTTATGGTAAATATATGAGGCTCAGTTTTCTTGCAATTTTACAAAAAACTGAAAAAGAGATGTTTTTTTTTAAATTTCATTTTCTCTTTTAGCTTTTTGGTTAACAAATAACTAGTTTACCTTTTGTTACTGACGTATATAAACAAATAAGAAACTCACTAACAAGCAGCTTCGGTTATAATCACAATCCCACAGAAACACTAATCGTCCTGCTTTTTGTGTTTCTCTTCACAGAGACATTAAGCCCGACAACATTCTGCTGGATGAGCATGGTAAGGTCCTTTTAAAGTCATTTTTATTTAACTGATACACATGGCAGCATGAGCACACAGCTCAGTATCACAAAGTCTTAGCCTTTTACTTTACCTGGTTAAAAAGTTAAAGTTATCTCTACTAAAGTTAACTTTACTAAACTGTCAAAATGCACCACCTAATTGTATCTGACTAAAGATTTGTGCCTCAACTTCCACTCTGTGGATCTCTTTTCCATAGATCAAAGTAGCTGTTATGCTCAGAGACAGGCTTCACACTCACAGTCTTTATAAGCCCTGCAGCACAAAGAAGAATGAAAACTTGTGTCATTAGATATTGTGGAAAATCTGCACAAAGAAAAAACAAGTGAATTTAAAGCTTTATGATATTTAAGCTATCTTGGCCTCTTTGTAGATTTTTAAAATTTAAATTAAATATGTTGGGAGTTTTGAATTGAAAACATCAAAGACAAGGTGATGTATGTAGCACTTTTCTTTAGGCGTATATACCCACACAGATCACCTTTTGATCTACTTTAAAAGTGTTCTCAGTGATTTTTTGATAAAGATTATGACAAAAAATTATGATGACAAACTCCAAAAGCCTGTGTTGTTTCCTAGGACATAGTTATGCAGAGCGGGCAGCATTTCATTAGAAATGACATCGAGTAAGCCTCCCCTCATTTCCTATCATTTCTTTGTTTACATGCCCTTTCGCTAACTTACAGCCCTTCACACCCCTAACCAAACATTTTTGGTGCAAAAAAAATAACGAGCAATACCGCAGTTTTGAGCCAGATTCCAGCTCAGACGTACATGGATTGTCGTGCATGTACATCCAAGTGGATGCATCAGAATGGAGCAGGGAGCATGTAGCCTGCCCAGCGTCACATATACGATCGTTTTCCAATGGCCTTTTTTCACATCAATTTGAATAAAGAAATCCTCATAAATTAAATGTTTAGCCTAATTCACCCAATATATGTCCTCCATCATCAGAAAAATGCTACAAGAACATGTTGAAAACACCAACAAACACAATGTTTATAGGGTCATTAAAGGAAAATCTTCTTCTGTGTGGCCTTTTTTTCACATTTCACATGTTTTGTTCTTATGTTCTGGGGTGAAATGTGGAGTCAAAGCATCAACTTTTCCTGTAAAGACAAAAAAACTGTTCTGCTGCAAAGACAGAACGACCCTGTGAAAACGAGATCTTGCAGTTTAGGGAATTCAAACGCACGCCAACTTGAAATCAATCTATAAACCTTTAAGCTTCATTGCACAAGAACACTGTAAGCCACTCAAAGGGGGTGGGTGACGGCACAGCAGCGTGGTTATCACGATTCAGTCCTACAGGGCCGTCATTTGTTTGGGTGCTATGGTTTACCAAATACTACAGAGAATTCTTTTTGAGGGTAGGAAGGCATGACCTCTGAGTGATAAGAGCTCTGGAGCAAGCTTCTTGTGGCTTTCAGCGCCAGCTCCAGTTTCACACTTACACACACCAACAGCATAGTATGTGAATGCTAATACAGCAAGGAAACGAAAATGTCTTTTATTAAAAATTAATGTCATTAAAGAGAAAAACAGGGTAGAATTTAAATACTCTGTTATGTCAGAAAAATTAGTTTGCATAAGTAAGTAAATTAATGTGTATATAATTCTAAATTCATATATTTTGGGGTTAGCCTGCATTAATGTTCTTTGTTGCTCCGTGGTAGATGTTTACCAAAAGAAGTCTGAAGATCTCAAAGCAGACTGGACATGTGCTTTAATTTCCATTCTGTGAGGAAATGTGAGGTCTCAGCTCTGCTGTTGCTTCAGATTTAAAGACAGGCAAAGGAGGACAGAGCTGACAGAGGAAGAAAAAAGACATACACAGGAAGAAAGAAAAATAGGAAACTGATGAACAATCGCTTTTCAAAAGATTTGTCAAAAAATTGGAACATAAAAAATAGAGAAACACTTGAAGAGATAAAGAGAGACAGTAAGACAGCTTTGTTCGATTCAATCTGACTGCCTCAGCACATTTGCTCTGTGGAATCTTATGGACACAAAAATCAGTGAATTTCAATAGGTAAAAACACGCCACACTGCAGGCATCATAGCTCATCGGTATGATGAGGCCTATCCATTTGTTCCTGCTTCATGCAATCCCGCCATCACTCAGGGCCAGGTCAGGTAATTGGATATCTGTGCTGCTCCATGAGGTTTGATAGCAGCTTGTTTGCTTGAAGCTGCACACAAGGTCCTGCAAGAGTAAACTTCAGTCATGAGGGAGTTCATTTTGTTACTGAGAGATTCACTTGAATAAATATTAGGATATTTTCTGTTAACCACTTTAAATGCAAAAAAGGTCACATATTCACACTGTTGGGTCCAAAATTGCTATAAGGTTACAAAGACTTGTTTTGTTGCATAAAAAGCTCCTAACAAGCTTTAGAATGACAGTAGGCACATTTGAACAGCAGGAGCTTCGTAGAACAGCTTTTAATGCTTCAACGTCGAATTTCTTCACGGCACGGACTGTGGATCACGCTCTATATCCAGGCTTCCCAGTTTGATCCTCTGACTGTAGTTGGGTTTAGATAAACCCTGGGGGAATGTGACCTTTTAGTGCCATCAGAAAAAAAATCGGGGAAAACAATTTTTTGGACTATCAGACAATGGAGCCTTCTACCAGAAACAACAGTTCATATTTGTGGTAAAAACAACCACAAATACAACATTTCTAACTAAAAGATAGAATTTTCTGTCTCCAACTTAAGCACATCTTTATCTCCTTGTTTTGTTTTTATTATTTCATTGAAATAAAGGCTGCTGCAGTTTAAAAAAGACTATAAGAAACCAGGCCAAAATATATTTTTAAACAACAGCAGACGACTAAAACTTACAAAAAAAATTAGATATCATCAGTCAGAAGAGGAAATTATACAATTTTTCTAACCCAAACGTGTTGATAATTGTAGAAAGAACTTTTATTAAAGCTTAAAATGGGAAAGAAATGTAACTGTTAGTGTTAGTGTTAGAAAAAAAAGGTGTACTACTAGCTGTATGAGGGGACTTCCGGTTAGGATCCTCTCGGATACTCCACAGTTTTGTACGTATAATGTGTGGAATGGGAAGACAGATCAGATGGATTTGTCTAACTGGCCTGTTCCTAAATAAGTTTATTTTTTGTCGTATCTCAGAACGTGCAGCATTGAGCTGTTGCTTTATGTTAATGATGTTTTTTACCAACATAAGTTCTATATATTTTCTTTTTACCATAGGAAATCCCATTAATCTAAAATATCAAGACAAAAGAGATCTCCTTTAAAGTCACTTCCATAAACTGTTGCACCTTTGTCATAGTCAGATGAAGCTTCAAAACTGTTTTTTTTTTTTTCACTTTGAAGGCAATGAAGGGGTCATTTGAAATAAAAGGAGAAAAAAATGCCCTTTTCTTGAATGATCTGATCTGGCCTTTCCTCTATTTTCTGGGCTTTTATGTGATCTTTTCGTTGAACTCTATCTGTCTTTGTTGGGTTACCAGGGACAGCCATTCATCCACGCAGCCGTCGTGCTTTTAAGACACTATTGTTCCCTCCCTCGGTTTTGACATTGGCACTCACATCAACTATGCACACATATGCTACATTAAACTCTGTGTGTGCTGAAGGAACACTGCAAAAAGGCTTCTGGCACTTTTGGCAGCATGGTAAGACACGGGTCAATGGTTTGACTTTGGAAAACGACTCTGCCTCATACATCCATCAGGAGAGGTTCACTTAAGAAAACCTGACTGATTATAATTTCATTTTTAGCGGAAAACCTTCAGGCCTCAAAATGTCTAAAACCTAAATATATGAAACATATGGAATAGTTTGTTTAGGATGTGTATCAACGAGATATTTTAACCTTTAAACTCTTTTTTATGCCAGGACATGTACACCTGACGGATTTCAACATTGCAGCTATTGTGAAGGAAGACCTGAAAGCAACGTCCATTGCTGGAACCAAACCATATATGGGTAAGAGACCTATATTTGAGTATAAAAAAAAAAAACAAGGAAAAGGACTGGCTGTATTTTTATAACATAAAATGTCTGACATATTAAATCTACTGGCCTTGAAGATGGACTGATGTTTATTGCACACCAAGTCCTTAATATTGTCTATGACATGAGCTCTAAGGTGGGATCCAGGTCTCCATCTTCTGCACTTCCAGCACAAGGGTACTGTTTTCATGTCTAGGAGATGTGGCCATGCCGCACCCCTGCAGGCCAGCTGAGTGGTCTGTGGGAACCAGATAACAACAACAAAAATACATTTTTTGTTACATCTGTCAGCTATGCTCAGATGGCAAAATTAGGAATAGTCGTAGTCAAGTAGGAATAAGTTCCAAAAGTCAAATCTCAAGTCGCTGCCATTGAGAGTTAAGTGTGACACAAGTCCAGGTCTGAAGTCCGAGTCATTTGTCCTTCAGAAACATCCAATTTAAAATATGAAATGGGAAAAAAGAAAGACATTGTTACGTCAGCCGACCTAACCAGATCTACTACAGGCTAAACTCATCCAGATGTTTAAATATTATAAAGCTGCATAGGAGGTTTATATGTGTATAATGTTCGCATGAGCACACATGAAAATGTCTGCAGATGTGTGGAATTTAGGCGCCAAACAGCTGCCTGTTTTAGGCTGCATTGCAACATGTACGTAACTCTTCCCGGTTGTTTGTGCGCTCTCCCAGCAACGTCATGATGCAGATTCATGCAAAATGGACTGTGTTCTATTTTGTTTTTAAACACTGAATTAGGTTGGTGCAATGAGTGCTTTTTTTGTTTTTGTTTGAGCGTGCAAATGTTTTACTCTCACGTATATTTAGAAATCAGCCCCAATTGTAAAACTTACGTTTTTTTAAATCATCACTTTGTTTGAAATTATTTTAGAAAAGTTTAACATTATTGGAATTTTCTAGTGTCAGGCTTTATTTTTTATTTAAATGCTACATCATAACCTTTAAAGAAATTGCACTAGTATTTATAATTCTTCCTATTTCGAGTATTTTAAACCTCTGAAGGACAAATTTGTGTCCTAAAGACTTAAGAAGACTTACGAACTTCATTACTTTTGTTGTAGTTCAAACACTTCATCCCAGAGTTTTGCATTTGTTTGATCACTCGAAAAAAGTTCATTTTTTAGCAATCATTAACAAATCATTTATTACCATCTTTTAATTTAAAAAAGGGGGTTTCTGAAGCAGCATTTGCATTCATTTCAACCCTGCAATTTTGAAACACAGTGGAGAGAAATGTGGATTCAGCTGCTGTGAGATAAGGTCAAGGCTAACAGGATTTCTGAGAGATAAAAATAGAAAGGCAGCCAGAGAATTAGTCTGTCTGTGAGTTTATGTGCCGTTCAAAAGGTGGTGGTGGTGCACTTAGTTGGTGCATCAATATAAAAAGTGTTACAGTTGTTCTGTATGATCACAGGAGACACTGAACACAACCCTGAGAGACGAGTCTTAGATGCTTCTGAGGCTCTGCAGCTTTTTACTTGTCTGTAGTCTGTGAGAAATTTGTAAAAAAAAAAAAAAAAACCTTCTTTGTTAACTCTTTTAAAATAATAGTAACATTATCTCTCTAATCCAAGAATGAATACATATAAAAATGATGTGCACTAAGTGATAAATAATCCTTTCCGCAATAAATGTCTTCATTATTGTTGATAAAAAAAGGAGCAAAAAACCTTAAAGTTGTTCATCTCGATAATCATATCATTATTTGTCTTCTAATTACATGTCACTTATATTCTTGTTTTACTTAAAAATTATTGACTTTCTTTCAAGCTATATCTATTTTCTTGTTTTATATACCTACATAATACCTTAATTTTTAAATATTGTTGAATGTATTATATGAATATGTATTTAGTTGTATTGTTTATTGTTTAAACTTTTATTTACAGTCTTGTTTTGTATTTTACGTTACAGATTTTTTATTTGTTTTAAACCACAGTATTTCCTGCTGTTGAACTTTTTTTCTTTTTTTTGTGATTGAAAGTGGTTATTTCACAAACTTTTACAAATTATAAGTTGTGTGCATGTTTTTCAATTGTATTTTTTTTATGGTTATTTAAAAAATGACTTTCTTTTCTTGATTGATGTGAATGTTTGAATGGGTTTCTTTTAAGTTCTCTGTGATGCAAGATTCTCTTCTAATGTGAATAAAAGTTGATTTGGTTTGATTTTCTACTGCACTAAAATGAATTTGATCATGTTTTATATAGATATTATTATATATAAAACTGTAATGTTTTGTTATTAGAAAGAAAAAAGGAGCAATCTGTTGGCCTTACTGTGTTTTGAAGTTGACATTCAGATTCGATCCTGCATCGCTGAGAAAATCTGATGATTCCATGGAGGACTGCTAAGATTTGTTGTGTTTTTTTGTTTATCAGCTCCAGAACTTTTCCAGAGCTTTGAAGGGTCTCACCCTGGATACTCCTTTGCTGTGGACTGGTGGTCTCTGGGGATAACAGCCTATGAACTGCTAAGAGGACAGGTAATAAGATTCTCTGTCAATTTTTCTCTTCACACTGCCTTTCAGTGTGACCTGTGAACAGATGAAACCCTTTAAAGTGTGTTAGAAAAGTCCAGAGTCTAAGGCCTCCACACACAAAAAAAGTCACTGTCGGGTATGTTTTATGTTGTTTATTCTACCTGTCTGGGGGCAGAGGCAAATTCACGTGGGACTGAAAACAGAATTTATTTTAGTCCAAGAGGCATATCATTTTGACCAATTTTTTTAGATTATTATTATTATCAGATAAAAGAGATAAGAAAGAAGACAAAATGTTTTGAGTTTTAAGATTGAAAGAAGTGTTAATGGGGAACTCAAATCTTACATTTTATCAAACTGCTCGCACCTTTTTTTTTTACTAAATAATTTTTACTCATTATCTTTGGTGCAGGTGCAAATGACTTGCATACTAAAATACTGAAAGGAAACTCCCAAATCTGGGGTAGTTTTAGTTATCTGAGTAACTCAGTTACATCTCTTAACAATTAGGCCAATTTAATTTTATTTCCATGTTTGATTATATGTTGGGTAAACAGATGGAATTTTACAAAGTACTTTTGACTCTTATTACAATTTACAGAATTTGAGGCATGACTCTTTACTGTACTAGACTACCTTGAGAAATATCTAAATTCCTTAATCTATGACAACAAAAATCCAATGAAAGATATAAAATAATTTTTGCATTATAATAACTTCTGTAATTTAAAACAATGTGTTCGGATAAATACAGAGGTTTTGTAAATCAGAAGGTCTATTTTTCGACAACAGTGTCCACACTGAAAAGAACTTTATAGCTACATGACAATTGTATTTACAAACAATGGGGAAGTTTATGTATTTACACAATTATTGATTCAACGCTAATGGCATGGCTGCATTCTACCAACAAACTTTCAAAAGTAGTAGCTCCATTGTAGATTAAAGACAGTTCCTTTGCTGCTTCTTCCAACTGTATTCTAGATTTTTCATATCTACACAAACAAGTGAGTCCAGCTGCAGCAAATGACACCGAGGCATTTTTGTACTGTGTGCCATTAATCATAGATGGACCTCTGAGTGTGAAACCATCCATAGTTTTTAGTTTCCACTCTGGCAAATGCAGTTTTGTAGTGAAACAGACACTTCAGCTTTACCAAGAACAATATCTAAATATTAAAATACTGATTTAAATTTGTGAAATTACCATATCAACAACTGGAAACAGAGCTCCATGATGTATTTGTAATACTTTAAAAACTAAAGATGTCTGGCATGAATATTTGCAGTTTCTGTCTAAATAAATAATTTAAAGGCAATGGTTTCTCTAATCCCACCCTGCTTTCGAAACGAAATGATTTTAAGACACACTGGACGTTTTTGTGAGAGATCATTATGCCCCCCCCCCAGATCTCCAAAGTCCATTCTACCTTCATTTGTTTCCATTGGTTCTTAGAAAAGAGCGTAAAAGAGCAAAAAGTGAGTCAGAAGTCATGTACTTTATCATGAATAAACTCCACGGTTCCTGTTCATGAGTCATAAGACAGATTTCTATTAAATGGTATCCCCTTTTGTCATTTGCTCTTTTTTTTAGAGACCCTATGTGATGAAATCCAATACGCCAGCAAATGAGATTCTCCAAACTTTCCACAAAGTTCATCCCAGTTACCCAGCAGCCTGGTCTTTGGAAATGAAGTCTCTTCTTAGAAAGGTTAGTGATTGTTCAATTTTTTTCCCTTTCCTGCTTGTGATAAATACTTGAAATGAATACTTGAAAAGACTCTGCTTTATTATCCCCAGTGTAAAGTTAATTAGACTTACCTGACACCACTATTTAATTAGCATCCTTAGAATTAATGGAAGTTGCTGCAGCCTTTATGCAAGTGTGTGTTTGGAATTATAATCATCAAGCAAAAGCGTTCTCTGTTCCTGGCGAGTCGGAGCCTGAATATATGTTTACGCTTCAGACACTGATGTGGAGTTTTATCAAACAACAAGGGTGAAAGTAGGAAATGCTTGTGTTTTTTTAGTGAAGACATTTTTTATTTCTTATTGTCAGGCGTTTTGATCATATTTCTTGACTGAAGTCTGGTGATATGAGTGCTCTGGTTCTTACTGCTTATAGGAGTTTTTATGTCTGTGAAAAAACCAGCAAGTTTGGCCATCTGTATTTGTGCATATCAATATGTGTATAAACTTATGTTCAACGTTCCAATGTAGTCTGAAGAAGTTTCATGTAGTATTCTTCTTACAACACACTTATATGGTCTATAGCAGGGGTAGCCAATACAAATGTGAATGGGTCCAGTTATGAAAATCTCCTCCATATCAAGGTCCACGCAGTATATTTTGAGTTTGTTTCAGTAATATGTATTTTTGTGATCCCATTGGGGAGGGTCTTGCTAGAGATTAATTCAATGTTGAACCACCACTGGTGGAGCACCATCTGTAGCAGGGGGTTCTCAAAGCTTTTGTAGCGGAGGGCCAAATTAGGAACTCAAGATCAGACTGGGGGCCATTTTTGGTATAAAAAAAAAAATGGATAAACAGAAAAAGTTGTTTTTAATAATGTTAATGACCAACTGTCATTTGTACAATCTACCAGGCCCTCCAGATATTTTCCCAGTTGCGGTCAGAGGTTGCAACCCAGATCATATACTCGTCAAGTAATCGTATCATTTGACAGATTTTCTTTTGCTCTGCATACAGCATACATTCTTTTCACAAACTCCCCGTCACTTAAGGGCTTGCTATGCCCAGGGCTCCAGACTGCGACCAATTGGTTGCATTTTGCGACCAAAATTTGAGAGTGTGCGACTGAATTTTACATCCAGTCGCACATGCGCGACCAGTAAATTTGCCTCCCCCAGCCTACGTATTTTTTATATACATTAAACGTGGAAGAGGCACGTCAAAGATCAATTAAATAATCAATGAGACGCGAGCGCACACGCACGCAGGCAGACACACACACATGCACATACTCATGAAACGCGAGCACACACTCGCGTGATGCCCGTCTGTGAGGCGGCCACTGCGTGTGAGAAGAACAGGGAAAGCCGCTGTAAGTGGCTAAAATGCGTGGGGGGGGAGGGGCCTCGAGATAATTGAGCGCGCGTTAACATCTGTGGGAAGGAAACTGAGACAAATATCATCACAACCTGACATGTGCGTCTGAGCTATGAGTAAGTGAACTATTGATTCATTCTTCCCACCTGCGGCTAGTGTACCAGTGACAGAACTACAGCAGGGGTCTCAAACTTGCGGCCCGCGGGCTATTTGCGGTCTCCAAGATGATATTTTGCAGCCCCCGCCTTAATATGAAAGTTTAATGTTACTGCAGCCCGTCAGTTTTAATGAATGACACTTTTTCTTTGTCGTGCACGGAGCTGACCAACCAATCACAGCGGGGTATATGACTCTTGGGGGCGGGACAATGACAGGGCTTGAAAGCAGGACACCTGACAGCCCCCTCCCTCCCCGGACCACATTAAGGAGTTCCTTACTTTCCTTTTTAGAACATATCTATTCGCTCGTAATTTTCTGAATACATGCAGTCCGTGCTGAACTTTTCTCTGGGTCACACAGAACCGGAGGAAGGTTAAGTTTTGGTTACGGTTACGGCGGCGCATCAAACGGTTTATGCACGACTGTTACGGCAGCACAGCGCTCCCGCGGGAGTCGGGTCCACTGAGGAGAATATGAGCTTGAACATTAAACACACTCAAAAACACGCGAGAAAAAACATTAGTTTTAGACAAACTTAAAATACGTGGGGAAAATGCAACGATAGACGTGCTCGAGATGAACCGGCACCTCGCCTGGATCGTTGGGGAGACCAGACGGTGGTGGTGGTGGTGGGGGGGATTATAGATTTTATGATTATTTTAATGTTTTGTAATGTATGTAGCCTTTTTTTAAATAATTGGTATTTTAAATTATTTTAATTTATCACTCAACTACAAAAACCATCAGGACACATGTCCCATAATGCATTGTTTTGTAGTCTGTAGGGCAGCTTTCAGTCAGTTCAGTACTAAATTTCCAGCTGTGTTCGGGTAGGTTTGCCCCTTGCTCCCACCCCTTTCTCGCGATATTTTTGTGATGATTGACAGGTGCTGTTCGAGCAAAGACAAAAATATATTTCACACACCAGGTGATCTGTGCAGCGTTGAGTTCACCTGGGTGATCTCAAACACGCTTATTGTGCATCTTGGCTGCACTTATTTGGTGTCACCAACATACATTTCCATCCGTTTTCTTTACTATTTGTATTGTCATGACAGCGACGGTGCTGTCAGTTTACCTTGTTATTGCATCTTCAAAAGTGCAGGATAAAATGTGACACTGAATTTGAAACAGCACATTTTACTTTCTGCATCTATTATTAAAGTATTTATTAGTAATACAGTGGAAATTAGTGGATTTGATTTGCATGTTGATTTACGGTATGCGCCCCTAAATTTTCTGGTTGTGCCCCTAAAATTTTCAGTTGGGGGCCACTGTGCTCCTGGTGAAAAAAGTTAGTCTGGAGCCCTGTATGCCGGTCCATTTTCAAAGCCACAACGTAGCTAACGTCTGTCACAGCTTCACTGGATTTAGCCATTTTTGTAAACATCTGCTGTGCAGCATAGCCTCGTTGTAGTTGTAAATTTGTCATAGTTTTTATGATTTGTAACATAGTGATGATTTTTATTGAATTCTTTGAGCATTGCATTTGCCTGCTTTCAATAAGGCACATGACTTTATCCACGTCAAAGTAAGCATTTGTCCACTTAGCTTGAAAGCACCTATTCTCCTCGCCAACACAACGTTTTTCCTCAAAGGAACCTGCACTGGCTCTCTTTTATTGAGGGCCACAAAAAATCTTCCCGCGGGTCGCCATTGGCCCCCGGGCCGCACTTTGAGAACCCCTGATCTGTAGTGACTGAGGTCATCTTGTTTGGATCAACACCCCTCTGTATCAGCATCTACTTAATAGCCTCGTCTATGTCTTCTCTTCTTGTATGCGTCCCAAGCGCCTCACACCCAGCAAGTCTTCACAAATCTCTTTGGTTTGTTTGTGAAAAAATCTCACATAGACCAAAAGTTGGGCCTTATCTATGACATCTGCATTTGATATTTCCGCTTTTAAATAAATCACTGTTTCACAGCAAACAAGACATAAAAGTTTTGCACTGCCAGTTCGAAGACTGAATCCATAAAGATCTGTCCTTTCACTTTTAAATACTCTATTCTCCGCGTCCACTTTCCTCACCTTTGAGCATGCCATGTCCACTCGGCTTCAGTTGTGATTTTTCCAAGATTCCAAGAAAGAGGATGGGCCGGCGTGCTCTTCATCTCCGCTCCCCTTCTCAGAAAGCCCCACAGCACCTCCTTTGGACATAAAAGTCTCATACAAGCCTCTTCAGTTTTCAGAGTTTTTGTGATGAACTGGAGGAGTCACAGAAAAAAAAAAATCATGTACACACTAAACCGGGAATGTTGAAACACGAATTAGCGGTTAAACACTTTACCTTAATGTTTTCATTTTCCTCGTCTGAACTGGCATCTGGCGTAAAACTGTACATCTGCATAGCTCCAATATTGCTCACCATTTTTGTTGCTCTGTTAATGTTAGCTTTGGGTTGTAAGGGGCTGTACTTTAGTGGGAGAGAGTGTAAAAAAAAGAATGATGGGATATCAGCGGAGGCCATCATTTCCACCCACAACTCAGAGGCGAGTTTTTAATGAACTCCTGCCACTCTGCATAAAATTTGTCTTAAAACAGCAAAACAGGCTTTTTTATTTAGGTGAAAAACCTCATAATCATAATCAAAAGACCACTTGGAATGATTTCAAAAAAGATAAAAATATTAGTTGGAGAGGGATTTAAATATATGCCCCCATCATCAGAAAATGCTACAAGAACATGTTCAAAACACCAAAAACACGATTTTCATGGGAGTGGGTTTTTAACCACCTTTCATGACCCAGCTAAGAAATTTCCTTAAAGCATTTATGATAGATATTCTATTACTGTCAGCTGTTAACAAGTCGAGTGTTTGAATATTCAGATTACAAAGAAAAACTAACTGTAGCACCTAGAAACAAATTTAACTGCAGAACTTTGACATTTGCAGTTGCATAACTCATTACGGCCGATCTAAAGTCAGTTATTAAGAACAAGTCTCTTGCTGTTGTCACATTGAAGCCACTTTGAAGTAAACGAAGCGCTGTTGTTGCAGCGTTTGGGGTTTTTCTTGGCAGCAATCCACTGCAGTCAAACTGTTGCATTGCTTCGTGCTCAGACTCCTCGAAGCTCATTGGCATTCCAGGAGGATGTTTATCAGTGTGTGAGAGGGAGTGGACAGAAGAGTGTGAGTTTGAGGGAAACAAAAGAGATATGTATGGGGGGAAAATTCCATGCTTCATATATTTCATTTCTCACAACCTACTGAATTCTCACACCTGCACCTATGGGTTTATTTTCTCATTTTTGTCTTTTCCCTCTGTCAGTTCTTATCTCATCCTTCATCCAGTCTCTCATGTCCCTTTACTGTCAGTCTCATTCCAGTTTGTTCTGGATTCTCTTCATCTAACTGGGCTGACTTTTTGGAGGACTAAAGTATGAGGAAAACATGCAAACTAGTGAGAATTTACTCTGCCACTCCCAGAAACATTAAATAGTTTCCCTTCTCCTTTGCTCACATTGGTCCTCTTACAAAAATGTTTAACATTTCTCACCCAGGAAAGCTCCACTGAACCATCAGGTTTGAGAGACTCAGCTACTAACTACCCTGTTACCATTTTCAGGAATATTTGACTATGTAAATTTTTTGCATGTTCTAAACTCTTGTGACACACAGAAGCTATTATGAGGAAATGGAAAAACTAGGCAAATTTTTGAACACATCATTTGGTAAAAGTCCCAATGAAAGTCCCACTCTGACCATCTTTTGAGTAATTCTAGTGTTCCCAGGGGTCTTTTAAAAATTATTATGCCGTTTTCAAGCAAAATGGAAAAAATACAGTGCTGTTTTCTAGGACATAGTTTCTGCAGAGTGGTAGTATTTCATCAGAAATTTGCCTCTGAGTTGTGGGCGCGACTATTGGAATGGTGTAAACCCACCCCAATTCTCGTCATCCATCTGACTACACCCTCTCCTGCCAACTTACAGCCCCTTACGACCCCATCCTAACATACCAGTTCAACACAAATAGCGTGCAGTATTGCAACTTTCCAGCCATATAGTTTTGAGCCAGATGCCAGCTCAGAAAAGGAAAACAAAGATGTTCATGGATCTAGTCGTCTACAAGTGGATGCATCATAATGGCATGGAGCAAGGAGCTTGTGGCCCACTGACTGTAGGTTCTACATCACAACTACAAGCTTTTTCCAACAGAGTTTTTGGAGACCCCTTCACTAACAACATGTCCCCGTCATCTTAGTTCAAAGAGATACAGTCCAAAATTAACATTATAACGATTATTTTTTGTCCAATTCAGTTGCTTTGCATCGACGTCCAAAAGCGAGTCTCCTGTCTGGCAGAGCTGCAGGATCTGGATTACATGACAGATGTGAACTGGGACGCTGTGCACGGCAAACAAGTTCCACCAGGTTTTATTCCCAATGTGAGTATCAGACTAAAAGAAAGGCTTCCGTGAAGCATATAATCTGATTTTCCCCACAAAATAAACAAAGTAGAATCTACTGTTTCTTGCTTATGAAAAGGTAACTTGTGGATGAATTAAGCCGCTGAATCTTAAAATTTCCTGAAGGTACAGATTACTTTCTGCTTTCAAATTCATGCCTTCAGGTCTGGTTACAAAAGTCTACAATGAGATTTTTTTAATCCTTTCCGCTGAGATCCCCCTGCTGGGCCAAGTCTGATCATCTTGCATGTTTTTTTTTTTTACTATTAAAAACTGATTTGGCCACAACAACTCTATGCTGCTGCATTTATAAAAGGCAAAAAAAGTTTGAACAGTGTGCAAACTGCATTTGAGTAGTGGCAAATTGAAGTCCAGCCATTCAGATTGTGTCTCAAGAATAGCAGCATCAGTGTCTGTCTCTGAGTAAAGTACCAGACATGCTGATCTCCTGCATCTGTAAAGGTTGTCTCTATCATTACAACTAGCTAGGTGGAGACAGTCCAGTAACTCTGTAATAACATTATTAGACAGGAGGTCAAGCTGCTTGTCTGACAAGGTGACGTGCAATGAATGCCCTGTAGTGTCAGTGACTCCTTGAATTTTATATGGGTTTAGAAACGGGCTGCCTGTTTAGAAACTCTTCAGTTAATTTCTCTCAGTTTAATGGTAGAAGAAGCAGAATAACGTGACCGGAGTTTAAATAAACACTGTTAGAACAAGTAGAAGACTTTGAGTTTATACACTTAGTACTTTGGTTAGCTGTGGCTGTTTTTAAATGTGCTATATAAATAAATGGATTGATTGGTTGATTGATTGATTTGGCAAAGCTGCAGGTGCCTTTATTGACAGGACAGAGGAAGGGATCAATGGGACAAAAATTGCTCTGTGTAATTATAGTCCTTTTGTCTGTTTTTCCTGTAGTCTGTTCCAATTGTGCTTGAGTTTTTTACCTTAGTGTTTAAAAAAAAAGATCAGCAGTTGGGTTCAGTTTATCCAATTTGCAGGAATTCAAAAGACAAAAAAATGGTCCTTCTTTTAGGACAAAATGTTTGGTTGGTTTGGTTTTAACGGCACATCTCTCTATCTGAACAGAGGCGAAGGTTAAACTGTGATCCCACATTTGAGCTGGAAGAAATGATCCTGGAGTCCAAACCCCTTCACAAGAAGAAGAAAAGGCTTGCTCGAAAGACCAGAGAGCAGGGGTCTGATGGGTCTCCACAGGTAAAAACTTCATTTTTAATATCTTTAATACACACCTAACAAATAGAAAACGTTTTTACTTTGTTGGAAGAACCTGATCTTTAGTAGTAAACAATAAAAAAACACTTTTATAACAAAACAAACAAAAAAAAATACGCCCCTCTCACCCTTCTGTGGGTGGTTTCTCCTCCAAGCTCGGGACCTCTACCAGAGGCCTGGGAGCTTGAGGGTCCTGCAGTATCTTAGCTGTTCCTAGCACTGCGCTTTTCTGGACTGAGAGGTCTGAGGCCTTTCCAGGTATCTGTTGTAGCCACTCCTCCAGCTTGGGGGTTACTGCCCCGAGTGCTCCAATTACCACAGGCACCACTGTCACCTTCACTTTCCAGGCTTTCTCCAGTTCTTCTCTGAGTCCCTGGTATTTCTCCAGTTTCTCATGTTCCTTCTTCCAGATGTATTCATCGCTTGGCACTGCCACATCCACCACAACGGCTTTCCTCTGTTCTTTATCCACCACTACAATGTCTGGTTGGTTCGCCATTACCATTCTATCGGTCTGGATCAGGAAGTCCCACAGGATCTTTGCCCTCTCATTCTCTACCACCTTCGGAGGTGTTTCCTATTTTGACCTTGGGGTTTCCAGTTCATATTCTGCACACATGTTTCTGTGTATTATTCCAGCCACTTGATTGTGGCACTCCATGTATGCTTTACCTGCCAGCATCTTACATCCTGCAGTTATGTGCTGGATTGTTTCAGGTGCCTCTTTGCACAGCCTACACCTTGGGTCTTGTCTGGTGTGGTAGATCTGAGCCTCTATTGCTCTGGTGTTCAGGGCTTGTTCCTGAGCTGCCAGGATGAGTGCTTCAGTGCTGTCCTGTAGGCCAGCCCTTTCTAGCCATTGGTAGGACTTCTTGATATCAGCCACTTCAGTTATGGTCCGGTGGTACATCCCATGCAGGGGTTTGTCCTCCCATGAGGATCTGTCTTCCAGCACTGTATCCTCTGCTCTTCATTGCTTGAGACATTCACTGAGCACATTGTCAGTTGGGGCCTTGAGCTTCATATACGCATGCATCTTGGATGTTTCATCCTGGATAGTGGCTTCTACGCTCACTAGTCCTCGGCCTTCTTCCTTGCGGCTAGCATACAGTCTCAGGGTGCTGGATTTGGGATGGAACCCTCCATGCATGGTGAGGAGCTTTCGTGTTTTAACATCCGTGGTCTGTATCTCTTCCTTTGGCCATCTTAATATTCCTGCAGGGTCACTGATAACTGGCAGTGCATAGCTGTTTATTGCCCAGGTCTTGTTCTTGCCACTGAGATGGCTTCTCAGGACTTGCCTTACCCGTTTGAGGTATTTGGCTGTTGCAGCAATTCTTTGTTGCCTGCTCCAGGTTGCCATTTGCCTGTGGAAGGTATTTGTAACTGTCCTCAATGTCTGCTATTGTTCCTTCTGGGTGTGAGACTCCTCCTGTGTGGACTACCTTGCCTCTCTTTGTCACCATCAGGCTGCATTTCTCGAGCCCCAATGACATCCCAATGTCAGTACTGTAGATCCTGGTGGTGTGAATCAGGGAGTCAATGTCACGCTCACTCTTAGCATATAGCTTGATGTCATCCATGTAGAGGAGGTGACTGATGTTGGCCCCATTTCTGAGTTGGTATCCATAGCCAGTCTTGTTGATTATTTGGCTGAGGGGGTTCAGACCTATGCAGAACAGCAGTGGGGACAGAGCATCACCTTGGTATATCCCACATTTGATGGACACTTGTGCAAGTGGCTTCCCATTGGCTTCAAGGGTGGTTTTCTCAGCTTCATCGAATTTCCTATGAAGCTTCTTAGACTCCAGTTGATGTTGTACAGCTCCATGCGTTCAGTGATCCATGTGTGTGGCATTGAGTCATAGGCCTTCTTGTAATCAATCCAGGCTGTGCTCAGGTTGGTGTGTTGTGACTTGCAGTCTTGAGCGACTGTTCTGTCAACCAGGAGTTGGTGTTTGGCTCCTCTGGAGTCTTTACCAATGCCCTTCTGTGTGTTGCTCATGTATTGATCCATGTGCCTATTTATCTTGGTTGCAATGATGCCTGAAATGAGCTTCCATGTTGTGGAGAGACAGGTTATTGGCCGGTAGTTGGATAGGACTGCACCCTTTGAGGGATCCTTCTGGATCAGGATCGTTCGCTCTTCCGTTAGCCATTCGGGGTGAGTCCCATCTCTTAGCAGCTGATTCATTTGTGCTGCCAGGCACTCGTAGGGGTGTGACGATAACCGCATCACTACACTTTTTTTTGTTTTGTTTTTTTTTGTCGTTGAAAGTTCTGCATATGGTGCGTGATTGGAACTATTATAAACACATTAAACACATTCATCTTTGCTGATAATTTACTTTTTCTGTTAGTCCTGTGTTCAGACTTCAAGGGTTTCTGGGGGGAAACCTTTTATCACTCTTCTCCTTCCCTCCCTGCACCCGCCTGCCTCTTAGAGCTGGACGCGGCACGCGGCTCCCTCTTCTCACACACACTTGTGCGGTTTCAGAAGCACACATCCTCATTTTACAACAGAAATTTCCTTCTCACGAGGAAATATGACAAATTTACTGCTTTCTAATTATTACTTTCCATTGTATTCATTTCCATTACAAGCTGCGTGTCGTCTTGAGTGCGCGACATGGCCGCCCACTGGAGGACTTTGTGTTGGGGGGGGTTTATTACTGTTCTCCTTCACTCTGTAACAACCAAACATGAATGTGCACTGTTAGATTAATAAAATATCACTACATGTTTTGTTTGGGAACTATTTCGTGCAGCGCAACGTTACGTGTCTGTAAAAACAAAGGCGGAGCCTCCTGCCCCGCGTTCTTCATGGGTGTCATGATTCATGGCTACGGAAAGGTGACCAAGTGTCTGCAGTCTGTTTATTACTGGACGATATATAATATTCTGAGAAGATGTCTGTACCAGAGAGCACAGGTGAAGGCTGGCGTGCAGCTGGAGAACGGTCCGCTGCAGAAGAATCAACACGAACCCCCAACACACTTGTGCCTGCTCCTTCCTCCTCCACACGCAGCGCGGACACACACGCATGTCATTCTACAACACCTATGTAGTTAGTTCATTAGTTAGATAGGTAGTAGTTAGTTGTTAAAGAATACTGCGTTGTAATTGTATTTACTTCTGACGTGGCTGGGGGATTTTGTGTTTTGTCTATTTTGTTGTTGCTTTTTTTATTTGGGGGGGGGGCTGAAGGATCACTGCTGCTGAAGTGTAAACCAGTTCAATGGTTTCTGTGATGGTTGAGGTAGGAATTGCCCTCAATGCTTCATTCACAGCTTCCAGCTTCCTTGTGCCGTGGGAGATGGTCAAGTGTGCTGTGGGAAATTACCCTCATTAACCGATTTAAAAACATTTTCCAACTCCAGGATATCAGCTCTTTGTTCATCCACACAGGCCCTGATAAAACACTGAGTAGTTAGAAATATGAAAGATCGTAAAATACTTTTTTCTTTGTGTCTATTTGATTCTATTAAAGACATTTTGATAAGAATGATGGTACCGTGATTTAGCTGCAGCATCAGCTGTTTTTAGGAAAAGTCCCGCCCCTTTAACTGTCTCCACCAAGAGATTTAATCACATGTCAGCAGTCTTACCAATCAGAAGTGGTTAAAATCTTCACTTCCTTGTTCCGATTTCATAAAAGTCTCTCAGTTCCAACAAAAATACCAGCTAAAGCTCGTCTTTAGTGGTGTAGCTTTCCTCAGAATCCGGTGTCAGACCGTGGAACAAGTGAACAAAACCATGAAGCTCAGAGACGAGAGTCTGTTTGTGCTCGTTGGCTGTTTGTACTGCATCTCCCATGATGCATTGGGTTAAAGTGACAGGCGTCTCAGCCCCTTTGACGTCTTGAAACCACAACAAATACACATCAAACAGTTGAATCTTCTAACTTAACTTTTATTACATCTTTTAGAAAAAACAGCTGCAACTTCCAGCTTTTTCTGCCACAATTATCACAAAAATGCATGTGAGATTGTGGATGGGGCTGTAGATCAATACAGACCATGACCCTCCTATGTGCCACGAGTTTTTTGTCAAGGTTAAAGTGTGCCGTGGCTCAGAAAAGGTTGAAAAACACTGGCCTAGTGTTCATTCTAGACGTGATCTTATCTTTCAGGTCAGTTGCTGCCTCGCTCAGCGTATCTGTGGTTGTTGGGGCTGTGTACCCAAGCTTAGGGTGGGAGTGGGGTATAGCCTCCTCTCTGACCTGATCTTTATCCTGTTATTCTGGTGGTATTGCAATTGTATTGTAGCGCTGCAATCTCAAGTTGTGATAGGAGTTGCTGTTTGAGGATGTTAGAACATTGTTAGAACATAACCAGTTGTTTGGCAGTTAGCTTTGATCGCGGGTTTTGACTGTCCGGGTGGGATTGCTTGAGTAGTAGCATTTTAACACATACCTGTTCTCACATCTAGTCCATTTCTGTCTTGTATTGCAGTAGCCCACTCTTCCCAGCACATGACGCAGACCTTGTCTGAGTCGGCAGCATGTCACTCATATTATGACGTAGGCAGTGACGTGAAGGGTCTTGCTCTGCTCACCATTGATTCCCCCCCGGGAATTGAACCCTGGTTTCCTGCGTGCTAGTCCGTCACCTTACCAAACGAGCTACCCATATCTACCATATTTACATATCAAACTTCAGAGTACTAATTTAGATTTTATTAAAAAAATAAAATATCTTTATTTATGCATGCACATACTTATATGTAAATTATGCATTTATAAATACCCTTAATCCTTGATCACAAACAGACATATCTGTACTTATGCATACAGTGCATGACACATTAAATCCATTAGATGTAACGTTTTTCAAAAAGAGTTTAATTGTTAGCTTAAAAAGGAGTGGAAGGAAGTGAATTTATATAATCCTACCTCTATCATGATTTACTTACCTATTTCATTTATTTCTTTTTACATAGATAGCATGGATATCATAATTCATAATTCCCCTGAAAATAAAATTCCTTTTATTAGACAACACCAGGGGTCCCCTGACCTTCTACGTTCAATGGAGCCTCAAAATCCTTTGGGTGTTGTTTATCTACGCCTCTGACAAAATTCAAAAGCATTTGATCTAAATCATAATAATTCACACTTTGATTTGTTTTTGTTTTAATAACTGTAATTCTCTGTTTACTTTCTTTTTGATAAACTGTCATTAAATCTTTTGCTAAATTTTCAAAGCTCCTTAGCAAGATTGAGCCAGTAAACAGCTGATGTCCTCTTTACTTTGGCTTCCATACTTCCAGTTGTATTTAGAATTGATCAGTTTTGAATTTTAGTTTTTAGAGCTTTGCACCGACAAACTGTCATATATTACTGACCTGTAAACATTTAACTCTTCAAGCCCTATCCTACAGGTCAACAAGCCCAAATCTTTTAAATATAAAAAAAAATCTGCTTCAAATCAAGAAGAGATTTCAACTTTCAAACCCCCTCGTCTTTGGAATTTCCTTTCTTTGTCACTACGTCAGATCAACTCCTTTAAAGAGTCCTTTAAAACCGACATCAAGACTTTTCTATTAAGAATACTTTTATCTTCACTTTTAGTGAGTCTTTTCTGGGTTGAATGTTCAAATCTATTTGTGTATGAGTGTTGGATTTCTGCTGTCTTTTTGATTTTTGTAAAGCACTTTGCGATTTTATTCTGTAAAAAGAAAAAGAAATGCCAACCTTGGTCAATCGACAGATTATGGACCCATTTTATTTTCCCTTACAGCATTACTTTATAAGAAAAAAAAAGAAAAAAAAAATACAAAAAAATAAAACAAATAATTAATCACCTATTGAAAATGGTTAAATTGATCGATGTTTAATGATATTACTTCACTTGCTCCAAAAATTGATAAATTGATTCAAAAATCTTTCCTAATGTAGCATAATGTTGCATGTTTTTAACTTTTGATACTTGATGAAATTTTGCTATGAAAATTCCTGAAACAGTGTTGTGTCTATTTTACTGATATAGTATTATTTATAATCATATGAGTGACTTTTATAAGTAACAATCTGCAAATATTTTAGATAACTGATCTGCATATGCTATGTTGATTTCTGAAATAGTTATTTTCTACATAATAATTAAATAATTCATCTTTTTCATGTGCTTTATCGATACCTTATGATTCTTAATTCTGTCTGATAAAAGCTAGGAACCGGATATTGATAAATCGTGTAATAAAATGGTTATAGAATAACGGGGTGGGATTATATAAGTTCGCTTCCTTCCACTCCCTTTCAAGCAATATTTATTAATATGTCTAATTATCCTAAGTTTGATTAGTTACTGTATGAATGTATAACTGAAGATTATATTGCTTTTGTGTATTATTTCTGCTTAATTGCTTAAAATAAACCATTCCAAATCAAAAAGTGCTATACAAATAAAAATGTGCTTACCTTTTTTTAGTGCTCAACATTATTCTCTCAACTTTTCTAAATCCATTTAACTGCAGCTACAGATGTGTTTTTTAGTTTATACTTTCTGGACTAAAGGAAGAAAAAATGCTGCAAAGCTCTGTTTTCAATCACGTCTAATGGATTTAACAGCGGCAGAAAAAAACCCAAACGCTGTTTTGATGGAAAAGACAAATATTGTAATCAACTGACTTATTTTTTTTTTTTTATGTGAACCATCTTACATCCTCTGTGTATTTGTGGAAAAGTAGACAGTAATTTTGAATCATTCTTCAGACGAGAAATGACAGTTAAATTCACGTTGCACTCTCATAAACAAAGATGAAAGCTGTGATTTTGTTTGTGCATGCGTTGGAGCTCATCAGCATTTTTGTGTTCTGCTGTGACTGTTTTGCCAATGTCTCGAAATGCGTTTGCTTGATTTTAAGTGTTGCTAAAACCTGCAGCAGCGACACACTAATGAAAGGCCTCTTTATTTGGATAACCTGCTTCACACACAAAGAGAAAATCCAAAGTGCAAAATGCAAAAGCTTTTTCTGCCTACAGGAACAATGAATGAAAATAAAACTCAATAACAATTACATTTAAATACTTAAAATGAAAGTGTGAGTGGAGCATGTTAAAGAAGACAGAAAAAGTCATGCTTTAAATTTGGAACTCAATATGAAGGCAGCTGTGGAACATTGGAGATCATCTGGAAGCAAAAGTAGATCTGACGGGTATTGGGGTCCCACACTATAAAGGGATTTATGAACTAGCGGCATCGCTTTATAACCATCTTGAACTAGTAGCCAGTTCAAGGACTTGTGATTTGGTTTGTTCTCCTGCTTTAGATGAAGTCTCCAGAAAAATGAAGCTATGTGTGAGCTGAGACCTGATCCATTATGTGGTCTGTTTCTCCAGTAGCAGCATGTACAGATTGATTGGACGGTGAGTCTGTAGTTCTACCTACTGAGGTGTCCTTGGTTTGGTGCAGGAGGAAAAGTGTTTTTCTTGGAGATGTTAGAATTAGGGCTGCACGATATGAGGAAAGGTCGCTATGTGCAATATGAGTGATTGATAGCGTGATGACGATATGACTTGAACAAAAAGCCAAACAAAAAACAACTAAGACATAATTTCCATTTCACTCCAACAGTTTTATGTAAATATTAGTCAATACATCTTTATTTTTGTACTCCAAATGACCCTTTTCCACCTAGGAGGCGGCCATCTAACATAAATGGGCTGCATTGGATTGGTCAAGTGTGTAAAGGGCTTTGTTTAATTTGTTAAGTACTTCAAAGCTGATATTAAAGTGTTTTAGCGTCATCATTCATTGCAGCTGACGTCTTTAGCGATATAGGTAATGCACAGGCCAATAATGCGATGACGATACATTTGCGATTTATTGTGCAGGCCTAGTTTGAATTCATTTTTGCTTATGTACTTGGTATGAGAAACAGATAAATGATGCAGAAGATAAACTAGGTTAGAGAGAAACAGATAAACCCTTTATTTGTTCAGGAATAGGACATCTGACCCTAAAAAGATGCCAGAAGTCAAAATGATTTAAAAAAAAATCAGATTTGTTCATGTTGCAGAGAGTCATCTGTTTGGAGACAATAACTAAAATCCTGCTTTTACGAAGAATAGTTTTCCGCAAAAAGACTCTGAAACAGGAAGCAATCATGTTTTAAAAAGCTCAAACTGTAATAAAATCAAACAATTGTGATCCTCTTGATTCAGTCAGTAGGCACATAATCTGGTCATTTTTGTAAAAGCTAACAGCTGTGTGTAGACTTGGCTCAGTATGTTTGCCTCTAGAAAATGCCAATATTAGATAGAATGCAAATAGGATTTATTGATGCACTGACTATATTAGTATAATCTTGAAACATTTGGAATCAGTACAAGTTTTTAAATTGTATATGTCTTGTTTGGTCTTTCTATGTGTGTCACCTTAAGAGGACCTTGGCTGTGGATTATCACTTTAATATTAAGTTGCAGTCAAAAAGCATTCCTTTATATTTTCATTGGAGATGATCCAGACTGATGTGGCCAAACACCAAATTTCTGGCATCATATTTTGCAGCATGAGCTGTTCTTTGTCCCTGTCAGTCAGGAAGAAGGCACATATTGCTGTCTATAAATATCAGTCTGTGTTGGTGCTAAGCTTTAACATATCCATTTACTTTAGGCCTTTGGGGCCACTTTAGGATGGAAGCATTCAGGAGGAAAAATAATAAAGTGAGTGCTTGTGTGTGTGGAGAGAAAGGGAGATTTCAGTATAGCATCAGTGACTTTTAGTAAATCAATAATGAATGAAGAAGAGAGCAGAGCTTTGCTGTATGGTTTTAATATATTATTTTTTCCCCTTTTCCTTTCTCCCATCCCAACTGTTCCTCAACAAACCCTTACTGCCTGTCTTCACACACCCAATTACTATAAATGTGGCCTCATCTGTTCTCCACCCCCCCCCCCCCTTTCTTTTGCTGCCACATCATGGAATGAGCTCAATTAAATCATTGATAATGTGGAGCTGAAAAATTGGACACAGGCTTTAAAGGCTAAATAAATTGTCAATCTCCTTGAACACACACAACTGCAGGACAGCATTTGATTTTATTTACCACACGAGTGGGATATTTGCAGGAAACCTATAGGAAGTTGTCTAATTTACATCATAATTTAATACAATGAATACATAAAAATAGTGTAACCAAAGGGGAGCAAACTCCATCACTTTTGTGTGCAAGTCCCAACTCTGGGTAAATACATAGGGTTGTATTAGAAGGGGCAAAATGTAAAACTGAAACCAATTCAAATATAAAAACCACAAACAGAACTGAGTTAGTGTGAACTAGGAGGATGTAGATTATGCAAATAGGGGCGGACTTAACATAAGGCAAAGGTAGGCGGTTGCCAACACTTTGGGGGCCAATTTGCCAATTTTTACTTGCCTCTGTCATAACGAATGCCAAATCACTGATATGTCTGTAGACTTCTCATCTGAAAGTCTTTATTCTCCCACATTCCTTTGGAATATTCCGTCAACATCAACTTTCAAGCAGAGACTCTTTGAAGATATATAAAGAAAAAAATACATTAACATAATGCTTAGTTGTCTGTTCAGTTTTGTTAAAAAAAAAAAAAAAAAAAAAAAAAGGAAAAGGCAATGAGAAAACAAAAAAAATTCTTGTGAAGAAAAAAACAGAATCATAGAAACTCAAAAAGAAGATAAAGACAGTCAGGAAATGAAAAAAAAGGGACAGAAAAGGAGAGGGAAGCCATCGAGGGGCAGGAAATGGTAACTTTGATCATAACTATTTATTTATTTATTTATGTTTGATTGACACCCCTTCATTTAGTAGTTTTTTGTTGCATCATATAAGAATTTTGTTTCTTTTGCCTTCTGGAGTAAAACCTGACATATGAAAGAAAAGACAGAAGACTGTCATGTGTTCCTAGATCAAAACATTTGGATTCTTGATATCGATGCTGCCTAACAGTAGACCAGTGAAAAAGTTAAAGACATTTTACCATAGGTAGGGATTTTTTAAAAAAAAGACTGATACAGTCACTGCAGAGGACCCCATGCTATTGTCACCTGGGCCCCCCGAACTGCTGAGTCCGGCACTGCATAGAGCCAGATGATTTGTTGTGGAGATCTATAAAGCGAGCAGCCAAAAGGCAAAGAAGCATCATATTTTCAAAAAAGTGACAAAAGAAATACAGGTTACAATGCAGATATGTAAAAAATGAACAGATAGTGCTTTCAGGCGGAAATTAGGATTGTTTAGGATATTTTCCAATGAAAAAAGATATATATAAGAAGTTCTTTAAAACAGAAACAACCTGCTTAGAGAAATGCTCACACACACGAGGAGTACAGCAGAGGGCATTGTGACACCTTCAACTAAAAAATCCTCCAGTCCTTATTGGAGGCAATGATTTGAAAGCTCTGTGACCGAGTTTCCTTGATACTAAGAAGAAACAACCTCATGGGTTAATCTACAGACTAATTAAGCTGATTGTGTCCTGCTGAATCTAATTATCAAAAATGTTAATTGTCTTTCAGTAGCTTCACTGCTAGTCAATGACTAAAATATTGAACCCCTCCTTTGTTCATTGACAATTATGATCTTTTCATGATTTGCCTATTTTATTGAGTCAGCATCAAATCTACATCCATCAAACAAACAGTCTGATTTAACCCTAGTTTTGTAAATGACTTGTAAATGTCTTTGACGCAAGTTTATTGATTCACTTTTTCCCAATGAAAATAACAGCAAAAGTGTTTGTAATATGAGAAAATGTGGGTTACTATTAAAGTCAAAAACTGCATGTGCTCTGTTTCTGCGTACCAGATGTGTTTCAAGTGCATTTCTCTAGCAGGGAACGGCGAGGGAAGTTAGCCTCAGCTTTAAACAAAGACACCATTAGCTCCGTCTCTGGCTCTTGTACAGCTGAGCACTCCCTGTGGCTTTGTCTGACTAAATGGAAAATTTAATCCAGCATTTAGAGCAATTAGCTCCTGAACTGTCTGCTAAAAAAACGCCCAATAAATGCAGTCGAAGTGACAGACAGAGGGAGAAAAAGAAGCAGCGAGGAGCTGAAACTGTTTTGGCAGCTTCTATTCCACCTTTCTTTGTAATTTGTCAATCTGCTCTTTTGTTTTGGATTCTTTTCTTAGAAAAAATATTTAGGGTTAATGTTTTTTTGTCAAATAAAATGTGATCTTAGACACATTTGAGTGAGCATATTAAACATCTGAAAGATTCTTCTGGAAAGTATGGAATAATATAATTATATTTATTTTTTCAAATTGTATTTTAATTCTGTTTTGTTCTCCAATTGAATATTCTCCCCCAAAGCCATGCCCCCCCCCACCCCCTCCAAAAAAAAAAAACACTCTGTGGTCCACGTCAAGACTTCTGCACTCTGGTTTCCTGCTGCTTCTGGAGATCTGCCTTCCAATTTAAGCAATTCTCCTAACCACAGGATGAAAAGTGCAGCTTTTCACAGCTATCATCACGTACGTGGTGTGGTGTCCTCTGGACTTGTCTAAAACTGACATCAACTAAATCAAAACGATGTGATTGTCCAAAAGAAATTAAGAGGAGCAAAGTCCTGCAGGAAGCTGTAGCAAAATGCTGTGTGAGAGGTAAAAAAAAAACTAAGAAAAACTGATTAAAATGTAGATTTATTTGCCCAAAAAATGGATGGGTAGATGGATGGATGGATGGGTGGGTGTGTGGGTGGGTGGATGGATGGATGGATGGATGGATGGATGGATGTGTGGGTGGGTGGATGGATGGGTGTGTGGATGGATGGATGGATGGATGGATGGGTGGGTGGGTGTGTGGGTGGATGGATGGATGGATGGATGGATGGATGGGTGGGTGGGTGGGTGTGTGGGTGGATGGATGGATGGGTGGGTGTGTGGGTGGGTGGATGGATGGATGGATGGATGTGTGGGTGGGTGGATGGATGGGTGTGTGGATGGATGGATGGGTGGGTGGGTGTGTGGGTGGATGGATGGATGGGTGTGTGGATGGATGGGTGTGTGGATGGATGGGTGTGTGGATGGATGGGTGGATGGATGGATGGATGGATGGGTGGGTGGATGGATGGATGGATGGAAGGATGGATGGATGGATGGATGGATGGATGGATGGGTTGGGTGGATGGATAGATGTCACTGTGGACCGGTACAACGCAAGACACGTTTACCGCGGACCCGTGGGGTGTGTGTGTGTGTGGGGGGGGTTGAGGTGCAACGCAAGACACATTTACCGTGGACCTGGGGTGGTATTTTCTCTTTAGTAATGATAATAACAATAGTAATTATAATTTTCCCCTTGTCAAAGCAACTTTCTAAAGAAGTTTGTTTTTTGCTCATTCTGGTAGTTTGGGTTTAATTTTAGCGGGGTTTATCACCTGATGTTTGGTGTCGCGACATTGACGTGCATTAAGTGTGACAGATGTAACAGAGAGAATCCGGTCACTTTTCAAAATAAAACGTTTATTTTTCGGAAAAAAAACAATAAAATGGAAATTATTTTTTCTTTCTGTGCGTCCCGGTGCCAAAATTTCCCACGGCCTGGAACCTGGTCTATGGGATGGGATGCAAGGTTCACACCGTGCATGTGAAGCAGATTGTTGATTGTGCTAAACATGCATTCTTGAACATGCATTTTTTTTCCCAGAGGCATTCACACTGGACAAGCAAGGAGGGGCTTGACCTGATTCAACTAGCAACGCATGTTCAATGGAAGCTCACATTTTGCATGTAGAGCCCAAAAACTATTGTGGAAACTTGCATAGCTGTGTGTGAACATGTGAGTTTCAAACACGGAAGCCCAAGCCATGCATTTACACATGTTGACATTTACTTCTGATTATAAGTGGGCACTTTAAACCAAGTTGCAGAGGGGTGGTGTAAACGTAGCTTCAGAATTACGTATTTCAGTCGGTTTTAGTGCGACTTTTTAGTGTCAACTGACAAATCAAACAGTAAATTGTTCTTCTTGCCTCCACTTTCATGTCTTTTAGACTCATCTGTGACCCACATTTCTCTAATGTTCTGGGGCCTCATTTATAAACGTTGTGTACGCACAAAAGAAGGCGTGCGCCACTCTCTACGCAATAGTTGAGATTTATAAAAAGCAAACTTGACGGGAAAATGTGCGGTCCTTCACGCAAGCTCTGACCCAGGCGTACGCACAGAAACGGGTGAAATGAGAAACGGCGACTCCGTCGGTAGATGGAAGAAACACGTGAAAGTGAAAAATGACAATACTGCCTCTCATGAATAACATGAAGACTTCACAAAGCAAGTCTTACAATTAACAGCTACATGAACACCCGTTTGATCCATCAGCAGTGAAACAAACAAAAAAATCAAACAAAAATTACAACAGAAATTCAAATGAACACATATTTGCAAAAAGAAAAGTGAAATATGTTCTGCAATATTGGCATGTTGTGCAATTCATCCTCATAAATAATATAGTTAACAGAACGAAATAATGTACTAAACTGATATTCTCCTCAATGTGTCCGTCTGGCAAGTCCGTCAAAGTCAAAGTCAAAGTCAGCTTTATTGTCAAATATGCTGCATCTGTAAGACATACAGCACAGATGAAATTGCTTTCCTCTCACCCCACAGTGCAAGCAGCATATAAAATAATAAATAAACGACTTAAAAAATGCATTCTTTTAAAAACAATAAATCCTTGAAACCCAAAAAGATAAAGCCAAAAGAAAAGCCAAAAAACACTGAAGGTAGGGGAAAGAGGAGCCGCTGCGTGTGCACGCGCCGTCAGATGCGTGCGAATCAGACAGACGGACAGACAGACGGACATTTTAATTGTCCACTGGGGAAAGTTGTTTTCATAGTAAAACATTTCTTCGTAAGCTACAGAATTATGGTATTCATGCATATGCCTTTAGTTTGTTTTATTTTTGTTAAAACAATGTATGGCGTATGTCTCAACCATTCAGAAAGCAACAAGAAATTACATTTGATGAACAATTTCCCATTTCCACGTGGTTTATTACCCACATCTGTAGCTTGTCAGATGCAATTAAATGGATGGAAATAAAATGCTCCATCACAATGCGTAATGACGCACAATGGCTGATCTTGCGCTCTTAGAAGATGTGGCAAATGGAAGAATTGGGAGTGAACGCATCTTTAGACAGCAAGAAGACTTGCTGGCAAACGAGGACCAGTGGCTTATGAGTCAGTTCCCACTTCCTCCAGCCGTCCTGTTGGAGCTTTTGGGGGTGTGCCACCCGGTGCATCTGGCGCGTCGTGTCCCCCCCCCCTCCGCCTCAGTCACCACTCCACTTAAAAGGGATTCCTCAACACGGCGTCTGCCACCGTTCGCCACTCACGTGCCTTTTTGGCATTAGTAATGCCCCCACTCTGCCCTCCAAACAACATTTTTCTCCTCTTTTCCACCTCGCCAACGATAACTTCTACTTCACATTGAGTGAAGTTACGTTTTTTTTATTTTCTCTCGGCGTTTGCCATGATTTCGCAATCAATGAATATTCATTTGTGGGCGTTTCACGGACTATTTATGGGCGACTATGGGCGTGTCATGAAGCCGCAAAAGCTGCGCAGCATTTAGAATTGATTGTGATTTATTAAGGGAAAGATGCGTAGGATGTGCGTGTGCACGGTTTTATAAATCCGAATATTTCTGTGCGTACGCACTTCCCATATTTTATCCACACGCCACGTAAAGTTTTATAAATGAGGCCCCTGCTCCTCTGTTTTCTTACTACACCTCCCTGGTTGTTTTTCCTGTTTGGAGATATCACAAACACACTCGGTTCTGAAGTTCTTCTCTAGATAATTATTTTCTATTTTCGGTAGAGCCGCTCTGCCATATCCCTTGGTCATCCTGCAGTTTTCTCCAATCCACAGAGGCTTGGCTGGTATCTGAATGCATCAGACATGATTGTAAAAAGTTGTTGCAGCTATGTGTGCTCCTATCATGCAGTGCTTCTCTTTCTGTAGTCCTGAATTACAAGAGAACGTTTGAAACCGTGCAGTCACCAGCTGTAACCGCACCTGCTTAGAAACTGTCTGCTGCTCTGTGTGGTTGAGTGTTTTAAGTCATTTATCTCCGTTTTGAGGGCCAGAAAACCACTGACAGATTTAATGTGTAAAGCATATGCAGCTACATGTTTATATCAAAGAAATAGACTAAAAGAAACCTTCGAAAACAGAACCTTTTGATGTAAAAAGGAGAAGATGTTATCAAAGGTAACAATCAAATGTTATCAAATGGTATCAAAGGATGACAATCAAGATTATTTTGCATTTTGCAAATGTCTAAACAAAAAGGGGTGGAGATGAATAGTGAGTTCATCGTGTACTCTGAACATGTTCCTGTTTGCAGGAATTTCATAAAATTTTAATAAAGAAGGGAAATCTTCCTTCTTCCTTTTTTTCTTTGTCCTCTCAGAACGGGCAGCTGCAGCAGCGCTTGGACAATGTCCAGAGAGACTTCATAGTCTTCAACAGAGAAAAGTAAGAAAACTTCTCGACCTGACCTGCATCCCACACACAATAATGTCCTGCAGTGAAATAAAAAAAAGCAATCTGTTTATTCTGAAAGTGAACTTCATTTGTTTAAAAAAAATGCCAAAATGAAGTAAATATGTGATAAAACTGCTTATATTTTCACAGATTTCTGTTTGCGGTGCTTCTAATTACCATACTCATTTAAATTCCATATTAATAGCATAGCAAATACTTAGACTTTTTGCACTTCACCTAAAATAGTTAATGCCTTAGTCATAATTGCCTTTATAAGTGGAAAAGGTCTGTCTGTGAGTGAAAAATTGGCCATTTTAAGATCATAGGCCACACAGTGATTCAGTAGAACAAAAATGTTTATGTACATTTTTTTTCTACTGGCATGCTGAGAGTTACAGGTCATAGCAAACGTTTAAACAACATGTAAGGGGGAAGTAGGTGAGACCATGACGTGTTGTAGACATTTTTTCATTTTTTTTCAACCCTTCCAAACCCTGCACACTGTGCAAGGGGCCCGTTAGTGCAACCTGACTGTTAGAAATGAGGAAATTAGACAGAGTGTAGTTTGTGTGGACATCCTATAGGTGTCCTACAGACACTCAAGTATCACCTGCAGACCCTGTTTGTTAGTGGCAGGCGCACACAATCAGTAAAGAGCCAGTATGCACACCTTACTAACAAATCCAGTGTGGAATAAGGGCAACACCATCACGCGTACATACATATCTCTAAAAAAACTTCACGCACCACACGCACGGCAGTGGTGCGTTCTCTTTTCACGACGTTCCTTTAGGTGGCCGTATGAGCCTCAAGGGAACTGCAAGTCATAACTGCTTACGAACCCTTCAAGGGCCCAGACAGCCCAAAAACCTGCAGCACCCATATGGGTCAACCCCCCCGCACAGAGACATGTGAATAGACTTAGTCAGGGACAACTGTAGTGCAAACCAGAAAACAAACTGAGTTAGTACAAATTTAGGTTAACTAGAGCAATTGTTGCTTTTTGCTGATCCACATTTTTGGCCAAAGCTTGATTAATTGAAACTTGTCACTTTTCATTTGCACCAAATTTGGTTCAAGCTGTGTTAGTGAAGCTCTGTGTCTTACATGAAAAGTGTTGTAGAACCTATAAAATAGGACTTCTTTCACTAACTTGAAAAGGAGTATAAAGATTACGATTTCAATGTACATATTGTTTTTGAATTACAGTTTTAGGTCATATAACATTAATATGCAGTATACAATGTTCTAGCAACTATAATTAGGGCGAGAGTTTAATAAAAATGTGTTTTCCTCCAAACAGGTCAAGAAAAGCAGCAGTGGACACTTCAGAGTTCTCCATGAGTGAGAAAAACAAGGCAATAGAAGATGGACAAAACAATAACGTTGAGCCAACCCCATTTTTATCAGGATAGGCCATACAATCTCTAGTCCTTTCCTCACTCCTTGCACCTGCTTGTTGATTAGCAAACAATGCCCAGACAGCTACACTTCTTGCACTCACTGCTGCCAACACAGAAGCTCTACACTGTTTGCACGTCTGCAACCCCGTCCACTTACACAAGTCCTGCTGTCAGGAAACCTAGAGCGGCTGGATTGAGACAGACTCCTTGAGCAGCAGCCATGTCAGACTCTTCCCTTCGCTGTCACCAAAAAAACAAAACAAAAAAACCCCGAAATGACTCTCTGCAGTTTCACTCATAAAATGCTCCCTTAAGCCACTCCGGTGCTCACATGGCTGCTCAGAGAGACATAGCCAGATCCTTGCCAAAAGGAAAACAGGAGTGAATCTGCTTAGCTGGTTGGCTGCGCCTGAAATGTTGAGCTGCACGCTGGCAAAATACAGTTCTTAAAAAATGATTACATTTGTGTTCAAGCAAGGTCTTAAAACGCATTTCTCTTGTTCAACTTTAAAACCTTTACGTGGGAAGCTTTAAAAAAGGGTTTTTTACCCAGAAATTTAAACGATGGCATTCTAGCATGGCAGGAAAACAAACTTTTAAAACTGAGAGTTTTAGGCAAAACACAGAGAACAGACTCCTACAAGTATTTGGGCCAACATAAGAAAAAATAGATTTTAAGAGAATAAAGTTATAAAATTAAGGGAAAAAAGTTGTAATTTTAAGGAAATAAAGTTGTAAAATTACAAGAAATGAAGTTGTAAAATTACGATGATAAAAATGTAACAATATGATAAAACTTTTAATTTTTCAAGAATAGAGTTTACAATTCTGAGAGTAATGTTTTAAACTTTTGAGAATAAAGTTGTAAAATTATGAGCAAAAACACGGATTCCTATTATAAACTAAAGCTTTATGGCAAAGCTTAATGGCTACATTGATAGATTTAGTTGCCACTTAATGTGGATGAAGGCTTAAACAATCAACTTGCTTATATTTATTTAATAAATATGGCTTTCTCCCTGTAATATTACAACTTTTTTCTCTAATTTTGCTAAATTGTTCTTGTAAAATTGACTTTTTTGCTCTTAGTTTTGTGAGTTTTCTCATAAAATTCTTTTTTTTTATGGTGGCCAAAATATTCCATTGTAGAATTCTGTAATGCATCTGATTTAAAATAACAATAAAATGAGCATGAATGGCTCAGATACATGCTGTGGGGATTATACTTTATTAATGAAGGTAGTGTAGATAGAACCCCACTTCAGTCAGAAAAACATGTGCCTCAATCTGTCTTTAGCTCAAGTTACAAGTAGTAATATACAGGTTTGTTTTGCAGCATTATGTTCAGAAGCATGTTGGGGTTTTTGGCTGGTGAACCGAGTAAACAAGCTAAATCCTTTGATTCTCGGATTAAAGCCTATTTAAAAAGCAACTGGTGCCAGGCTGAGTGCAGCGTAACCACTAGAGGCTTGTTACACAAGCAAGTCTGTACCCTCTTGCTCCAATGTAAAGTGGTCCTCTGTGGCTAGATCTTATATCTATAGGCCTACATGTATGTGTGTGATAACTACTGGGGGTAAATTTTGATGAACTAAAATTTATTTGATAGCAGATTTCTGAAAATTCTTTTCAAATGGCAGGCAATTGTCAAATCCAGTAAACAAAATTACTTTAAACGTTAGGCTTGACCTGCCTATTTTTCAGGTTTTGTGACGTTACATCAGACTAAAGTAGAGACTACCATAAAGCAAAAACCTGGCTGCAAACTCCTCCATGTGGAAACCAGTGATTACATATGATGTCCATCTCTTTTATAGTCTCTGGTTTGGACAAAAAAAGAACAGATTTGACCACAACATGAGTACGCAAGCAAACAGCTTCTATATTACGGCAGGTACCATGGCATGGGTTTGAAGACAACTTCTTTATTCCATTTTTGAAACAGTTTGATTCAGGTTGCCGGATGTAGCTAAAACCTTAACGCAAATTAATCTTGGTCAAGTTTTTGTCCAAATCCCACAAGTCTTTGGCAAATGCTTAACTGGGGGTTAAAAATAGTAAAGCTAGCTGGTTGATGTTTGATCTACACCGAGCCTTGCTTTGCACATGCTTCTTCATTAAATGTAGCATTTATGCACAAAGAGACAGAAAAATCTGAAGCTGTGAGCAAATACATTTCCCTTTAGGGATGGTTTTTTTAGACGTGGATTAAACTCTTGGACAAGATTAGTACTTTAGTTGTTGTCTACACTGTAATGTGTTTTTTGTCAAATATCTGTTCATATTCTACTTTTGTGTTAGATACACTTTACTTTAGAATGTGCCACCAGACATCTGTTTGCAGTCTTACAGCAACAGTGTTGGTATGATCTTCTTCTCAAATTCTTCTCCAGACAAATGTAGCGACTGTCGAAGGCAAAGAAACACTTCAAAGTCTTGATGTGAGAGCGGACTAAAAAAGTCTCTTAAGTTTACAGAGGACTCTTATTCTCAAAGAATGCAAAACATTTGGATTTTGTTTCCTACATTCAAAAAAAACAACTTGATTTCTACCAATACATGACGGTCTCACTGACCTTAGTCTTATACAAATTCCATAGGAGTCATTCCTTTCAGGCCTCTGATCTCTTGTAAGTACATGTAAACCAACTTTTATGATCTAAATGAAGGTGTATGGGTATACTGTATTTCTATTGAACACTGGTTCAACGTTTTAACTTTTGTGTTGTTTAGACTGATGTGATTTTACAGAAGATGGTGTGGTCCTATGTACAGGTTGAAAGACTTTGTGGGATCAAAACAAATGGCTACACACACATTGCATTGGTAAATCTGGTCTAAAAAATGTTTGACAACAGTTATTTCGTCATAACGTGGGGTCATGCATTAGTGCAACGGCTTTGTTTAAAAGACCCACGAGCTAAAATAACTGTTATCAAATAATATTTATGCCAGTTAAAACCATACTTTGAAAATAAATATTGATATATATATATACATATAAAATATAGGTATATGATAATAGCTTAGCCCAAAACAGAACTGTTTTACACAAGTGAATTTAATCCTAAAGATGTTTTTTTTGTTTTGTCCTTTAGCTGTCACTGTGTCTACTGTAATCAAATGTGACTTTTAAGGTGTGCCTTAAATAATAACTTTCTTTATCAGAATCAAAATGTGTACGTCTTGGGATTTATTACAATGCAAACTTCTAAGTTAATCACATTTTTAAACACAGAGCATTTGGTCCAAAGGCAGCTTTGTCTAAATCTAATGCTGCCCCCCAGTGTTGAACAACTGCAAGTGCTATAAACGATCATTAGAGAAGTGGAAAGTCTTGAAAAAAATCATTTTATAAAATGATTAAAATAAAAAACCTATCATTTTATCATGACACCCTGAAGCTGAGACTCACTGATTGTAGTTGCTTTCTGACGTGACTATTTCTGTCCCTCGCTAACAGTTATCCTGGGCTCACAGATTTGAGTTTTCTTCGAGGTCATCTGTAGGGTAAAGTCTCTGCTCTACACCAACCAGACAGAGCTGAGGCAGCACATTTTCACATTAACGGCTAAACTGGGGGAGGGACTTTCAGTTGATAAATGATTCCAATTTCTGGCTGGCATTATTGCAGAACGACAACAAACCTCATCTCCATTGGGAGTACTAAGAAGATATGCTGTATGATACATATACTGTTTAGACTGAGTTTGCCAAGTCACCTGTTTTTATTAGGTATTTCTACAGTCGACAAGCATTTTTTGGTTTTGCAGTTCAATATGATATTAAAGAGAATCTGAAATCATCTAGACTGAAAAAAAAAACGACCCAAAAGCGGACATTTTCTGTCTACAAAGCAACAATTTAACTTGTCCATTGTTTTACAGTTCCACTAAGTGAACCCTAGTTTTTTTTATAGATTCTTACTCATGCTGAATTTTCCAAAAACTCTCACAACTGCCGGTATGGGTGGATTCAGGGTGTCTGGGAAAAATGGGCAAACCGGTACGGGACCAGCAGGTGCCCTGCAAAAAATTTTAAGATTGTAGACCATTCGGTGAGCTTGTAGAGCGACGATATTCATGGACATTATTTCTACTGGCATGCTGTAGGCATCAGGTCATTGGAAACCCCTAAGGGTAAATAAGAGTGAAGTAATTGAGACACAGGCACGTATGCTTTTTTTAAGTCCCCTCATACCCTGCACACTGCTCAAGGATGTGCTGTTGAAGTGATAAGTCTGCATTCCTTGCGTGTTAGAATCCTACGGATTTTCTACGAGCACTTGTCTATCACTTCCACTGCCCATGTGTGTAGCAAGCGCTTGGACAGGAAGATTCAAAGATTTTTATTCTCCTTGTATTTCTACAACGAAATTCTGTTGGCACTCAGTCAAAAAGAAACAGAGATAAAATAATAAAAACTAATATGAAAATATAAAAAAATCAGAAAATATGTTAAGAAGTTTTAAATAAAAATGTCATAATAAATTAAGAGCTTTGTTGCACAATTAGTGGTGCGTTATACAGAGGGATGTCTGAGATTAATACGATTTGAGTCAGTGGGAGGTAGAGAGCTCATTTTTAAGGTTTTCAGAATCACTCAGTGTAAAATGAAGTGGCCAACAAAAAATACCAGGACCTGGTCACCATCTCTACACACAAATTACAAAAGACCCAACCTGCAGGTGAACAGGTGCACTAAATCAAATTCACCCCTTGATCATGTGACATAGGGACAATAGCAGCTAGGCGTAAGGTGGCTGTAAAAGGAAACTTCAAGACACACTTGGGCTCCCCTAAAGATGCGGCCGCTCCTGACTACTCTACAGGCCCGGACGACCCAAGAACCTGCAGCACCATCAGCAGTGGTTTCCAGCCGCCTACACAAACCACACTCCAGTATCGTGTCTCGTCATGGTACAGTTCAACCTTGTGTTTCCAAATCTGTCAGCATAGAGCTGTGTCCTGTTCCATTGTGTATTTCTCCTCATTTTTATGTTGTCTTCTATCTTGTACAATCACTGATCTCTCCTTTGTTCCCATTTTTTCTTTAACCTTCCCAAAGTTTTCTATTTAATTAGGTTTCTGATTTCTACTTTGCGTCACTTAAAATAACTTACCTCCTTATTTGGTGCTTCTTTAGCAACTTTATCTGCCGTCTCATTAACTTTCACCCCTGTGTGAGCTGGTACCCAGAGAAATGTAACCAACAGACCCAATTCTTGAGTTTTAGAATTTTTAAGTCTGAAAGTACTTAAGGTCTTCTAAACTTTTTTTTAAGCATGGGCAACCATGGTGCAGAGGTAAAGCAGTCAATCTCTGATCCAAAGATAGCAGGTTTGGTTCTCACCTCACCTGCCCATGTGTCAAACTGTCCTTGGGCAAGACACCGACCCTCTTATTGCTCCTGGAGTTTTGGTAAAAAGGTAGTAAAGCACTATATAACATATATAACACCAATAAACATTTTCTTTTTGTAAAAACAAAAAGTGCTTTACAGAATAAAAACTATCAAACATAAAAACCAAAAGTAAAACAAAGACCTTCACATTTAAAAATATGAACACACCCACCCAACATAACGAAATATAAAATATAACCAGAAATAGAAATCCGGCTTGATGCTGAAGTGAGACAATGAGATGGCGATCTGTCTACAGCAGGGACCACCTCACCGAGGTCACAGAGGGAATCACCACAGGCTTCCTCTGATAAAAGCAAGCGGCCAGACCCTTTTCAGCTAGATTAGAGGGTCAATTTGTCTATAATGGGCTTCCGCCTGTTGGTCTAAGTATCCCTTGTGCTATCCCATGACCCCACCCTTACATTGATGTGTTATCCATGTTCGTACCATGACAAAGGTGGATAAAGGTGGAGAAGATTTCATGTACCGGTAATCCATGGACACCAGTGAAGATCACAAATCATTAAAGAAAAAAGGTTCAGCGCACTGTCTAATGGGGTCTAGATGGTCCAACTCCCAATGTTAAAGTGCCTAGGATAGCACAAGGGATAGTTAAATGCTTAGTCACTGTAGAGAAGGGGGTATTATTGGAATTTGAACTAGTAAACTATTGTCAAAGGGATCTATTTACATTTTTATTGTTTTCTGTTGTATCACCTTTACAAATTGAAAAAAGAATCTTTACATTATCACCTTTTAGATTTAAATATAAATTGAACTTAACCTTTGTCATTGCATCATCAAATCAAATCAAATCAAACTTTATTTATAAAGCACTTTTCATATAAAAATATAACACAAAGTGCTTTACATTAAAACACAACAAAATATAAAAACAAGCAAGCATTTAAAAATAAATAAATAAGTAGGACCCCCCCTCCCCGTACCTAGCCCCCCACTCCTTTCACACCTCCCACCCCCTAACTGATGGCAAAGGACAATGAGAAATAGGCTGAGCACAAAAACAGGATGCTGGAAACGCTGATAATTGGAACCTCCCTCTCTGTGAGCAGCCGCATAGACAGCCAAATGCAGCATCACAGGCGGGGACCGCTCCACCACAGCTAAGCGGTGATGCAGGTCCCCACCCAGAGCCGCAGTGGCTGAACAGCAGCCGTCCCAGAGGGAGAGGTTCCAGCTGAGGAAGCACCGGAAATAAAAATGAATAAAAATGAGAACCAAAAAGTAAACATATTAATAAAAATGATAAAACATTGAAATAAGGTAAATTATAATAACGCGTCAAAAATCAGGTTCAAGTTCATAAAACAAGATAAAATGGATAAATACATAAAATAAAAATAGAAATTACATATAAATAAATAACTGAATAAATAAATAAAAGTAGTAAAAAATTAGCTAAAAGCCAGGTTAAACAGATGGGTCTTGAGCCTTTTCTTAAAAGCATTAATGTTCTCTGCAGCTCTCAGGTCCTCTGGCAGACTGTTCCATAAACGGGGGCCATAGTGTTGAAAAGATGCTTCTCCGTATGTTTTGGTTTTTACTGGTTGAATGGTTAACAGACCAGTGCCAGAGGATCTCAGGGTCCACAAGGGTTCATACTTTACTAAAAGATCTGATAGATAAGAAGGCGCAAGACCATTAAGACATTTAAAAACTGTTAAAAGTACAAGTACAAGATTATTACGGCAAGGACGACCAGGTAGGGAAGAAGAGAGTTTACATGTGGAAGTAAAAAAAGCAGTGGTGGTGGTACTGAAAAAAAAATAGTTTATCCCTTTAGAAAATAATAAAGCACCACTTGTTAGCTTGTAACCAGTACTTTATTGAGGAGTTTGAATATATTTGCTAAACAGTAAATTTCCATTCACCACACACACTTTTGCTTCATCCACTCCACCGATATGAATTTGAAACTTGTGTTACAGGCTGATCCTTTTCTTCTTGTGTTGAGAGAGTTCTTCATTTGGACATGGATTGCAGTGATCTAAAAAAAACATGAATCACAAAAACAAAACTCAGATGTATCATAGTGAGATTTAAGAAGGGAAGTCGCAGCCAGGTGCAGCTAATTGCCTTCCAGTCCTTGATTAATTCATCCCCAGCAGGTGTACAGGCCTCCAGAAAAGCTGAGCTTTTTGGATGGATTGTTGCTTTGGAGTTCTTAAAGAAGCAGGTGATGCAACTTCTATAAGAGTTGGAATGCTTTTTAGTTCCAAAAAAATCTTCAAGGTTTTTGCTCTAAGAAAAGGCTATTCGTAAGTGAAAAAGAGTCTGACTGCTTTAATATGTACCTCAGAATAAGAATTTGGCTTCTTCTACCAACACACTATGTTAAGCTTTACTGAGCACAGTTCATTTCATAATCAAGAGCTGGCAAAAAATATATTTTTCTGTCTAAAATTATGCTGAGAAGAGTTTGATTAAGGTTGGCAAGTCTGCATCCAACCACAAGATGACTTCGAACAATGTTCTATCAAAATCCTGCCATTTTCAGTTTGCTTAATCACTCATTTTTACTGAAAACCAGACGTTTTCCAGGAAGGTCTAGTACCAGCTTTCTAGCATGTAGAGACATTCCCCAAAACTTGTCAACCCTGGAGCTTCTGATTTTTAAAATGACCTTGCCAGTAAACAAAAGAATAAAAAGCCAGTGTTTGCTTTCTTTGTCCTTTTCCCAAAATCTAACATTAAACATCCACTTTTAACCCCTTAATGCCTGGTGAGGCAAATATGCATCAATCCTCTTCAGTTTCAAAACGATCTTAGCTTTGCTTGTACTTAAAAGCAAAACCATAAGGAATTTTTGTTTCTTTTTCTTTTCACAACTGGAGATAAATTCAGGCATCAAGAAAAAAACCAAGTGCATAAAATGTAGTTGGTAAGTTATGATTATATTTCCATTTGAAAAGATTACTCTAAAGCTACGTTCTAATAACCCTTGGCCACGTCCATTGAGAAGTCTATGTAAATCTGCATATATGAGCATTTTGGATTTTACAATGCAAACTTTTGTCACTACCAAGTTTCTATGACGTCTCGTGGTGACGCTGTCCCTTTGCAAGTTAAACCAGGTCAAACTAACCAATCACTTACTTGAATTTAATGTATGGATGGTGTCTCTTATAATTCTTGGAAGTGCCAATCGTTCACAAGGTGAACTTAATAATAGGTAATAATAATCCAAGTTGGAAGGAGGTCTTGGCCTACCGGAATTCAAACACTATTACTGGGCTGCTAATATCAGAGCATTAATGCTCTGGCAGCAGGGACCGCCGGACGCCTTTGATCCCACCACTCCGCTATGGGTTAAGATGGAGGCCTGGGGAGTGAGAGATTTCTAATGTTTACAGGCTCTGCTCTTCTCCAAACTGGAGAGGGCGGAGTCTCTCCAAAAACTGGGTTTTGTCCTAAAGCAATCAGTGCACATTTTGAATCAAATTAGAGGCTTTCAGTCAGACAAAACTCTTGCAGTCGAATACATTTATTTTCACATACTTAATTTACATCTTAGTTGGCAATCACAAACTTTGATTGGCATGAGGCTCCGTACAATTCCATGAGATAATTTCCATAAACGTTAGGGTAAGAAACCCCGAACGGAGCCCACAGGTGGAAGCCGGGGAGGAGGGTGGGGCGACGAATGCAGCGCTGCAGTAAGAAAGAGAATGAACGGCTGCACACCTGGACTTAAATAGGAAGCTGAACAGGTGAGTTAATTACCTACCGCCCTAGGGGGGGGAAGAGACTGCAGAGTTTTGGCTGCCTGAAAGGCGAACTCGTTCGCTATTTTCTTTCTTTGCCGGACATTTCTGTTCAGTCACCAATATGCCATAATCACTCTTTCTTGCCTCCTTGGGATGACAAATTATATCAGGAATGGAATGAGAGGAGTTTGTCCAAGCTTGAAGATTTATACATAGATAAAAAATTTGCATCATTTAATCAACTTAAACAAAACTTTAACATTACCAATTCACACTTTTATAGGTACTTACAAATTAGACATTACTTGCAGTCCAAAATTAAACTATTTCAAGATCTTCCAGCTGAACAGGCATTTGGTTTCTAGAACAGTGCATTTAGTTGATGGCAGCACCAGGGTGACATCAACAAAAATGAAAGACGCTTGGAGTGAGGAGTTGGGCATAGAAATATCAGAAATCATGTGGGAAAAAGTGTTTATCCAAGATTCACTCTTGCTCTGTTAACAGCAGACACCAACTGATACAATTTAAAATCATCCATCGGCTCCACTACTCCAAAGTACGGTTGCACAAAATATATCCTTCAGTTACTCCCATTTGTGATAAATGTAAAATATCTAAAGGCACATTGGCTCATGTCTTGTCTCTCATTGGCTGGCTTCTGGAACAGAATATTTGACTGGTATTCCAAAGTCTATGGTTGCTTTATTCCACCCAATGCAGAGCTCGCCATTTTTGGCTGCGTACGTACTAGAGCTATCCCAACTGTAATGCAGCAGCCACTAGAACTTGGGTTAATGACTGCATAAAGACACATTTTGCAAGAGTGGAAATCTACGGCTTCTCCATACTTTAAAGTGTGGCTCACTGACGTGCTATCTCTCATCCACATGGAAAAAATTCGCCATGTCAGGACCGCCTCAGTTAATATTCACAATAAACTCTGGACACCATTTCTAAATCACTTTCAGAAAGTTAAAATTATTTAGCTCTGTGTTGAGGCTGCATTTGTCTTTCTTCTATTTATGTCCTGTTTGGACGGCCTGTGAATAAATTTGTTGGCAATTGTTTATTTACCTGTATTGTTACATTCTGTTTTGTAATGGTCTAAAGAGCACCTGAACTGTTTGTTTTGCTTGTTTGATTTTGTACATTTGAAAACGAAAATAAAATTTTGAAAAAAAAAAAAAATAGGTAATAATAATAATAATAGGTTTATGCCAGGGCAGAATTATAGAGCATCACATGTGTCGGAATAGACCTGTGAAAGAAAAAACCTGGAGCAAGATTTGCGAGTTTTGTCCCACTTCAACTTTTCAGACCAAGCCTCTTCCAACTGTCGGTGGTGGACATGTAGTAAACAGCAGAAAAAGAAGAAAAAGCCCCTCCCTGCTCATCCAGTGGGAACACCATAGGCTAAATGCGCTTTCAAGAACCCACATTTGCATGTGCTTTGAACACATCTCACATTCCTGTAGTTAACAGAATTAGAATTTGTTGGCCTGGTTGTCTCGAGGTGAAAAATTACTAGACAAGAGACGTCAGTTGCAACTCGTGTTTATTCAGGAAACAAATCATTCTTCCACACCTGTTTTCTTTTTTTTTTTTTTTTTTGACCTGCCATCTGTGGGTTTTGATACAACAGTAAAAAAAGTAACATAAAAACAGTAATAAAGGTTGTCAAACAAACATAAATACATCACACCGCTGCTTGTACCTGTCTCAGTCTGACAAACAAAAACAGCCTCCTCCCAGTTTTGGATGTGTAACCAAACAAAAGCTTCCCTTCACTAAAATCCTCAGCCTTATCAGGACACAGCAGAGAAAAACAAGGAAAAAGTAAATACAGATACAATGCCCCCCCCCCTCTCCCAGCAGAGTATTTGGCTGAATTTAATGGTAGTTATGGGCTGTTTTTGTTTGTTTTAGGAAATAATTGCGTTAAATTGAGAACCCAGCTGAACAAGAAGACTGCTGGGATGTTATGCTGCGAGGAGCTGGAAAGTTATCTGGCTTTCATCTTCTTTCACTTTTCTGTCTGATCACTTCAGGGCTGCTGGTATAATAGAAGTGACATCAAATGACGGGAAACTGCGAAATTCATTTTACTTCCCAACAATGGATTTTAAAAACTAAAACACATACTTTTTCAGAAAATACAATATTTTCTGAAATGTTTAAGCACAAGTGTCTTAATCTTTTTTTCATTTAAAAGCAATAATCGTTATTGTATAACATGAGAAGGGTGTTAATCAAAGACCTTGGAGGTGTGGGGTGGATTTAAATGGATCGTGGATCACGTCACCCATGTTCATGTGGCCCATGCAGGTCCATGTCCCACTTCTATCCTCCCCCTCCCCTTAAGATCCAACAAATATATTTTACTTGGTCTGGTAAACCCAAACATGCTGCAACCACATCAATCACAAAGCTACTTTACATCTATCATATGTACATTGCCACCTAGAGCTAGCTAAAGGTACTGCATGAAAATACATGACTAATGAGGGTCTAGTTTAAAGTTTCGCTGACTATGGAGAAAGTAGGGTCATGACAAGGGGGGGTCATATTAAAAGCCAAAAAGAATTAAAGACCAAAAGCTTCTTTCTGAGAATGTTTGAATCCATTTTCCTTTGGAGAAAGAGATAGGCTTTTTCAGAATGTGTAGTTTTCCTGATGTAGGAAGTCTGTTTTAGTGTGAATGATTTTCAATTTTTTCTCAGCATAGAGAAGAAATAAGGCTAGAGTAAGACTTTGGTGGTGAATCTTGACCACTTCACTCCTCTGCAGGTAAATGGAAACAGTTCTCATCCGAGCATAGTAGCATTTGTGACAGGTAAGGCATGAGGATTCAGTGTTTTGCTTTTTTTTTTTTAATCTTTAGTCTAAACGCATTTTCCTGCATCTCCTTCAAAGTTTCCTTCCTCCCACCCTCAATCTTGCAGCCTGGGAGTGTTACGCCACCTTCCAGCAGTTTAGCTGAGAGATGTGATGTTAGAGCGGCCACCGGGGGGCACTACAATACGGCGTCCAGCAGGCCTGATGGGAACCTCATCAGGAGTGGGGGGTCCTGGACCATAGGAGAAGGGGAAAAAAAGATAAACAGGAGGATTCAAATGATTGATTTGGGATTGCAACATAAAATATTTGATAATTTGTGCTAAACACACAGATATCACTTCCCAAAACAAGCTTTTAGGCACATTGTTATTTTTTAATAAGAGGCATATTTTACCGGTGTTTACATGAGTTGAAACACTGACAAAATATATTAAAGTTGGCTATAAAATGTGCTCTTTCCAAAGGATGAGTCAATGTTTCTGCTAAAATGATAGATGCACGTTTAAATAACTGTCTAATCAAGCTCTTCCTCTCATCTGCTTCCAGAAAAAATAAACTCTGCAGGTGGTAACACTGGAAAAATAAAATTTGACAAGAGACATACTCATCCTGGGAGTATGCACCTATTCACACTAACATAAAACACACAAATGCTACTACAAAGTCTGGGAAACCAGAAGCAGCTTTCTCCCCCTCAAGATAAATCCAGTCAAATTTGGAAATACTTTCCAGCAAAGGCTACTTTTTCTCCAATGAGGTCTCACTCATCAGCTCTTCTTGTAAAGACGTGTTGTTCAATGCTGCCAAAGGCCAAACTCCATTGAGTGTTCTTTCCTTTTAGGCTGAGCTCATTCATTAAAGCGTACACGTGGAGTCATTCAATCTGTCATGGAGCGCAGATTTAGCTCTGAGTTGCAGTGCCTCACTGTAAAAGGGTGGAAACAGCAAGCAAGGCCCCTACTTCTTTATGCACGAGGTGCAAAAAGTGCTGCTGTTTGATAGATTTTTTTTTCTTCTCAGTCTTACATAATCTTGTGTTGACCCAACATGTAGGCACAATCAGCCTGTCACTCTGCAGCCCTGCAGAATGGAACAGATGCCAAACTAAAACACTGTTGTGATTTCTCACACTGGATAGGGCTGGTTAACAGCCTATGTCCAGATGCCTATTTTGAAAGTACTGCATGTTTTAAAGGTTTGGGTCAAATCCCATCCAGTATGACTTCAAATTACACCAGCCATCAGATCAGAAAATGTTGCTTCATTGCAGCCTAAGTCATCAAAGACACAGTAAGCAGAGGTCATAATGTCCAAAGCAGCTCTCAACAGAAGTTATTTTTGAAATAATTGGGGGCTAATTCACATGAACAACTTGGAGAATTTGTAACTGGGTTAAATTAAGTTGATCAAACATAAAATTACTCATTTGAAGTCCGAATAAAAGACATTTGAATTTAGAGAGCTTAGCTAGTAGGTTTACATACACTATGTCCAAACAAAACTGCAAGTAGTTAAATTTAATAATTCTAAGTAGCTTGGTTTAAATTGTTTTACATTTTTTGAATCCTATATTTGTGAATTACTGTTTTGATTTTGTTTTTTGTTTTGTTTTTTGGCATGAGTGGGCCTGACAAAGTTCTCCATTTGCCTCTTTTGGAACCCTGAGTTGGAGTGATAAATGTAGCTGATATCCTGTGGGTGAAGCCAGAGATTATCATTCCAGTTATGGTTCCACCTTAACTTTAAACCTCACACAGAAACTTTAACTTAGAGATTTTTTTTTCTGCATTGATAATTTAAAACAAGCTGAATTAATTGAAACCTTTGCTCCAGAAATTATAACAAAAACACTGTTTCAATATTTACAAAATGCTTATGATAAACTTTGCATGACTGCCTTCTGCCCAGACCAAAGTGGAATTAAGGTGCAGTAAAATGCTTCAGTTACTGATGCACATCCATCAAATGACACAGAGAAAGCCCGATTGATTAGGAGACTTGACTCACCACAAGCTGCAGGGTTACCTGTTAGAGAAAATCCAGACTGGTGCAGGTTTCTGACAGGCTGTTTGGTGGGAGAGGTGCGTGCCGAGGCAGAGGGAGTACCCCCACGGGACATGGAGAATTCAGACACCGGCCCATCGTACATTCCTCTGGGCACTGCCCTCAGAACTGCCAGCTAAAGGAAAAACAAAAGCATAGAAATGACTGAAGAAGAGGAGACAGGAAAAGGTCATGTTTTGGAACAAAATGCTGGTAAATACAGCCAAGCTCTCTTGTGTTGGGTATAAAATGACCGTTGGTACAAATACTGATTTCTTCTTTACAAATTATGCACTGAGTTATTCAACAAACCCCAGATGTGTATGTTTAAAAAACACTACAGTACAGCATGCTTAAACTTTATGCTTTAGCAAACAAGTCTCTGATTGTGTGTGACTGTGTAGTGACTCAGTGGAACCTCTGTCAACACTTACAAGGAGACAGCTGTGAGGCAAAAAAAAAACTGTAACTAACTTCAAATTGGCCGTCGCCACAACAAACTAAACTCTTTCTGCTGACCCATTCCCTCATAGGATGTAGAATTAACTGTTGAAAACTGTTTTTAAATAAATATTCCTTTTCCTGTGTGATGTTATAAATAAAAAAGTGAAACAGGAAAAAACGGTCGTTTAGAAGAGCCACATAGTTTTCAGTTTTATACGATGTGACAGGATAATTAGACTTACAAGGGACTGCAGTTCTTTATTTTCTGTTTAGGGAACTACCAATTTGTTAAATTTAAAATATTTTGTTTTATTCAATGCACCCTCTTCCAAAATGTATATTCAAATAAAAATGTAAAAGTCAACTTTTTTTTACTTTATCTAGTATATATTTACAGAGATTTTAGCCAACTTTGGTAAAGTTTATTGTAATTATATATGATATTTAGCTTGTACAGCATTAACTGACTTTTTGTAATTGGATAAACATGAACATAGACACCAGTTTGCAGTTTTATTGGTTTTCCACATTTGAAAAAAGTACAAATATACCACAAACAACTCTCACATGGTTATTTTTCTTTTAATACATGATCATTAGTCTTGTGGCACTGTCATTTATGAAACAATACGTATGCCTCCATTGCCTCACTCACAACATGCACAAATGGCAGGAAAGTAAATGTATCTTTTAAGCCTACAATGTACAATCTAGACATAGAATGTACATATTCTTACAGTAGTATGCTACTCTCCTGACCTTAACTAATTTTCAGGCTGTGTCCACTCTCATTTTATTCTATCTTGTGGCTAAAACACACAGTTTTATTATTAAAAAAATCCTACTTTAGTCTTAAATCCTCATCAGCTTCTTCTGTGTCAAGCATCATGTCTTATCTATTTTAGCCTAAAAATTTACAATTCTAGCACTATGAATACAGTTTAAGGTAACAAAATGTTTTTCTGTCATGAATTTAGTCTATGTCTATGTCTTGCATTTTTTTTAATGTAATACATGAACAACTGTTACTCTGCATTTTGGCTAAAAACTGCATAATCATAATTAGAAGACCACTGAGAACACTTTTACAAGAGATCAAAAGATGATGGGGAGTGGGTCATCAGTTAAAACACGACACACTATTGGCTATCTTTGTCTGCAGGGGTTTATCGGCATTGCTGACATATTTATGCTTACCTGCTTTCTGGCTTTGACCCGCTTATAGGCAAAGTCTGGGAATGGAGAGCAGGGAATGAAGCGGCCCACTCCAGAGGTGACTTGAAGTTTCCCATCTTCCAGAACAATCTTGCCCTGGCAGATCACCACCAGTGGAGCTCCACGCAGCTCCATGCCCTCAAAAATGTTGTATTCAGCAGCCTATAGCGCAGAAGAAAGACTAATTGAGGTTTTTGTGGACAAACTGATGAGAGTAGTTTTCTGATTTGCTGTCAAACATTAGGGCACTTTTTGTTCCTCCTGCTCTCACACACTTACTCATTTGTCATCCTATTTCTTACTTGTCTGTTTGGCATGCAAAGACAGCTGCCATCTCCCAGCTGGCCCTTCATAAGGTTGCCTCTACTCCCTTGGCTCTGCCTCATCTCCTTTAACTCCCATCACCTTTCAGGTTTTACACCTCTTTTTTTAGCCATTTATCACTTCTTGAGTCTTTTGTGCTTTTGTGCTACTCCCTCACAGTTTTTCAACTTTCCCTTTTCCAGCTTCCCTTGCACAAGCTTTCTTTTCCCGACATGTTGGTGATCTCTGGTGGCCCCCTCCCCTCATTCCATTGTTGCTTATTTCCTCTGCACACGGCCCTTTTTTCTGCTGCCGTCCAAATCCAGGCCAGAACAGGACATAACTAAGACTCACTGCGTGCCAAACATGATGTCATGAGCTTTAGCCCCTTGTGTATTTCAACGAGTCCAAATATGCTTTTATTTTTGACAGCAGCATTCAGTGTCAGTCCAGATGTGGGTTCACTGATAAACTGGGAGACAGCACAGTAAGCTGGTAAACAGGGTCACTTTTGTTAGCTTTGGCATGTTTAAAGGAGTGGGAGCTGCTTCACTCCAGTCTTTTTACCCACTTCTGTTTTTTTAACTGAAACTAGCAGGAAATTAAAGGATGACATCATCATACAAGAGCCTCTGTAGATGTTCTCCACATTTAAAAAAAATATTATTAGTCCATTTAGCTCACACGTCTGAAAATGCAAAAAGATTAATGATTTAATTTATCAACATTACATTATCCACTTTGCTCCCTTCTGGTTTTATTTCAGGATATTTTAGCTTTTAACAAACATAAACTCTAGCTTCTCCTTTGCAGCCGAGCAGCTTGTGTTGCGTAATTGACATGTCATTCTAGCAAATACCAGGTGCACTGAACTCTTTGTGGTGCAGCATGAGTTTTAAGAAATGAGGAGTGAAGACAAAACACATCTGCAGTGGGAAGAACCTTTTGTTTCACACACTTTGAATGCGACTTCAACTTTTAGGATGTAACTCTGGATGCATGAAGCCATAAAAACCACTCAGTTGGAATTATTAGGTCATTAGAAGCTTTCTTTTTTTTAAGGTAATGGGTCCCTGACAGTTTAAACTCTCTTCATGGGAAAGAAAATATCTGTAGAAACTGTATCTGACTTTAAATTGTGAGTAGGTTTCTAGATTTAAAGAAAACCAGCACATGTTTTTGATAAACAGACCTAAGCAAAAGTGATTTATTTTAACCTAATTTGACAGTTTATCTAAATGTAACCAAATCAAAGCTTGATTGTCAAACATTCTTTGAACAAGATCCTTGACTGGAAAATTTGCATGAAGTGTCTGCAGTACATAAAATGAATGAAAAATGTTGGGGTTCAGCTGAAAGAGCAGCATGTTTAGATCTCAGACAGCAAGGTTCTATGGATAAACTCCTTTGTTTGAGTAATCCATATGTTTCTAAATCATAGCTAAGCGGTTTGGGATTTTTTTTCCACTGAGCAGAGCAGGTCATGGGATGAGTGCAGTGTGATTTGAATTAGCAGTGAGCATCCACTGAGACTTTGTTTCCGTTCAGCGGAACTAAGAGTGATCTGGAAGATGTTCAAAAATGTCCACTCACTCCTTCACTGTCTGCTTTTTTTTGACAAACACTTGAAGGAATTTATGTCACAAAGTCCCACCACAGAAGACAGTCATTGTCTTTTTGTTAAACATGCTGAATCCTACCTCATTGTATTAGTGTTTCCAGTGAATATGCTTGGATGTACATTTCCAGTTGGAAAAAAAAGAGTTAAATGAGAGTCGAATGTGCAAAAATGCAGGATGTAAGAGTTTCTTTAGCCCTCTAAGGAAACAAAAGCTCTGCAGTACATACCGAATTGTGAGTCTTGGCAGTGATTGTACGAACAGAGTCTGTGTCCCAGATGATCAGGTCGGCATCGGAGCCCACAGCAATCCGACCCTTGCGAGGGTACAGATTCAGGATCTTGGCGGCATTAGTGCTGGTGATGGCCACAAACATGTTTTCATCCATTTTACCTGTGGTCTAGAAGCAGAAAAAGACTATTTAAAAGATTAATACTCACAAGTAAGAAAACTCAAAAACATTTCCCTATTAATATATATTAATGCTTCAGCTAAAATAGTAACAGATGGAGGGATCAACAACAAAGTCACCAACATACATTTGCAGACAGTTTATTTATTCAGGAGACAAAAATTACTGCAAACTATAAAAGAGAAGTTCTGCAAAACCTCCCAAAGTACATATCTCCCAAAATAACATCATCAATGCACCACCATGAGAAACTGTCCTGTTTGCATATGACATTCTAGATCTCTGTCACCGAGACAAGATGCTTGCTGCAAGGAGAAACACAATATAATCCATCCTGTTATTATTCATGTCCCTGATAGAAAGAGTCTGGAAGTTAATTTTATTAATTTATTTTATTAAAGCTGTTTTCTCTCCTGGCAATAGATTACATTTAAACAAAACTGATTATCTCTAGATTTTGCTGGGTGTATTAACAATTTTTTTTAGCTTGACTGTATATTCATGATTGTTTTTTTTTTTTCTATGAAGTTATTTTAAGTTTCATTTTTGCTTTAAATTTCAAGTTCATAGTCTAGGTGGACAGTGACAAGGAAACAACCTCCCACAGTGACAACCTTCCACTTGCCTCTGGTGGAAGGTTGGTGCTAGTGTTTGGCAGCAGAGCCGCCATTAGTGTGTGAATGTATGAATGGGTTTGTGACTGTAAAGCACTTTGGGCCTTCGAGGAAGGTAGAAAGTGCTATACAAGTCTACGCCATTTACCATTTACAAATAAAGGCATATATATCTATCTATTAAAGACCTACTCTGATGAAAATGGTGTTTTTGGTGTTTTTAACATGTTCCTCGTCACAAAGATGCTGGTGCTACAGTCGTTGGGCCACTGCCATTCTAATGTATGCACTCGTAGACAAAAAGATCTATGTCTGTCTTTGTTTTCCTCATCTGAGCTGGCATCAGGCTCAAAACAGTACGGCTGGATAGCGCCGATCGTGCTTGCTATTTTTGTTGCACTGGTAATGTTGGGCTGGGATTGTGAGGGGCTTTAAGCTAGTGAGGGAAACAGAAAGCTCAGTAATGGGGAGGAGAAGGGGGTGGGGGTGGGGGTTGCTCCACACCAGCACCCAAAATTTAAATTTCTAATGAACTATGTCGTAAAAAACAGCAGTTGGTTTTTTTTTGGCTAAAAACAGCATAATCATAATTTTAAAGGCCACAAGATGATCAGTATAGAAAAGTTTAAAGAACTGAAAAGTGATGACCCAACTACCCCTCACCACGGCTTTGTCCCAGATGAGAGCCATCCTTTCCTCCACACCATTAACACCTTCAGGGATCTGAGTGAAGTCATCTTTGCCAATGGCCTTCTGGGCCACGCTGAAGGTGCAGTGAGCGCTTCCAGTCACGCTCAGGTCTCCGCTGTAAGGAAACATCAAAGAAAGATGGAGTTAGTGCAATGCTGAAAAGTTTGTGTATGTGAATAAAACTCTGCCAACATGAGGGAATGTGTTTATTTCATTCAGCTGGAGAAGTCAAGCAGAAAAGAACAGAACGAAGCTGGAGCAAGCAGCCTGCCAAAGTTTGTTCTTCCAGGACAAAACATTATGAATGTTTCCTGTATGACACAATAACTCTATTTCCAGATGAAGAGCGTGAACAAAATTTTTTTGCTAATCAGTAACTCACAATGCATGCAAAACACTTCTGATAGAAGTTTTCTTAACTTATGAGCTTATGTCTACAGTTCTGCATGGAAGTATATTTCCTCCCAAAATAACATAAAGGTAATCAATAATGCAAGTATCAAACTGAAATCTATTGCATCCTGAACTTAAGCTCCCATAGAGGGAGGTGCTGAGCCACACACCTAGCCAGCAGTGTGTTCAGATAGTCAGGAGTGGTGGGGTCAGGGCTGAGAGGTGGGGATGTCACAAAGGATGCTGCTTTGGCCCAGTTCTTGCTCCAGTAATGTGTTCCATCAGTCCCCAAACTGGCTGTGATTGGCTCCCCAAACACTACGTTTCCTGAGAAACAAACAAAAGCACAAAACCAAAAGAACACTGAGACATAAAAGGCAGGGATATTGGTAGAACTTTAGTCTCCCCTGACAATCTTCAGGTATGCTTGGTCATAGCAAGCGTTGTTTTGGTTGATTCCAATCATGGGCAGGCGTCTACTGTACTTGCAGAGCTGACTGACTTGCAGAAAGTGCATAGAAAATGCATCCAAACTATAGTATTTCAAGCCTATAAAGAGCTCTAATGTGTGGGTGAATTAAAACAAGTTCCTCGGTTCTAACAAGAAACCTGAGTGATCCACTGAATCCAGAGTTATCTGATCTCATTGGTGTCGTTTTCTGATCAGACACCAAGTCTGAAAGAAAGACTTTTGTTCATCTGCTGAACCAAAGAGAGAATTTAGGATCGGTCAGTCACAGAATCTGCCTTTTTAACATATTCTGAGCCAAACCTTGCATTTTTGTGCGCTTCAGATCTGACGATTAAACGTAACAGAGCAGATTTTAGTGGGAAAAGTTGGCATGAGCCAGGAATGTGTTGCTGTCTGTTGTGAAGCACCTATAAGGCGTTTATATAGCACAGTTTAGGCATTAGTGGGAAGTATGTTCAGTAACTCTTTGGGTAAAATAACTGAGGTTACCTGCAGCAGCATCAAAAATAAAGAAAACACATTCCTCTGAGTTGTTTTAAAATACATATTAATACCTCATAGTATATTTTTGAATAGCAGTTTTTTTCATATTACAGCTGCCTGGTTTATTCAATTTCTAAAACAAAGTTAGGCCTGCAGCTGTTTTGTGTAAGGATTTCTATTTCCATAGGCTGCAGACGTACAAACCAAAGCCTGATCACTCGAGACAGATCTGACAAATCTGAAAACAACAATACCAGCTCCTGAGGTCAGTCTTTGGCTTGGTAAACCTCCCTGCAGAGTTTCTCCAAAGACTTTCAGGCACACTTTCTTCTTTCCCAGTGATCCTGCTATCCTTCATTCTTAAAAAACCATAAACACATTTTATAACCCATAGAGGTTGAACAGATCACATCTGTTATTTTTATGAGAATAACAGCTAAACTTTGGGAAAGGCCAAGTTGAAAATGATGCAAAGATCCTTTTGCTCATTCTGTAAACCAGACACAAAACCTGTTTATTTGTAATCCCAGTCAAAGTTTTGTAGGATAATATTCATCCCTTTATGCTAAGATTAAAGTAAAAACAAGCACAAAGAATATTGTTTTCAAGGTTAATTTTGAAGGTAAAAATCAACTATTGCTTTTTAAATTAATTATTTGTACTATCGGTTCTTGCATGTTTTGGTCCTAATGTGATTGTATGCAACTTAGTACCTTTTTTCCGTGCTTGTGAGATGATGTCAGCGGCGCTCTTGCTCATGACACGGGTCACATAAAGAGGACAGTTGGTCTGGCTGGCGATGGTGACAGCCCGAAAAACGGCCTCGGCCTCCAGCTGCAGAAAGGATCACACACAGCAGTTGACTTGAACACGCCACAGCAAACGTTTTACATCCATTTAAGCAAAATGACAATCAGGCACATAATATGAGGAGTGCTTCATGGCAAAAGAAAAAAAAATGCTTATGCTGTAACAAATTGGAGATAGTCATTGGCAAATGCATCTTAAAATAAATCAAGAACATGAGCAACAAGTGTATTCATTTTGTTTATTCAAAAAATGTAGAACAATCAGTCAGCAAAGATTTTCAACACTTTTAATTTTGATTACTGCCTTTCAGATTCTACATTTTTAGAATCAAGGTATTTTACCTAAAAAAGGACTTTTCACAATATTACTGTCTGGAGATGAAGAAAACAGGGTTGCTTTGTAATTTGAAAAAGTTCTCAAAAATGTTATGTCATGAGACTTAATGTAGAGCAAAATTACCCCACAGAAAAAAAAGAATGACGAATCTTTTTTTCAAGATAACGGCAATAAAAAAGTAAAGGATTGCTTTGGTTTTGACTAGGGGAAGCAAGAAAATTTAAACAGAGCACCTCTAATGTGTTCAAAACCACATGCATGTAACAAGAGCAATGTGTGGGAAGACCGGTCAAAATACGGTCACAGTCGATAATGATAAGCAGACTCTTTCTTTTCTAAAAGAACATTTGTATTTTGAACACATTTTCAGTGTGTTTGTGTATATTCTACCTCTTCTGGCCTGCTCAGAACGTGTCCCTCTGGTCCTGTGATACCCATTTGGAGCATCCGGGCTTGCTCCTATCAGACCAAAAACAAAAAGAAGCATATCCGTTACTCAGCATACAGAGACACTGCATTGTGTGTAACACTACTATCCCAATCCTCTTTGGTTTATAAGCTGGAGCAGATGGAAAGTGATCGTCACGCTTTGGAACAATGGTCTGTCTCTGCGTCTTTCTGTCGGGGTGATGCACACGAGCAGTAACTCTGCCATCTTGGTCAGGCCACACACAGACATCTGTGGGAACCTTCTAAAGAACCCACACATGCGCAGACAAAGCTGCAGTAAATGAAGAGGCAACAATGACTGTGTCGGATGTCGGATGGAGATTTTATGAAGCTTCATTTGAACTGACCACTCAAATCACAATTACAACAATCACTTCTATCACCTTTTCAAAGTAATATTTGGTCCCATGTTTCTACCTTTCAGAGCGGGGAAGGAAAAGTTCCTTCAGCCCGTAAGCTACGTTCACAATGCCCTCGGTAACGTGCGTTCAAGCGACCACTTCCAATGAAAGGTCTATGTAAAGGTGTGTTACGGGCTTCCACGTTCAAAATTCTTGCGTTCACCTAAAGCTACGCAAGTTTCTACGACTGTTTTGGGGCTCTATGTACAAAATGCGTGGCCTATAAACGTGCGTTGAAAGTTATCCCAGGTCAAACTTTGACCATTCAAGGACTCGTGTTTGGTAATGACGTATGGAAATCGTGCCAACTGCACGTCACATGCTTACAATTTATTTGTGTAATTTTTTCCTGCTGACTGTCTTTGATTAACACAACCAGTTTGGGGGAAATGGTCTGGGTATAAGTGTGTGTTATTGTGTTTGTGTTTTCGAGATGTAATTTATCATTTGGTTATAAATCCTTTTATTGACAGATTGTGTATGTTTTGTGTAAAAAGGCTGGGTAGTGAAACTTGTCTCTAAACCTCTGGAGATAATGTGGCCTAACAACCGTCATAAAATAAAAAAGGCATATAAAGGCCTGGATACCGGTTGTTTTTCTATGAAGGGATTTCACTAACAGATTTAAATAAAGATCATAGTTGAAGTGCTGTCAAAGTTTTTAAATGTATCAAATCATACAGCCAGGGACATTTTAGAATGAATTCAAGCTTTCCTGCAAATATTCCAAAGTTCTAAAGTCTAAGATAAAAATCTGGTAACAGCGAGTTCACATGTTTCTAGACTTACAACTGATGAAAATCAGAGCAGGACCAGATAGGGGAAGTACTGTGAATCAGATCCAGCATGCATGCAAGGTGAGGGAAACCAGGCATGGTCTGGAGTTCTGACTAATAACAGTTGATTTACTTTAATTTGTCCTCACACGGCAGAACCTTGAATAAACTACACCCACACATTGATGTCCCACAGGAAACTATCTCCCTCTCATCACTGACAGTGTGTTTAGTCTGTGGGTAAATAAATGCACAGTGATAAGGCTGCTGCTAGAAAAACGGAACTCAAGTCAAATGAATCAAATTTAACATACACAAATTCATGGAGGGAAAAAGAACGTCATGACAAACACAGAAGATGGGAAGCTTTCAACACTACCTCTGCAATGATCTCTCCGTTTTCAGCATGGACCTGAACAATGCCCCCCCTCTCTGCCAGGAAGGTGAAAATCTCATAGAGCTGCAAGAAAAGACCAAAATGTACTTTTAAAATGCAGCCCAATTGCTTAGGCAGGAACAGAGTGGTACTTTTGGACTTACTGAAAAAGCCACAAAGTAACCCACAATTTAAATGATGTGTTCTATGACACACTGCAATTAGTCTGTGTGGTCTCTAGAAACGGGGGGGGCTCTTGTGGGATGAGCTCCAGTCGTTGCCATGTTACTGTGCCGTACTTTCTGAGCGAGCTGCTCTATTTTAGCCGCCTCATGTGCTCCTCTGGTAACTGAATTAGTGAGAGCCGCATGGGAACGGCGGGAAACAAAGACCTCACACCAGCTGGACTTGAACTTTTTTATTTTGCAACCTGGACTCTCAAACTTCTGCGTCACAAGATGCAGCTTAGTTCAGGGTAATTCCTGAACTAAATCATTTTTCATCACTTTGGACTCAGCTGTAAAAACTTTGGTCAAATCATGCGATCACCACTTTTAATAACTTGACTTCCAAAGAGCTTTGTGTTAGGATTACCAATCATTTTTTTATTCTTTTTTATCTTTGTTAACACCGACTGTTGCAAATGTATGGTACTCTTTGAGTGACACATGAACTGTGTTTACAGGTTAATAATAAAATTATATGTCTCAAATTCCACAAATAATTTCACAATATGCTTATTTCTTCTGAATTCCCCCCATCTCTCATTTCTAATTAAAATGAGTAAAATACTTTGACTTTTTGATGGCTATAAAATATGCTTCCATAATGTGATTATTTACTGACTAGAATGACATTTTAGCAATACATTTTCATGCTAAAATAAGGGTTCTCCCCTTATAATTCTTTACGTTGAATAAAAAACAATTTATTGTGTGTTCTTCGAATCTTTAAGAAATTTTTGGGACTTAATCTCAAATCGAATGCATTCATTTTTTACCTGGCTGTTGCTCAGCTGATAGTAGTCCTTGTAAGCCATATAGACCTGGAATGAGTTCACTCCTGTAAAAATGTAATACATTGTAAAAAGGGGAGAAACAACCATAATAACAAGACCCCATTCCACCCTAGCCATCTAAATATGTAATAAAGAGTACTACAGGGGTAGCACTTCCCCATAAAAGTCTGTCAGCCTATTATTTACATACTGAAGAAGAAGACTGATTGCAAGAAAAGGGAAAACTACTCAAAATTATTTAAGCTACTTAAGAAAGATGCTGCCCTAAAGATCTTCATCCCAGTTGTCCAAATAAAGATAAAGTTAACATGGAAGTTCCCAAGTGGGTTACCCACATTTTACTAGTATTGTTTCTTCAAGTGTGCTGACAAAATAAGAAGATGCTATTACTGCCGACCTTTGTCCTTGATGAGGCTGTCTACTTCCTGCTTCACGCTGTCATTCCAGTGGGTGATGTCTACATGGAGAGAGTAGTCACAGCAAGCTTTCTCATCTGCCCACTGCCTCCATTGGTCGTAAGCCTCCATCAGGCTGGTTCCGGGCTCTGGTATCACGTGGTCCACTGGTCCAGATACATGGAAGGGAATAAGAAAAAAGGAGAGGAATAAGTGAGCGAGAGATTTATTAGGATGAAGCCAGTATTATGCAGGAAGTGGAGACATGAAAGGATTGAATTGAATGAACAGAGTGATGAAGAAGAAAGTGCCATCATGTGTGGTTATATTTTTCTTGCTTTGTTGACAAAGATGAGAAACTCTAAGTTTTGAGTCTGTTCTCTGTAGTTTCCATGATTAATAATATAAAGTATATTCACAATATTTAAGGTCTATGGCAAAACCATGACTGTTACTCTCCGCTTTATACTGGCAGGCAACAAATCTATATACATCAGTGTGTACTCCTTTTATTTGTTTACCATATGTCCAAACCTTAAAGGAAGGTTTTTAGAAAAAAAAAAAAAAAGCACACCATTTTACAAGCGAAATAGGGATGCAGTGCAATATTCACATCTATGGTTTTTCTTAGGGATCACACTGCAGCTTTGTCAGCACTGGGTTTAGAGGAAAGTTAGCGGCATCTTGTTTGCTCCAGGACGTATTATATAGCAGCCATTGATTGTATATGAGAACTGGACAGAGTGAATGTGACGTCACCCATGGAAAAAAAAAATTAGCTTTTGGTTCCAAGGACATAAAGTCAATCAAGTCACAATTTTGTCATGATATGAATACAGTAAGCAGTGAGCAGTACTTGGTCCGAGTAGATCTTAGTCGACAACTCCATGGCAACCACTTGCCAATCATAAGTGAGCTTGTTGGAGGTCCACATCCCTTGAAAGCGGGCTTGGGAGAATCTATCAATTAAACATTTTGAATGTTGCACATGACACCACATACTTTTATTGAGGTATCTGATTTGCCAGTTTATAACATGAATAACTTGCACTACAGAAAAAAATATAATAAGAAATAGGATGAGCAAAAACATGTTAAAAAGGTAGGGGAGCAAGAAGGGTTATTCTGACAAACAGAATAGAATGAGTAACACCAGTTCATTCTCAATAGAAGTCTATGGGATTTTGGCTTTTTGGGACCAGTGGGTACTTCCTCTTTGGAACGTGAGGAGGGAGGGGTCACCCAATCCTACACAGTGAATGACAGTAGTGCATGTGGAACTGATAGGAGTTTGAGGGTCAAACATGCTCGGGCTGGTGATCGGTTGCATTTGTCATGGGTCAATATCACAACAGTGAAACATTTATTTTCACAAAAGATGAACTTCATAGAACTGTGTATAAGTAGATTGCATTTTTGAAATAACAATGGGGTTTATACTAATAGTGATTATTTATAAAAACATATTTATAAATACACTTTTGTTATAAATCAGTGTTTTAAAAATCAACAACAGTTTGGGAAGTTGGTCCGGAAATACTCATTAACTATTAGTTTTCTTTTAATTTCCACATTTCCCTTTACCTTTTGTCAGTATAAAACATTCAGGGAGATTTTCTGGATCCCTGCTAAAGAAGAGGCATTCAAAAACTAAAACTGGGGAAGCCCAACAAGCACACGACTGAAATGAATGGTCATGGTCACATTCTAATGGTGGAATTTTTGTCACCTAAAAAATGTTGACAATTTAAACATAGTTGAACTAAAAAAAATCTTGACCAACAATTATTTCTCAGCTTGTTATCGCAATCTTTCTGCATCCTACTCAGCTATTACCAAAGAAGGATGCTTGCCTGGCATCTGCCTATCCTTATAATCTCATTTAAAAAGGCTCAATCTGCTTATGATAATAGGATACCAAGCCAGTAACGGCAGTGACTTTCACACTTTGAAGAACATTTGTTAACAATCCAACAATACTTAAAAAAAACACAGGTACTTGGTTCAATAATCACAGGAAATATCTTTTTTCCTAATATTTATCAAACATCTGAAGGGAAAATGATACTTAATAAAGCAGTCTTTAACACTTTCTCACGCACTACCCTCTGCAATATAATCTCCTAATGAATGGAGCCCATAAATGCTACTGTAGCACGCCTGTTAGTGCCGTTTTAAACAAAGAGACGTACAGGCAGGCAGAGAGCAGAGCAGCAGCCCACATAAAAGCGGTTTAATGAAACTGTCGTTTACGTTAGCCATTGGATGCGACTGTCTCTAACCTACATCCATGCAGGCATGCAGCCACCCTTTGGTGTCCTAGTTCCATGGGTGCACGGTTGCACTATAAAACCCCCACTACTCCTGCTCCAGACATTCAGTGTTTTGTGTTCTCTGTTATTTTGGCGAGTTGCCCATAACAGCCCCAAACTTCCCTCAGCCTTTTTAGTTTCTCTTGTCATCTGTTTTGGTTTTAGCCCTCCTTAACTCATCACTGTGCTCTCCATTTGGCCGAGATCCCCGCCTATAATCTCTGCGTGACATCTTCCCTTTCTGCTCTCACCGATCATGGTCGTTCCACCAGCGAGGGCAGCCTTTGATCCCTGAGCGAAGTCATCCACAGTCGTGGTTCCACGGTACGGCATCTGGAAGTGTGTGTGGATGTCAATGCCGCCTGGGATCACCATTTTCCCATTCGCCTCGATGGTCTTAACGCCACCGGGAACAATGAGGTTGTCTCCAATCTGCCTGGAAATTAGACATAAATGTACAAATATTATGGTTATACTCTAACACAAATAAGTAAAGATTGTGTAACATTTTAATTTAAGAAAATATAAATCTGTCAAAGTGCATATCGCTAAGAATCCACTTCAACTTTTCACAGCGATTTGGGTTTAAAGTCCCACTCCAATCATCTTTTAAACTATTTTAAACCATTCCCAGGGGTCTTTAAATTATGATCATGTCATTTTTAGCCAAAAATTATTTTTTTAAAGGCAAATATGACATCACCAATTTCTTGAAGTGAAAACCTAATAAAAATAGATATTTTATGAGGACTATTTATGAATCCACTGTGTTCTGAAGAGGAAAACTTGGACGGTTTATAAAAAACAAATTAAAATACATGTTTTTCACATGACAAATTGTTCTAGCGTAATACATTGTGGTCTATATTTGCCAATCTAGTGTGTGGCGATGCATGTTGTTACCTGATCTGTAACTCCTAGATTTGTGCATGCGGGGAACTGATCGGATGGCCGTTACAGATTGGGTAGCAACAAAGCAAACTGGTTTTCTGCAGAGACGTCAGGGGCATTTCTAGGGCGATAGATTTTCAGGATTGCAGATTCGGACAGCTCCATAAAATGGTGAACACCCATTAAATAGTGAATAGTGAAGGAATTTGGACACAGCCAAACACTATAAAATGACATTTAAACGAAGAGTTTCTATAGTGACAACATAGTGAATTTAGCCACGTCTGGATGAGCACCTTGTTACCATGTCAACATATCAACATGGTCTGTTTTTCAATAAAACTTGTTCAGATTTTACAGAGAAAGTGAGCCAGTCAGAAAGACAGGCAGAGAGCCAGAATCTCTAAAGGTTTGCCAGCAGCTTAATAGAGCTGAAGGCAAGTGGATGTTTATTATGCAACACCAGGCTTTCTGTGAATTATTCTCTCTGAGCTATTTTACCGGGGACAAAGAATCTATAGAGGGAAAGGAATGGGGGGCTGTAGGTCCAATTCCAATTACCGCAGTCTGGCTTTGTGATGTTGAGGCAAAACTGTGAAATAGTTTAGCTCATAAACCATTTCCTTCATATGGCATCTCAGATTAAGTTCAGAAAAAAAATTGTTGTTAAATAAGGTTGTTTTGTGTCATTGTGATCCATCGAAATCCTCAGAAAATACTGATCGGAGCAGCAACTTTTAAAGGTTTATGAAAAGATGAAAACAAATCAAAAGTTCTTACTTAATGAGGCCATCTTCCATGTAGATATCAGCATGAAAAGACTGGTCGTCGTTCACAATCCTGCCGCCTTTGATCAGAAGCCTGTCGCTCTGAAACAGCGAGAAAGAAAAGAAGAAACAAAAGCAAAAATAGATGAGTGGTTAGGATGAAGTCTGGATTAAAGTGACGGAGAATAAAAATAAACTACAGTAAGATCAACTGTGCAAAGGCATTATTGTGCAACATCTAGAGTTACTTTTCTATGCTTTAGGCTACAATATCTCCTCTTTTTCTGCAATAAACAAGGCTTCATTCACAAACTCGTTACTGGAAACAGATGATTATGTTTGGAAGTCTTTCTCCATGCAAACACATAAAACACAGTTTGGCTACAGACCACCCAGTGAGTCTGTCTGGTCAGCAAAACAACCTCTTTGAAGGGATATTTCTCAGAAATATGAAATGAGAGGAAAACCAGGGCTGTTAGCTTTAACCTTCAACAGCAGAGGGTGATGAAACTGAAAGAAGCTCTGGATATTTTTGGAAAAAATATACTGTACAAAACCAGTTCTTTGTCTCTTACATAAATTACAGCTCATCTATGTTTGTTAAATTCAGCCTGATGACCAGCATTTAAATGCAGGAAAGGCTTTCTAAAAGCTCATGCAGCTACAGAGCTTTCTTTACAGTCAATGTCTGAAATGACTGTCAGCATTAATATTAAAGGAAACAGTATGCTGTTGCTGAGAGCAGAGCTCATGCAGCTTTAAAACATCAATCAGGCTTTGACAACTTGACTTTTTTAATGTTGTTATGCAACAAATCAGCTGTGGAAGTTGAACTCTGCATAATCCTTTCATCCAACAGACCACGTAAAACATGTAGGATTTAGGAATGTTGGAATTGGATTTCAGGAATTTCCCCATTCTGGGATAAATGCACTTCTATCTCATCAGTGGAGCAATTCAGTATTTTTTTATTACCAGTCTGGGTATCACAATGGGATTACATAGTCAGGCACCATATTATTGCTCCTGTCACACCCCATGGGTGTGTTGTTGCCGTAGCAACAGGTTGCTACAAGAGGAGAAACTGGCTTTTCTAAAATTGTGTTTCTGTTAAACTGAGCAGTGGGCATCAGAGACGGATGGTCAGTTTTTATGGAAGATTGTCAGTAGAACAGCAGCTTAAACGGTTCTGGGCAAACATTGAATTTAAACCTGATGTTTAAATTCTTTAATTAACGACACAAAAAGACATGTTAATACAATACATCTATGAACGGAGAACATGATATTGAGGCAACTAATACCTCTTGATCATGACTTCAGTTACATTAATTATTCTTAATTTTGCAACTTAAAAACCACTTTTGTTTGTGATCCAGAACCAATTAAAAAGATCAGATAATACAGATCTGGAAAAACTTAAAGGCCATGGTAAAATTATGAGCATCTTTTATAATAATAGATCATTTATAGGTATTATGGTTAATTACCATATTCATAGTTAAATAATTCAATTTATTTATGGTTAATTGTATTTTATTTAGAAATGATTACTTCTTTTGTATCTATTGACCAATTTGGCAGTTCTTGAATGTACTTGAAGAAGAAACAACATTTAAACATTTATTTAAAAAAGTCTTTATTTACACATACTAAATGGTTAAAATAAGCTACTTGGTTTTACTACAATTAATTATGCAAAAATAATGTTTTGATTTGAAAAACTTCTCAAAAAATATATTTTTTTATCTGTTCTAGCAGCTCAGATAAGGTTTAATTGCCTATAACCATCGTCTTGATTCGATTTCAGAGGGTCTTGGATGAGGTTCATTTGGGTAACGGTCATGCAAGCCCCTAAGGTATTTCATCCACACACACAAAAAACACAGTCCATGGAGTTAAGTAATACTGTCGAAGCTTTAGGAAGCCAGTTGTCTTCCATTGACACTTCTGTCTTGCTTAAGAATCCCAGATCCAGAGATTGGCTGTGACCATTGCTTATAGGTCTCTCCAGATCTGGCAATCTTTTTTTCAAACTCATTTCTGGTTTTTTATCCTTCCTTCAAGTAGCAGGGGGCTTTTTCCAGCTTATGCCACTCAATTTCTGCTCTACAGAAGTGAGATCAGAAACATTCTCTTTACCTCAGCTGCCCTCTGACTTTCCATATAGGTCATGTTGTGATATTGATATTGATGCTGGACTGAGCTGAGGCCATTTGACATTTTTAAAAACTAGTTTTTGCTGGTTTTTTTCATTGATGTCTCTTGCCTTACCTTGTTTTTATGAACTATGGTCTTTAACATTTTAGGAATGGAAGCATCCCGAGACCCACTTCAGTCAGAATCAATGGATTTCAATGGCTTTTGTGCTTTCAGTGATACTATGTGTGGGTTTATGTAAGAATTCAATAGACACTGAAACAGAATACAGAATCTCACACAAAAATAACACACAACAAGCTAAACTATGTGCTTAAGTGTTTTAGAAGAATTAATTTCTTTAGATATAGGGATTTTGGAATTATGTTTCTACTTGATTTTTTAGTAAATACACTTTTAAAGTTGCATGCACTTTAAACCTTTAACTTTATTGGAACATGTCTTTTTAGTCCTTTTCTTAAGATGCAAAAAAAACTATAGTGCAAGTGTGTTTGATTTAAAAACACTGAATATTAAATCACAATTTACAACAACAAAAAAACAAATTATTTTCACATCAAACAAACAAGTTCAGCCTTGTTATCGCTTCCACATTTTCCCATGAGCATGTGTGTGCAGCAGTTCACACCCCTGGCCTTGCACCCAAAGTTTCATCACTGCAGACAGGGAAAGGGCATAAACAACAGTTTTCACTTACGTATAAGATTACTAAATATCAGGAAAGCTCATACACTTAATCTTATTGTATTTGTAAATGGCGGTGATGTGTGTGGTGATGGAGCACATTGAAACTAAGCCCAGAATCTGCATGCAGCCCCACCCTGAAGCCTCTCATAGAAACACACAGTCATCGGCTCCAGTACACATCACACTGCTGAGCTCGCTGCCCTAAAACTGTCACTCTTTCGCTCACAGACAGCCCCTTCCAATACAGAGCACAGTTGAAAAGCATCAGCACTGCCTTCCTCTGAGCTTTAAAGCTGCCTTTAATTTTTTTCACATTATTTTAGAATCAGTCAATTTCAATGTTAAAAATCAGCAACCATTAACACAAAGCCGCTGTTTTTAGTTGGCAAAATGTTTAAATTAAGCAAACGGCTTTGTTTTCTGAAACTGAAAGGATATTATAGTTATTACAGATATTGAGGAGTAAAACTCGAGGTGGGGCAACTCAGCAACTTAACATATTTAAAGATTTCTCTTTGTCAGATATATGGCGCTGCAGTCAGGAGTATGCCCTCATGCATGGCTGACTGACTTACTGATCCGCTCAGTAAGAGGAATACTGAAGTTATGCTTCCCTTTGTAGACCTCTGACTCATGACAAAGTCCAAGAAGGCATGTTCATATAACAATCAATACCTTTTTATTACATAGCTGGATGGAAAATGGAATGCATCCACCCCCGTTTCTGGGTGGAGAAAAAAAGCTACAGTCGGCAAAGCTAAAAGCATCAATAAAATTGAAGTAAAGAGTTGGATGGACGCTTTCTAAAATCCGCAGTATTTTCCACACTATAAGTTACACTTAAAAGCCTTATTTAAAAAAAAAAAAAAAAATCTGGACCACCTCATATGGATAATTCTGGTTGTGCTTACTGATGTCGAAGCCATTTTGAAAAATGCACAGTGCTCTATCTGTTTTTTTACGAGTTGAAAATAAGGTTGGGTGTTTCTGTGACACCATCAGTCATGCCATCAGAAACTTTTCACATCCACCTGTCAAAACAACATTCTCTGTTCCTATGAAATGTGACTCTTGTGGCTTTTTAGCCGTCACGTTACTGAAGTTAATGCATCTGCGCTCTTCTGTGGTCATGGGAAAAAAACCCGACCGTTTCCTTTCACATAACAGGACAGGACTCAGAAGTCAGAGCAATAACGCTGTCTGGATTTTTCTCACTGTACCTATCGCCATAATAATAATAATAATAATAATAATAATAATAATAATAATAATAATAATAATAATAATAATAATAATAATAATAATAATAATAATAATATTAATAATGATAATAATAAAAATAATAATACATTTTATTTAAAAGCACCTTTCTGGGAACCCAAGGACACTGTACAAAACAGTGGTCAAAAATAATCATTAAAAGCACAATAAATAGTAATTGACAGAAAATCAAAAGTGAATCAAAACATACATCACAACATATATTGTAAAACAAGTGCAGATAAAAAAAACACAGATTATTACAGCTTTATAAAGTTGGTCCTTACACAGCTAATGCAGGTATATATCTTAAATACTGTAAATCATTGTCTGTATATGAGAACTGGACTGAGTGAGTGTGACATAACCCAAAGAAAATGTTTCACTTCCAGCTCCAACCAAGTAAATCAATTCAGTCGCTGTATTATTGCAACATGAACACCACCATGTTGGAACCAGACAGCAGATGCACACAGTGACTGTTGTGAGTTGTGAGTTTTTGTTTCTATGGCAACCAACCACCCTCACTTATCAGGTGGACATACAAGTGGACTTGTAGGAAGTCCACACCCTTAACACTTGAAAGCAGACTGTTAATCTAGCATTATGAAGTTTAGACGCAAGACCACATACTTTTACTTAGACATCTGATTGGCCAGATTATAAACTAAATAACTTGCACTACAGAAAATGTATTATTAAAAAAAATAGGATTAGCAAAAACATGTTAAAAGAAAGGTGTCACAGGAGGAATGGTTATTTTAACAAATATTTTGACAGAGTAATAGCTGCTTATTCCTCACTAGAAGTATATGGGATTTTGGCTTCTTGAAACCACAGAGTATTATTTTCTGTTTGGAACGCGACGCAGGAACTCAGACCAGTTCTCATAAACAGCCAATAGTGGAAAAAAAATGTTTTTCTAAAACTCTGCAAACTCTCCAAAAACACCAGGTAATTGATTATATTCTGAATTGTTTTTGTCATCAACCCACAAAGGGAATCTTTTATCTTTTCTAAATCTAAATTAGCTAAATGTTTGGCATCATTATTGCTTATAGACAGGGTGTGGCCTTGAACTTTCCCAATGTTTACAAATATTATATAATAATATATCATAATTATTATATTTATATCTAGTAAATATCTCACTTATTTACAATTTTATTAAAAACGGACAACTTTAAAACCGGAAATAGCCTCTTAGTGTGTATTCAGACTGAAAAACCACTTGGTTTGGTCTCAGTCAGCTTAATTTGGTCCAGATTGAGTCCTGAACCTTACTTTGGTCTGTATTCAGACGGCTGTCAAGCGGCTTTTCCTGTTCCGGACCAAAGCCTGTGAGCAAAGCCACATAACCAAAGATCTCTTGTCTTATTGGTCAGGAATTACCAGGGCAGAAATGAAAGTCTTCTGCTTTGCAGTCCTTGTCTGGATAGTTCATTCAAACTTTATATTTCGCTGACCAATTTCGAACGTCTTTATCAAGGTCAGGCTCAAGCCCTTTACTGCTGCTTTGGTACGGTGGAGGCATGCTGCAGGGTGGTTACTGGCAAGAAGACAGCTAAGAAGGTACGCTGATAAGTGTCAATGACATGGAGATTGTAGGGGAAAACAATTAGAAGCAATGTGCATCACGTTAAAAGTTGTTTTGATGAGCCAGCATTTATCTGACCACATTTCAGTGAGTTGCTGTGTCTCATCATCGGATTCAAATTGAACTGTGAATGTGGGCCTATAGCTCAAACACCGTCCCAAAGCCTCTTCTCTGCTTGGAGACACAGTTCTCCTGAGTCCGCCAGCTCACTCACGCAGAGCAGCTGGATGAACTATGGTCCGAAGCGTCATCCGGAGAGCACATCGTAACAAGGCAGCCTCCCCTGCTCGCAAACATGAAGCTACAAGTCCGGCTGCACTGTTGCACGCAGAAAAATGGTTTGCTCACGCGAAGGGGCCCGCCAGTCTTGTTTGCGCTCCAAAGCCTCCTCTGGAGCGTCACACCGTCTCTGCATGATGTAAAAGCCAGTGCAGTAATGACCCACAATCAGATTCAACTGTTTACATGCACCACGATCGGATTAACAATTGGCTTAACCAACCCATCTCGATCGGAAGGAAATATTGATCCGAATGAGTCTGATCGGGGCAGAGTATTCCGAAATGTGTGTTTAAATGATAGATTTTTATTCTGATCAGATTATTGCAATTACTTTTGTCCATGTACGCGCAGTTGTTGTGGTGTAATGGCATTGTTTTAAAGAGAATTCTGTTATTCTTTCAAGGTAGCTTTTAGAATGACGTCAGAGCAGCGCTGGGCACGTGACGCATAACATGACACAGAATAGTGTTATTAGAGGTGTTACAATAAACGCTTTCACAAATACTTGGACCCTTTTGTCTGTTTGATAACACGACAATCGTTGCTCATCTTTTGCTACCGTCCTACGTCACATTTACGTCACGTGACTACCAGCTATGGTGGCCGTTTTGGTTCAGTTGTTCCACTCCGGAAACGGATTGTAGTCAGACTGAGGAATCTCAGACCGAACCGAAGATCAGTCCGATTGGAAACAAATCGAGACGAGATGAACCGAGACCAAGATGGTGACGAGGAAAAAAAATATGTACACGGATCTAACAGTCTGCAAGTGGATGCCTTGGAGTGGAGCTTGCAACTCTAGCACCTACATTACCACTTCAAACGTTGTCTGCTCCTGATTTAAAACAATTTGAGGAAAAAAATATCAGAAATGAAATTTTAAGCTTAATTTTCTTTATATATGTCCTCCATCATGAGGAAAATTCCACAAAATCATGTTAAAAACACCAAAACAACCATGATTTTAATTGGAGTGGGTCTTGGACAAAAATATTTTACTTTAACAAAAGCCCTTTCCATTCCACAGGAAACTGTCATTTTCTGTTACACAAGCCACGAGTAAGCAAAAATAGATGACAGGATGTTGTTCTCATACTACTATGCTGATGCCCATTGACAGCTTTTTTCCACCTCAGCCACATTGGAGAGGGAGACGCTCATAAACCGGAATGCAAATGACATAATTGCCATTTTGTGCTGGTTAATTAGTAAGGATGGTCTAGGAAAACCACACAACCACAAAATAGGTCACAAAGTCGAGGAGAATGTTACGGGAGACCTCCATTACTGAAGTGACAGCACCCCTTTGTGTGGGTGGAGGGAGCTATGGCGAGGCCGGCAGGGTCCAGTGGAAGAGGGAAGTCATCTTCTGTGCAGCAGCCATGTTGCCTAGCAATAAAAATATTTACTCTTTAACTGTAGATTCTGGAAGAGATAAAAAAAAACAAAAAAAAACAATGAAACTTTTCCATCTAAATGAATCGTGGAGACCTCTGCCAGCCACAGTTAGGGAAGATCCTGCTTGTCTGGAGTCTTGTAATAGGCAGGGACAGGGAAATCTTGTTACCATTGTGATGGCAAGACTCTATCCGGATGGGGCCTGACATTATCAACTCAACCAGTCAAGAAGCCTACAAAAGGTTATCAGGGTGTTTTTTGATCAAGTCTGTGTCAGAAAGCATGACAAAGCAAACACAAGCTGTGCTTTCATGCTTTGACAACAGGACTGTGATCGCCATGGTGATTCACACTGTATGGGTGGCCTTTGGGTATTGTGTTTGCCCTCAAGATAAAACTACTGCAGCAGAAAGGGTTTCGTTTTTTATTTTGTCAAGAGGAGCAGGTTTCACTTTTTGAAAGCAGTGGCTGTCTGCTGGACTTGCTTCAAAACCCACAGATGCTCAATCCAACCGGAGAAGATTACTGGTGACATGTACCCGCCTGGAACCACGCTGAAGCTGAAGCTGAAGCTGAAGCTGCTGTGAGGGAAGGAAAAGCCACACCTACCAGTCTGACAGTCAGAATAGACTCTGAGAGGGGAGTTTGAATAACGAAAATTAAATGTGTAAGTTAGAGCACACAGTTAAAAAAAAGTGTCTAAGTTGCATTCATGCCAAGCCATAATTTTGTCTCATCTCTTATTCCTTAAACACAGTTAAAAGTGGTTTCATGTCAGAAGTTTGGGTGTATAGGACGCCCATAGCGTCACTTTTGGATGTGCACAGACTTTCCTAACTGCTAACATTTGCTGCATTCTGGAAAATGTCCTTCCTACAATAACAGGCATTTGTGATGTTTTTTCTGAGCTAAACCTTTTCCTTTCACTTTCAGCTTTTCCCATCAGGGGTCGTCACAGCGAACAAGTCGCATGGTAAGCTTGGCAAGGATTTACGCCGGATGCCCTTCCTGACGCAACCTCTCAAAGCAACCGGGCTTGGGACCGGCACAGAGGTAGAGAAGGGAAAAGGGAGTAGCCCGCATCTGAACCCTGGTTTCATGTATGGAAGGCGCCGCAAACCAGCATGAGCTAAACCGGCTCCCTTTTTCTGAGCTAAACCAAAGTACTAAATTAAATTAGTGAATTAAAAAAAAGAGTCAAAGTTGGTTTAGATATATAATAAAACCTTTAAATGCTTTTTTCCTCTCCTTCTGAGGTTGTTTGTGTTTTATAAATTAAATTATTTTGTTTTCTTGTCACGAATTATTTTTTTATTTTTTCAACTATAGCACACTAAATAAGCTGCAAAAAAACAGCAATGTAACTACAAGAGAGCTCCTTTTGCATAATAATAGATAAAGATATGATTTAGAGAAAAAAATCATCATGTGACATTTTGTGGCACAATATTCAAATGGCATTTTTGCTTTTATATATATATAGATATATATATCTATATATATATACATACATACATACATATATAGATATATAGATATCCACTGTACACTGCCATTCCCTTGCTTGCCTTAAATAATTTCTTTTTTTTGGTTGGTTTTTTTGTTTGTGATTTGTTTCTGTGAGTTTTTTTGGTCAAATTAGCATTTTGATTTTATTTATTTATTTATTTATTTTGCTTTATGAAGTTCGTTATGTTCTTGTCATCTTGCTCTTACTTGTCCTGTATGTGTAGAGTCAAAGTAGCAGAAAACATGCTTCAGTGTTGTTTTGCTGCAAAACCAGCTAGGTTTTGTTTAAACAATGTAGATTTGGTGTTGAACCATAAAGCCCATAAATGTGCTTCTTTTATTAAGTCACCTGTGTGCATAATCGCATGCCTGTGCATTAATTCTGACTCTAAAACAGTTTGATTAAGCAGCGTTTTTTGTTTGGAGCAGTTTCGATTCATCTGAGCTCAGCTCAGACAAAGCATGAAGGTTTTATTGACAGTGGCTTAGTTCTTTCTTTAATTAACAATAGATTGATAGTTTTCTGTTTATATCCCACAACTTGGTTTTTTTTTCATGTTTTCTCCGTCTGGCTAATCTCTCTTTTTTGGTTTTATTTTGGTTTTGGGAAAAGTGCTATATAAAAAAAGTTTGATGGCTAGAGCGTTACTTTTATATCAGTAATAAAGTATAATCTGTATTTAATTTGCATAAATTTACTTTATTCAAATTCACAGGGGAGCTTACAGTTTGGGTGTGACTGAAACAAATGTAAATCATATTTAGATAAAGTGAGGATCAACAGGTGAACTGTTTCAGGCGCATCATTGCTTTGCCAGAAGATGACAGGAATAAATATTTGCAGACCCAAGTTAAGAAGAGATGGAAGGAGGAAAAGAATGATGGCATTTTTTTTTAATACTTACAGCAAAACGTATGCTGCTTTGGTGTGAGATTGATCCAAGTGCAAACATGCAAGAACTAAAGACCTCTTTCTCCCATCTAAATGTCTTCACCGAATGTGATATAAGGTTTGTATGGCAAAGAACCCAGATTCAGAATGCTTTTGATGCAGTATTTTCCTGATTTCACATTTGGAAATGGTTCATATTTAGACATCAACTAGTTTCTGAGAAAGGCTCCACCCATCCTTCCTGAAGAGGTTTGGTCCAGTCCAGTCAGCGTCTGCCTGTAATGACTCTCATTGAGGAGCCTTGCAGACGCACACTGATGCATGCAACACACATGTGGAAAGACCACCGCACACATGGCATGTGTGGTTCACAAAACTCAGTAGAGGAGATAAGACAAAGGCCGCCTCTCCCACAGCCGAGCAGCACTGCAGCCTGAGCTGCAACAATGAAAACCGGAAGTCAGCCGTGCACACACACACACACGCACACACACACAGTGGGAGTGGCAGGGGCTTCTCTGCAGTTGTAACACCCACCAGCTCCCAGCTGCCTTGCTGTGTAACACTTTGCCCTGAATTCAACCCCCTCCCTCTCTGACAGGAGGCTGGATCCTTCCCCCTCCATCTCGGGATGCAGGAATACAAGCTCTGTCTGACCACAGCTCATCAGAAATGGGTGTGTTTGCTCCCCCTCCTCAGCTTTCCCCCGTCTCACTGTTGTGCCGCACCAGCCTGCAACACAAGCCCTGTCTTTGCTTTCTGCAAGGGAGGGGGCTTTTTCTAAAGATTCAACTAAATTAAGCCCTGAAATCCACCTCCATTCATTTCGGCTCCTGCATACAAATAATAGATTTGACACGAATGGAAGTTCCTCTAAAGGACATGAGAGCAAAAAAATAAATTAAAAAAACCTGGCATTGCTGTAGGTTAGGAAAAAAAGCTTAATGTGCTGCATAGTTCTTTCTGGAAGATTGTTTGCAAAAAATTCTAATGCGCATTAGGCTTCAAGGTTTGCAACATCTTATTTGGGTTTAAAGAAAACATCCTTTAGGCAGCTTTGATATGGATCCCATCAACAAAGAAGATGCAGGATACCTTTAAGAAAACGCCTTATCCCTCTGTCACTATGGCAGCCACTCATGCCGTTTCATTGTGCGCAAAATGCTGAGCGTTGGCTTCCTTTAATGAGCCAAATCCAGCGGGTCACGTTCAGAACTCGCTGGTTGATAGATGGAGAGCAGTGATGTGCAGAACGCATAAACTTCCTGCAGCCACTAAAGCAGAAATGACTGATTTTTTTCTTCTTCTTTTTTTTACTCACTGTGATCTTTGGGATGTTCTTCTTCCCTTGGTAAGACATTGTTGGTCCGATTCCACCGTCAACACGCGATTTCACAGAAGCGGTATTCTCCTCTTTGCGGATGCTGCAGCGGCCTTTGACTGGACGGGAGCTTCAAGAAATGCTCTCCCCTCTTGACAGCGCAACGTTCAGTGAGAGCTCTCCGAGCGTCTGCGGCCCCTCCCTCAGCAGGACCAGACGGAGCAGCAGTGTCACAGTCGCCCCACGAGAGGGCGCTTTGGAGCATGTCATCTGCATTCATGAATGTTTCCACGTTTTCATTATTATTCTTTTTAAGCACCTAAAGTACACAGATTTGATAATTGTGGGATACTATTTTTTAAAAAGTGGAAAAGATTCTGTATAACTTATAATTCCTTTTTTCATGGTCTCAAGTTTGCTGGTTGAAATCTTGTTTTTTCTTAAAGATCTTTGAACAGGCATTGAACTCATAATGAAAACAATGTTTTTGGTTTATTTAACACCTTCTTGTGGCAGTTTTCTGATGATGGCGGACATATATTAAAATTTTAAGCTTAAAAATACATTTCTGAGTATCTTTATTCAAATGGTTATAAATCAGGAACAAACATTGTTTCAAAAAGAGCGTATTTGTCACAGAAAATACGCTCCGCTCCATTCTGATGCATCCACTTGTAAGTTACGTTCACACAATTCTCAGCAAAAGGCCCACTTTCAATGAAAAGTCCATGTAAATTCGGGTACTTGGCTTCCATGTTCAAAACTCACGTGTTCACATGTAGCCACGCCAGTTCCTATGATCTATGATCTACAAAATGTTTGGCTGTTGAATGTGCATTGAAAGGTAAACCAGGTTGAACTTTGACCAATCGGGGCCTTCGACTTGGTAATAATGTATGGAGGACGTCCCTTTTAGATCACTAAACCAGTGTTTTTCAACCAGTGTGCCGTGGGAGATGGTCAAGTGTGCCGTGTGAAATTGCCATCATTAACTAATCTGAAAATATTTCCCATCACCAGGAAATCAGCTCTGTGTTCATCCAAACAGGCCCTGATAAAACACTGAGTAGTTAGGAATATAAAAGATCATAAATTATTTTTTCTTTGTGTTTCTTTGATTCTAATAAAGACATTTTGATAAGAATGAAGGTACCGCGATTTAGCTGCAGCTATAACTGATGGGGAAAAGTTCCGCCCCTTTAACTGTCTCCACCAATCATTCTCGGCTTAATCACATGTCATCAGTCTGACCAATCAGAAGTGGTTAAAGTCTTCACTTCCTTGTTTAGATTTAGCTCAAAAAGTCGATCAGTTCTAACAAAAATTCTTTCACAGAATCCGGTGTCAGACCGTGGAACAAGAGAACAAAACCATGAAGCTCAGAGACGCTGGTCTTTCTGCGGTCGGCGGATTTGCGGCACTGCATCTCCCATGATGCATTGGGTTCAAATGACTGTCTTAGCGCACAATGAGCCTCTCCTCTTAACGTCTTTAAACAACGAACACACATCAAACAGTTTTTGAATCTTTTAACTTAACTTTTAATACATCTTTTAGAAAAAAACAAATGCAGCTTCCAGCTTTTTCTGCCACAAATATCACAAAAATGCATGTGAGATTGCAGAGGGGCTGTAGATCAATACAGACTATGAGCTTTTCCTTTTTTTTTCTTTTCTTTTTTGGATGCTGGTGTGCCGCAGGATTTTTGTCAAGGTTAAAGTGTGCTGTGGCTCAAAAAAGGTTGAAAAACACTGCACTAAACAAATTTGAAAATTGATCACAGAGGAGAAATCAATCATTGCGGTTTGAGTCCGGCCAGAATTATGGCACCAAGTCTAAAATTTTGGAATAGAGCTGTGAAAGAAAAAACCTGGAGCAAGATTCACCAGATTTGCACCGCTTCAACATTTTGCACCAAGCCTTTCCTAAATGTAGGTGATGGACACACGCTAGTAAACACTAGAAAAAGAAGAATCCCCTCCCTGCTTGGCACATGCCCAGTGCGCCCGTAGCTTCAGAATAGATCCATGTACAGTACGTCTTTTGTTTTCCTCATCTGAGCTGACATCTGCCTCGATTGTGCATCTGGATAGCTCCAATATTGCTCGCCATTTTTGTTGCACCAGTAATGTCAGGTTGAGGGTGTAAGCTAGTGGGAGAGTGTGTAAACAGAACTATCTGTAACAGTATAGGGGAAGTGAGGGCGGGGTTGCTCCGCTCAAACAGTCTCACCCACAATTCAGGCAAATTTCTAATGAAGTTCTGCCGCTCTGCAGAAATGATGTCCTAGTAAACTGCAATGGTATTTTTCATATTGGCGAAATATGGCATAATTACGACTAAAAGATCACTGGAAACACTTTGGAAATATCAAGTTACTGGAGCAGGTCTTTTATACATCATTTTACAGAGATTTTGTGTGCAAGCTGGGATGAAAGCCACTCAAACACAGCCCCTCTCTGCATGCCACACCCAGCATGTGTTTCTTTTGTTTGAACCTGAAGTGGACCCCCCCCCCCTTTCATTCCCTTCTCTTTGTCACTAATGCTGCCAAAATGAGATTCTAAGTCTGAAGTGCTTGTCTGAGCAGCCACTTGATAAACTGCACTTTTGTTGCAGAATTTCCTCTTATTCATCTTTTTGTTTTAATAGAAAGATTATTATCAGATTTCTAAAGCATTACATAATTTTACATTTCTCCATCATACATTTTTGAAAGAGATGCATTTTTCATGCAAATGCGTTCCCTTTGCACGGTTCCATGATGACATGTTGTTCCGTGGCAGCGAGGCATCACTTCAGCATGCAGGCTCTGGAGAATTCCTGAGCTGCTCCCTCTTATGACCGCAGACCTGCTACCTCTGCAGACCCCGTTAACCGGCTGACACTGACTGACAGGCAGGAATCGGGCAGATCAGGGACGCAGAAGACGCTGGCATTTCATCAAGTCTACACCAGCAACTTTTCCAACCTCGCTGGCCACAAATGTCTAAATCAAACTGGAATTTAGATTCTTGGAATTTCATGAATCCTCTTGATCTGTGATCATTTTATTGTAACGACATTTGAGGAACATTTCACTCCAACTGCTGTCACAAGTTAAAAGAAATCCAAAATCAGAGAACTTTCTGATTTATATCCTTGGGTGTCATGAATCCATACATTGAAGTAAAAAAAACAAACAAACATCAATTTGGAAGCATATATTTAAGCTTACATGTTACGTCTGTACGTGGTTTGTTTGACTGGCATCCCAAATAATAAAAAACACAAAAAAAGGGGCAGGATCTTCCGTCCTAAGCCAGCCTCCCTGGACATCTGGTGCACTGTTGCCCATCACTCTATCCATTAGTGCTTCTCATTATGAATTATTTCACTGGAGGAGGAAACAATAATCCATAATTACAGCCATTATCATGATCTATAGCCAGAGGATAAAAGGCTGAACAGCTCAGTTGTTACTCTATGAAGTACCACTCATTTTTATCCTCAAAATGACAGTCCCAACGTTGACATTGTACTCTGACTTTGTGAACACGTCCCGTCTATGCAGTTCATTTGAGTCTGACGTCTTTAGACAGTTTGGAAACAAAGCGGAAATTACCCACGCAGCCATTCTCTCCAGCTGTTAATTTCTGCTGAGTCATGTGTTCTTCAGGAAGGCATGCCGTCATGCAGTTCAGGTTTAGGCCGCATGGTGGGAACCAAGATTTGAGAAAAGCAAAAAAATCTGTGTTCATTCTTGTGTAGATGAAAGTATTGGGTTTTAGATTTTGTGGGGATGTTGAGGCATTTGAAGCACAGTTTATGATTAGAATTTGAAGACTAGATATGCAGAGTGTTAAACAAAACGTTTGAAGTTTCTCTTTTTAGTTTGGAAAGCTTAAACAGATGTGCATGCTGTTTGACCATATCAAATCAAATCAAATCAAACTTTGTTTATAAAATAGCGCTTATCATGCATTTCGTGCAGCTCGAAACGCTTTAACATTAAAAACAAAAAACACGCAACATTACAGTAAAAACCCAACCCACCCTTCACCCTTCCCACTCCCCTCCATTAAAACACATGACCCACGACAATGAAAATTGACTATCAATGCAAGTTAGAATAAATAAATAAATAAGCAAACAAACAAACAAGTATGGCTTGGTATATATGTTATCTGAAAAAGAAGCTTTTGAAAATATGGCAGTATTTTGTACAGCTAAGTTCCCAGTTTTTAAGGAGGCAACTAATTCCCAGAATTTCTGCTAATTTTTTTAGATTCTGCTCTTCAGAACCTTTTGTTTCTCCACTGTCATGTCATTAGTTTAACACGATTTTACCTTATCATGTTCTCTTTTTTAAACATTTTTATGTGCTTATTTGTGCATTTCATTAATATAATTTATGTGCCTTTTGTTCCTCTGGTCTTGTTTATTTGGGTTGTTCCATAAACCACAAAGCATGACAGACTAATGAGGATTATAAGGGGTGGGGGGGACTTTGTTCTTTAAATTGTCTTAGATACTTCTGTGGGATCAGTCACTCTTCTTGCATTAGTGCTCCCATGATAGATCTGTCTGTCATGTGCCTCACTGCTGATTCAGTGATGAGTCAAGGTTAGAAACATGTGTAGATCAGGGATCTGCCATCCCAGCAAAAAGAGTAGCAGAGGCAAGTCTGAAAGACTTTTGTCGTGACTGCTCTGTTTTAGTCACATTTCTGAAGAGAAAAAGAACATTATGTTTAAAGGTTTTAGTTTATGCAGCGTAGATTTAACTATGATTCAATATCAAAGTTTAAGTCCTGTCAAGTCAAAAAAAAGCTGAATGTTTTTTTTTTTATAAATTTCCTTTGTTTTTAATTCTGGTGGACAAGAATCATTTAATTCTATGTTACAAACTTTAATGTGTGGTGGAGAAAAAATAACTTTTTGTTTGATTACCTTCTAGTTTTTCCGACAAATTCTATTCCCTTTTAAAAATATGACAAAAAATATAATAATTAAAAAGAAACATTATTAAATTGCTGATTTTTTTATTTTTATTTTCTTACTTGGGGTTACGAATTTCTTAACTTTACATGTATCTCTCTCCATGGTGCTGAAACTTTAAAGTGGTTGGTTGGGGCCCTTTTTTTTAAACTTTGTTTGCAAATGTTTCTAACTCTTATAAGAAAGAAATATGAAAGGTTTTCGTTGGAGACCTAAACTATACAACCACACTCACATGCAATCTGTTTTAAACAAAATCTGCTCTGACAGATAATACAAACTCAATTCAGTTCCTCCATCTTTCCTAGAGTTTTTTTTTGTTGCATTCTTAAAATAATATGAGCAAAAAATAATCTTCTCTAACCTCTTATAAACCACCAACAACAACCATCAATCATCTAACATTGGCCTCTGTGGTTTTAGCCACTTTCCTTAAGTATTTCACCTTTCATTTGACATTTGTATTTGAAAACTCCCAGGTATAGAGTCCTAAAACGAATGTCCTTTGGAAACACTGTCTTTAACATGAAGCAAAAAAGACAAATATTTTGTCCTATAACAGACAAAACAACAGCTTTAGAACTTTTGCTACCTTAATGCAAAGAAAAAGCTCAAAGTAGATTTGAAGAAGAGTTTAATCTCAATATTAGGCCAAACTTGATGCTTGAAATTAAGGAATAAAAACAGGCAAAAGTTTAGAAAATATTCTGCAGATATTATTGCTTACATTTGTTATCACATTTCTAAGCTGTGTGGTATTGAAAACAGATTTATCTGTCTTCAATACATCATTCAGAGCCATAAAAACGTAGTTTTAAAACTAAATAATGAAAAAAAAGAGAAACTAAAAAGCACATCAGTATTTTTTCACATATTACAGGATGTATAAAAATGTATGTCTGTATCTTTATAAAATTATTATTATTGCAGACATTAATTTAGTATAAATTATACATTCAAATCTAAAATTGGGTTAATGTACAAACCACACAAAAGAACAAGTGTGGAACAATCTTAAAATTAAACTTGACACCCTTAAGTTAGAAAGTATCATTAAGATCACTCATTATTCTAGCAGAACTCACTGCTTAGATCCTAATCAAACTTGCTTCTAATAAAAAACAAAACAAAAAAAACTGCAAGCTTTCTAGCTTTATATATATATATATATATATATATATATATATATATATATATATATATATATATATATATATATATATATATATATATATATATATATATATATATATATATATATAATGGAAATCTTTGCCACAAAATTCACAAATGCCATTAAATGAATATAACATTTTGTTTAGTGTTTAAAAATAGCTTGATTAATTTGTTTTGATCCGTGTTTATTTAAGCATCCATAAAAAAATTAATTTAAACTTGTACAGATGAAGTGGCAGAGTTATCAAAAGAACCTTTTAATAAGCTTTTTTTATTTATGGAAATGTAAAGACTTATAGGTTGACATTGCTGAATCATGTTATATGATACAGGTATGTGTTGTGGTAGAAGGATATCCAATTAAGAATTAACCTCATGAAAAATGAGTAGGTGATGTTTATGTTAAAAACAGCAACTTTCTTAAATAAATAAGCTGTTTTACAGACTTAAAATTATTAAATATATCTGAAGCGTAACAGCATTTCATCTTCATTTTCTTATCAACACCAGAATAACAGGTTGGTTCAATTCAGAGCTACATGACTTTGTGTGATGCTGCAGAGTTCTCCTCCTCACCTTTTCATCATCTTCCATGTTCTGCTGGACTCCGCAGGTTCTCATCTCTTTCCCTCCCTGTCTGCCCACTGCGGGACTTTTCCTCTCTTCCGGACCGGTCCTCTGGGTTCGGGAGCCCCTCTGGCCGACGCTTAGCGCGTCAAAGTCTATGGTTTTACTTTCAAACGCGTCCTGGACGCTACAGAACAGACCGCCGTGTTTCTGCCGGGAAGCCTGGTCCGCCGCGCCGGGACGCGCGAGGTAAACCGCCAGCTCGTCATCTGGTCGGTGCCGGTCCCCTCTGCGCTCTGCCATGGTGGAGCCCCCACGCAAGTGACTGAGGGAGACGGGGAACCTGACGCTGGAGCGCAGCGCGTGCACGTCTGCGTGTGCGTAAGAGTGAAAGCAATGACAGAGGCCAAGGACTAAATAAAACCCACCAAAAATAACAATTATTATTATTACTATTGTTGTTGTTGTTGTTGTTAACGTCAAATATTTTCCTTTTGGAAAAGGCTTAGTTTTTATTTTCCTAAAACCTTAAAGTGCATCATCACCAGTTTGGATATGAGCAGGTATGTACAGGTACATTTGTCTGCTTCTTCCCTGAGTTTTTATAGTTACACTGCAGCCAAAACGCAACTCGGAGCTGAACCTCAATCTTCCCTAAGTGCTTGTCTGGCTGTCCTGTAAGCACAAACTGACTCAGCAGCTGTAGACACGAACAGCTTCAGGCCTGCAGGTCACAAACTGAGAGACTGCTGAGTCCAGAGGAGCTCCAGCAGTTACAACCAATGGAGTCCACGTCAGGTCACATTACTGATGTTTTCATTTGATTTGCGGTCCAGCAACCCCCCCCCCCCCTGCTATTTATTTTTTGAATGTGTTTTTATGTGTTTGCTTTATAGCCACCCATTTCACCCACTGTATCCCTTTTAGGGTCACAGGGATGCCAGATGCTGTACCAGCTCCTGTTGGGTGAAGGCTGGGTACACCCAAAACAGGTTGCCAGTCTGTGGCAGGGCTACACGGACACACTCACAAGCACACCCAGGGACTATTTGGAGTCATTAATTAACCTGTGAACCATGGTTTGGGACTGTAGGAGGAAGCCTGAGTGGCCGAAGAAAACCCACGCATGCACACTCCACACCGAAAGGTCCCAGCTGGGCTTCGAATCTGGGCCGTCCCACTGTGAGGCGAGGGCTACCCTTGTGCAGCCTGGTTTTGCTTTATCCGTCCCATCCCTCCACTTTTGTAACTTTTTTGCACTTTTTTGTGCTGTGTTCCTTTCAGGATCATGGGGCTGCAGAGCCTGTCGCAGCCACTGTTGGATACACCCTGTACGGGTCACCAGCCTGTTGCGGGGCCAATTTTCCTTTATATGCATTAAAAAAGACCTGCACAACATACTAAACATGCAAAATTCATAGGCAAATCCTCTTAAAGCTAGTCTGAAGGCTTTGCCAAACAGGACTCATCTTGTCTGTTTCTGTTTTTGCAAAAAAGGCCAATCATATACTGAGCTGTTGCATTTTAACTATTTCCTACAAGACCGACTTACGTTGAATTTACTGCTTCTTCTTGCCAATGACTTCTTTGAGCTTCTTGCGCAGCAGAATTTCCCATCCCTGACCAAACAAGATTAAAGCTCCAACATCTGCAAAGACATCAGGAGTCTGTGCTTTTGAGTTTAGCTTTAACTGTATTGTTAAAGCTAAGGTCAAAAATAATAAGCGACGCCCACATAAACTGCCTTCTGAGTGTCCGTGTGAGAATCCGCTTTGGCAGATTCACATCCGGTCACCAGCCGGCTCAGCTGCCTCAGAAAGAAGGAAATATCATGTGATAGATCAGGGCCAGGCCTGTGAGGCGCATGTCGAGTGTCTGTCTGGAAATGTAGACCGCGAGGCAGCAGAGAGCATATCACACCGTCTGGGGCTTCCAGCTTCACTCAGGTCATCAAATCTGTCTGTCCTTTATATCTAATGAACAGATTTCTCCTCTAAACCAGTGAGGCTCTCAAAGCTGTGGAACTTAACAGGAAACTGTCCCTGAAATGGGAAACAGATAAAAGAAATATCTAGAACAATTGAATTCATGGTGCTGTTCAGGCAGGAGGGATTGACAGCTCATAGGACAGAGTTTGACCTATTCACAACCGCCGGGTTTCATGGATTTGACACAAATGGCTCAGGGCAGGGTGGTGGTCTACAACCCAACACTCCACAGACAGGTGGATAAAAGTCAAATTAACTAATGTCCAGTGAAGCATAATGTCTGAAAAAACAGCAAGTGGGTAAGAAACCAAAGAGAAGATGAAGAGATGCTCATTCACAAACTTCATAAAAGTTTGCATAAACTGTAAAGCTTCAGAGGGCCATTAGAAAACAGCCCATTGTTTGCTGGTAGCCATTTCCTCCGTCAGTAATGCAATTAAGAAACCGCCATTAACAGGATCAGTGGAGGTCAAACTGAGGTCTAGAAGGACAGACGGATTAAAACAAAGTCTCCCTCACCACAGCATTACCACGTTTCTAATAAAACACAGATCCACATTGGTTTCTTGAAATAAATGACAAACCAATCAAAAAGAAGCTTTCCTTAAAAAATAATCTTAAAATTTGCTGGAGGTATGAATCTTTTTGAGCTTAACTGCAATCAGGAAAGAACAAATAGGAAAGAGAAGAGTAAAAAGTAAGGAAGGTTAAATGAGAGTCAAGAAAACAAGGACCATCCGAATTAAATTGAGTTTAAAGGGCCTCTCAGGTGATTGTCAGGAGGGAGAGGCCAAACCTTAACCATATTAAATAATGTAAATACCATATTTGAATATTCGTGTATGTTTCTTGTTGATTTAAAAAAACATGGATGTTTCAAAAGAAAATAAAACCATGAAAACTAGAAAAAACCAGAACTTTTTGGAGGTTTTTAAAGCATCCAGAACAAGAGTTACTTTGTCAAACTCCAATGATTTATTTTTTAATAAACAAATAAAGGACAGTTTCTAAAAATAATTCGTCAGATTTGGTATTTTCTGAGTGACAGGGATCACTGCAGTGAATACAACTTTGTGAAATAAATAGGGTACAAAAAAGGTATTTGTTTCTGTATTGAAGCCGAACTGATGAGAGTAGAAAAGTTTGTTGGCAGTCTGATCTCCAAGGGCAGCCAGACAGAGCAGCTGCAGGCGCCTCTGAGGGTTTGAATCCCGAGCAGCTGCCGCTACAACCAAGTCAAAGAGCCTCAGAGGCTGGATGTGCTGTCATGTCAATCTCATATCCTTTATTTTCTGCTATCCAGCACGAATTCTACTGTGACCTCAAGCACTGTTAAATGCTTTTCCACATGGTTTGTGCAGGAAAAGCATCTTTTCTGCTCAAAGTGCAGTTTGCATGTCACTGCACCAGAGTGCCATCAATAGTTAGTGTGTTTAGGAATTAAGAGTGGACTGAAAAGACTAAACTAATTTTGAGCTTTTTATTCTAGCTTCAAACTTTATTTTCCCCTTTGTTTCTTCGGTAAGAGGCAGCTTCGAGGAATGACCTCTATCTGAGGTCAATCCCCCCCAGTGAAAAGGGGGACGAAGGAAGACTTCCTCTTGCAGCACTGGAACATCGCACAGAAACAACCATGACCTTCTGTGTGAGTCTGACTTCTCAGAGAACTCTGTCATATTTAATCTAAAAATAAAAAAAGCTATTGTTTACAAACCGGATGAAGATTAGAAAATTAAAATTGTTTATGGTGGATTCCTGTCAATTTTCATAATAAGCTATGATAGTTTAAACGTTTTGTTTTTTGGAGACTGTCCAGAAATTGTATCACAAAATAAAAGTTGAAATGAAGTAAAAGAATAAAAGAAAATTGATCTAAATGTTTGTCTTAATATAGGAAAATATTTCATATCAAAAAGGCTGTAAAAAAGTAAGTCAGTTTCTTCTCTTTTTATTCAAAAAAATTAAATGTGATTCAGAAACCTTTTCTGGACTCAGGTTCAACTGTTAAATAATATAAACAAAGTATACACATTACTTGTAAAGAAATGCATAAAGGAGAGCACCGGAAGTGCATATAAAGTAACATACATGACCAAACCAGCATCTGTCATTCTGGGGGTAAAGTGAAAGGACAGGACTGTGGTTGCTGTGAAACAGGATCCTGGTGTGAAGCTGGTCTGTGGCTGAAGCCCTGTAGTTGGACTGATGGCAGACACTTTGTTCGCTGGAGTGTGAGTGTGGAAGGAGCACGCTCAGCTGCTAAATATTTCAGCATCCAGGCAGTGAGCTTCAAGGCAGGACTAGAATTGCACCAACTGGGTCCTGTTTCGCTCCAGAAATGACCTCTACCGCGGCCGGTAGTGTTTTGCAAATGTTGTTGGTACCAAATAAGCTTGACTAGTTAAAAAATAAAATAAAATGAGGGCAGAGAGTCTGTAGTACTGCAGGTATGTAGTTATTTGAAGCTCTACTCTTGAATTTGTGTCAGACTAGATGGTGATACTTTTGCAAACTATCCTGAAAATATTTACAAGTTTTTAAAGGGCAAATTGGTGAAACCAGCATCCCTGTCAAGCAGAACAACACATTTCAAATAACAATCCAGAACGATATATCGGGGTGGATAACAGGGGAGATTTCCTTTTTTTTTTCACCCCATTCATATACTATCAACTCTTGTAACTTTAAAGTAAATAAAGCTCCTCTTTGCAGCCATCACTACAATAAAACAGCAGCTTTGACCCTTTCAAACTACTGATTACATCAACTGTTCAAGCTGCTTGAGACTTTAAAAAACACCACTATTGACAAAAATAAAAGGGGAGACTACGGTAAATAATTCAGACACATGTACATATCAACAGTGTATATATATATATATATATATATTACAGTAAATATTTTTATGTAAATCTGGAGATACAGGATCTGCTAAAGTACAAAACCAGAGAGGGAAGCTCCGACAGTCTGCTGGCTTTGGAGGACTTCAGAGCAGAGTTTTCCTGTGGAGATCCAGGCAAGGCGACGTGTCAACCTGAGTGTGTGTCGCTGCTTCCTTAGCGTTCGCGCACACAAGAGTCTGTGGTGTCGCTCTGTCGTTTTCCACGTGTAACTTCCGAAGAGCCCAAGCACCATTCTGGTAGGAGCGGCGACCTGGCTAGGTGGCGACGCTCTCGTGTCCACGGCGATCTCGCTTTGTGATTATCTGACGTGGGCTCAGCGAAGGTCCAGCAGCCTCAGCACGCGTGGGCCCTGAGTTGACTCCCTTTGACACGCTTCGCGGTGGCAACTGACAAGAACAATTTACAGTTTTGGACAAGATGGAAAAAAAGAACAAAAAACGAAGCTCTGGCCGGTTGGTGGCTTTTCTTTTTGTGTGTGTGTGTGTGTTTTATCTCTCTGTAACAGTTTTCATATAACTACCCTGCAGTGCAGACAAAAGATTTCCTTAGCTTTGGTTTAGATTGGTCAAAGCACAAGTTTGCATTTGTATGTTTCTCCATGTGTGTTTGAATATATTTATTTATGTGTGTTTGTGTTGTGTTGTCAACTGTTTATCCAAGACTTTTCTAAAAATATCGCTGTGGGAAGATTCCTGAGAATCCCATCTCAATTTAGGTATTCTGAAACTCAAAGTAGTCCGTGATGTCATGACAACCACTAATAAACTTGCTTTTTCCAGCTTGTCCAAGAAAAAAAGAACATTCCAGTCAAAAACAAGGACTCCAAGCTGACCCACGACCTAAAAATGAACAGAGACTGGAGTTAAAAAAAACAAAAAAAAATGTTGGACAAAGAGAAACACATCACACAACCCACTTACAATTTTTTCAAAGATGTTTTTCTTTTATTTTTTTTATCTTATTGAAGACATCTGAAATGAAAAAAACATACTTTTCTTCCTGTTCAATCGTGGGATTTTGATTTATTCTCTCACAAATATTAAAAAAGTAAAAAAGTCAACTTTGACCCTAAACTGCAGCAACTTTTACATTCTCTGCTGCCCCCTGGTGGCAGAGACTGCAGGCTTTTTTTTTCAACATAATTTCAAACACACTAAAAATAAATGAATAAAAAAAACCAAAAAGGCAAATTATTACCAACAAATATATATAACAAACCCTAAATAATAAATGAGTACAAAGATATTTGAGACTGGAAAGAAAAGCTGAACAGGCAGACTGAAGTGTTGACTGTGGTCAATTACTCATCACTTCTCAACATTGGATTTAGCAAAGGTTAGTTGCAAGCTAAGAGGAGAACTCTGATTAATTTTGCTTCAGAAACACCAGATAATTTGGCACTATGTAATAAAAATGCAGCAATTTTGCAGTTAGAAACTAACATGATGGAGTCAATTCAGGCAAAGGCCTAAACAACTGCTGCACAGAATTCTGCTTTAGCTGGATGATTTTTGCCCAAAGTGTTGAAAAGCAATGGTTGTGGTCTGAACTAAACTCACCTTCACAACAGGAAACTCCACAGACTTTAAGGCCAAAGGATAAAGGCAAGAGAAAAGAACAGGAATAGAAAGAGAAACTGTGGAAAGTAAGAGGGGAGAAGGGACAAAGATGATGAGAAAAGGATGCAGAAAAATACTTGAGTGACAGCAGATGTTGTTTGGGAGACAAGAGCATCTCATCGTAACCTTTATGTGCACTGATAGTGCTGTATTTTCACTCAGTACCTTTTCTTCAAGGTCTTTAATCTGCCTCCTCTGGATTTCTGTTTTGTCTTCGAGATCCCGAATTCTCTGCAAATTTTGAGGAGAAAAAAAAAGTTTCTGATTAAAACCAGAACTGAAACTCCTCCGAATTTGGAGTTCACTGTCAGCCAAACCTGATGGGCCTGGTGCAGCAGTTCCATTCGCTCCTGGAGGATCTGACAGTCGTACTCCCGACTTTTTCGTAGCATCTGTCTCCTCAGCTTCTCCACTGCCGTTCGTAGCTCATCCCTCTGGAGCTCATTCAGAGGCTCGCCATACTTTATCACCTGGAGGATAGACGGGTGTATAAACTGAACCATTATGGATTTAGAAACATGGTTTTAAAATGTGCCTTCTGTTGGATACAAAAAGACCTTCACAGATTCCTGACACAACTATCAGATTTTATTTAATGGAAGTTTACTATTTCTGTCATCTGACTGGAATTTTATCTCCCCATAAACCAAAAATTCCAGACAGTTAGACTCATTCTCAAGAGTTATCAAATGTCTTGAAGGGATTTGCATGTCTTTTGACTTTTAGTGCACTTGATAAAACCTAGTTCAGTTATGGTGGTGTGATGTAACAAAGTTTGTTTTGAATGAGGAAATAAAGCAAACCTTGTCCTGCTGCAGGGAGTTGTATAACGTTGCTTCCAACTCTTGGATTTGCTGTCAGAACAACAGAACATCATCAGGATTGTGTTGATTAAAACACATAATCCTCACATCACAAGATCAAACTTGCAGGTTTTTTATTCTTTCCATCAGTGTCTTGAAGACATGAAGCAAAACATGCATTTACCATGTAGGCCTGGTCCAGGGCCTGCTTCCTGTAGTCCAGCTCTTCTTCTAGATACCCTTTCTGCTTGCAGAACATTTCCTGTACACAGTGAGCCCAGTGAAATGACAGTTATGGTGAAAACAGTGACATTAAAAGGCTGTAATGTGAAACTTTCAGTTCTTAAGAGCATTAGATGCTTAGTGTTTCTGTGTTGTAAGGGTTTTTTCAAACAAAAATTGACTGAGTGGATGAAAATGTTGCTTTTTTTCTCGAGATAAATTAGCTTTCAATCCTGTATTGAACAATTGCAAAGATCTGTGTAAGCTGACGATCCCCTCTGCTTTCCCAACTTTTATGGCAGTTGTTCCTGTTCTTTAAAGAGGCGTGGCCATCATCTTATGTCATTCGGTTTTTTCCATTTGAAAGGTAACATATTTTGAATGGTACATTTTTTTGTTTTTGTTGTCAGCATTAATCTATTGTTTATGCAAATAAAAGGTTACATCCATAAAAAGCGTGTTTTTTGATGACATTTTATACAACAATGTCACATTTTCAAATAACAATGTAACTGTGTAACATATTACAGAGGAAATTCCTGCAAAAAAAAAAAACACTATGGAGTAGTTATAACTTACCATCTCTATCTGTAAGTCCATCATCTTCTGGTGCAGTGCTGCCTCTGTGCCTTCTATCTGCTGAATCCACTAGGGGGCGACAAACACAAACATTTTGTTTGCAGCAGGAAATATTCTGGAGCCAAAAAAATGCAGAATACAGTTTCTTACCTTTTCTGCTAATGATAAGACAGTGCTAGCTTGAATGATAGCCACTTGTTCTTCATTCCTTAAGTTCTGCACAAACAACCCAAAACTTTAAAAAAAATGCATTTTTCTTAGCACTAATGCTTAAAGGTGTATGTAAATTACCCCGTTGTCTCCTAGTATATCCAGAAGTTTGATGAGGTCTGGTATGCACACATCCTAAAAACAAAAAGGAAGGTCATCTAGCATTTTGTTGTCAGAATTCAGTTTAATTCAGATAAGCATCCAGCTCCTCCCACCTTGACTCCTTCTTTCATGCAGTAGATCTGAAGTGCACTGACTCCCTCTGAGAACGGATGCATCCTCAAGTGGTTGAACGGAGGAGACCGCCTTTCACGCTCCTACAGCAAGACAGAGCCATTTTACTGTTTAAAAGCTGAACTTCTGATGCATAAGAATCAGAAAAAATGGCTGGATAAGAGCTTAGAGTTCCTACAATACCACCAAATAAGATGCGAGATGAACGAATACATGAGGACTATTTACATTTTTAAGAAACATTATTATTCTCCTGATCATCTCCTGATCTTGAAATGTTTCTGAGCTCAAATGGACACCTGTGAAACCATCACTTCATCTATGTTTCACAGCAGAGACAGGCTAATTGTGTGTAAACATGCACTTTAGAATAGCCTGAAGCAAGGAACATGTACACAGGCCAGCATGGGGGGGTTAAGTCTTTATCAACTTGTCATTTTTTGGTTAGTTTCTAAATAGACAATGTGTGCTGTTGAAATTGATTCAATCAAAAGCCACTGTTTAAACCAAAAACAAGTTTCCATCATGAATGTTTTAGTTCTTAAAGATGAAATGACACAGCTTGCAGCTTTGCTATCGGGATTGATTCACCTTGAGGAACAGAATTAAAGCAGTAAAATCCTGAATCCTGTGAAGGATGTTAGATTGTTAGGTTGGTGAATCAAGAAATTGGTAGAAATGATGTCTACCAAATGATGATTCATGATGCAACCTTTGCAAATGTAAACAAAAGTAATGGAGGGTTTTCAAACTGTGCAATAAACCTTTTGACTGATGCACAAACATTCAACATTTTCCAATAATACAGGTATTTTGCTATTGTTTGATCTTGAAATTGCACTGAAAGTTGTTTCTTTTCTAGTATAAAATCCAGAGGTCAAGCTATCAAATGAATGTGTAGATATATATATATATATATATATATATATATATATATTGCATTTTTCTTTCTCAACAACTTATCCTACTTTAATGACACATCATGAAGCTACAATTTCTGCTCTCCAACATAAGCTCAGGGTGTGAAAAGCGGCACTTTCTGACTCTTAATGAAAACCAGTGGGTTGAACTATGAACACACAGTTGCATGTTGTTGTTCCTCATGTAAAACTGTTGCATTCAAGTGGGCTTCCATGTTCTGCTCCAGAACATGGAGCACTTACCTCCAGCTCCAGGATGCGAAACTCCAGCAGCTCATTTTGGTCTCTGGAGTCTTGTAGCTCCTGCTGCAGGCGGCTGCAATCTGACTCCATCTTCTCCACCTGAAATCAAACGCAATCAAACAGAGTTTTCTTTAGTTTCTAGCTACGCATTATAAAAATCCAAGCACATTTTGATATAATTAACATAACAAATAAAAAAAGGAAGTTTGATTTTGGTGGTTAATTTCTCTGTTCTAACAAAATGAAGAATTAAGCTTCGTTTCTTTTTGACACTAAATTCTGCAGGTGACTTCAACCCTGCAATTTGAGGTCAGAATCTGATCATGACGTTCCTCTGCATGTGCCGGAGTAGAAAACTTAGGATGAATCTTTAACTTTAGTTAACATGCTGAGGTAAACAATATCAAATCCTTTAAATTAACAATAGTCTCTGAACTCAGTGATGTGTTTCCAGTGGCGTAAGAATGACAGACAATTGGGCATTAGTGAATTTTTCATTCAAACTTTAACGTGAAGGTTTCAAAACGCTTTTAGCTTTGAAATTTTGGGTTCCAAACAAACAGAACATGAATTATGACACATAATTGTTGGAATAATTAATCGCTTGGAATAAATCTCTGGGAAATTGTCTTTGATTGTTTGATCTTTGTTACAAAACAGTGTGATTTTTGATTTTTGTGAATTTTATGCAGGAAAAAAAAAGGACAAAAACAGCTACTTTGACGTTTTTGTGCAACTTTAGGGTCATTGTGGATTATTTGTGTAGCATAATGAAAAAAAAAAAATCTGTTAAAAAAAGAAGAAGCAGGGAGTGCTGAAAAGGTGGATATCAGGCATTGCCACAAAAGCAGTTATAAAGATATAAAGATACAGTATTAGAGCTAATTGGAGAGTACCGGTAGTAAAAAAAAAAAAAAGCCCCCGGAATACTAAGGGCAGCATAAAGGTACTTGAATGTTATGATATGACTTCTCTGATATAAGAGCAGCAAAGTAGGTTGGGTTCTTCGTCTTCATATCAAATCTGTGATTAAGCTTTAATTTAGTGCATCATTTCAAGTTGGGCTGCATCATCAGACTAACATATAAATGCCAAAAACCAAATTCTAAAACCATCCAAACTGTATTATTAAATATAATACAAACGAGTTAAATCTTGAAAACAAAGCAAAGTGGTGAAACAATGTCAGCTTTAGCCTTTTTGCCAGCAAAGATTGTTTGTTTGTTTTTTTTTTCCCTTTTCTGGACTCCACGGTGGTGCAGTGGTTAGCGCCGTTGTCTCACAGCATGAAGGCCCCCGCACTCAAAACCGAACACCAATGGATTTGTGTGGAGTTTGCATGCGTGGGTTTTCTCCAGGGACTCTGGCTTCCTCCCACAGTCCAAAAACATGATTCATGGTTAATTGGTTGGTGAGAATGTGAGTGTGCAGGATGTCCCCAGAATGTCCCCTGCCTTCGCCCACATTGGCCGGGATATAGGCTCCAGCAGCCCCCTGACCCCGAAAGGGACACAACGGGTTTAGAAGATGAATGAATTTTTGTTTTTTTGGGGCAAAATGTATAACAGTTTTTTTTTGTTTCTTGATTTGCTCACTTTGCTGAGTCAGCACTTTTTTCATCCCTTGTTTGGCATAAAAAGTGGCTCGCTTTCCATCGATGTTTGCCATTGGTGGCCCTCGTCAACGTTTATCAGCTTTTTGTTAAACGTCATTCACTGAAAATTGCAGCTCACATGCAAACACACACACACACACACACACACACACACACACACCACAGCCTTTTAGGCTGTGTGGTGACAGCAGAGATGACTGACTGAAAGACTGATGGGTAGAACATCAATAATCTGTTGCCTCTTCCACAAATTCGTGTTGCGTTTGTCAACATTTATGACCAATGGCAACACAAGCATCTCCTGGAAAACAGCAGCTGTCTGAGGTTCAAGAAAACAGCACCTTGTCTAACAACTCCTGATTCCTTCGCAGGAACAGCTGCTTCTCCTCGACCCATTTGGAATCCTGGTTGGTGAGAGAGACAGATGGTTTAATTCAGAGCTGGGAAAAATCGGTAAACTTCCAGAAAAAAAACAGTGAAGAAAGAGTGAGAGTCATAAATTTAAATCAGTTTGAATGGGTAAGGTTAAGGTAACCAAACAAACATGTAATCTTCTCATGCAGTCAGTAATAAATCAGATTGTTTATAAGCCATAAACTCTTCGTGTAGTCCATAAACACAGGTTGTTGGTTACCCAATAAGACATGGCTTTCCCCAATATGAAGAAAAAATCTTCTGGTTTCAATTTGTCATGCAAGATTTCTTGACTTCTTTAACTGCGGGAAAGTATTCCAACAGTTACATCGAAGCTTCAAACTAATGGAAGTGGCCAAATATATCTTATTAAAAAGATTGGACAGTAATAACATCTCAGCTCTGTAGCTTTGTGTGTAAAGTCAATTCTCTATTCTTGCATGATTAGGAACTTCAACCTCACTTGAACAGTTTCCAGAATTCCATGAACTGAAGTGCATTTCTTTGGAGGTATACAGATAAAGCTTCTTTTAGTTAACGAACAGGTAGTTATATTTTAGAAAGGAAGGATGTCAGGCGATGGTTTGATGCTGTTACTAAAAAAAAGAACACAGCAGATCAAAGTGAACGAAAAGGCTGAGAACTGCAGCATTCGATCAGTTACAAAGAGTGTAAAAAGCTTTGTTCAAGTCAAAGTGAAAGAACTTCCTTTAAATCCAAGGTATATCCAAGTATTTGTTGCAAAAAACCCCACTAAATATTCTTTTTTTCCCCCTAAACTTTCAAAGTCATCCAGGTAAAGCAAGTACGCACCATTCACCAATAACTTCTTACCTGTCCTTTAAAGGCTAGTTCTTTCTCCAAGTCTTCTATTTTTGCCTTATACCTGAGAACATCAGCTTGCAGTTGTTCCTGAGCCTGAAATGGCAAAACAACATGTTTTTGTGATGATTGTTTTAGGAATTGCAGTGTAATGCAGTGTAGTAAGGCCGTCAACGATTAGTCGACGACGTTGACCAATGACCAATGACCTCGTGCAAAGGCTGAGGCTGGTTAAGGACATAACCTGACTTTATTTGAATTCAGACAGCTGTGTCAAAAAATGACACAAAAATAAATCACCTTTCTGCTGAAAGTGAGATGTCGAAAAAAAAAACTGTCACGCCTACTATATCTATGAGGTAAGATTTATATCTAACAAATCTGAAACTAAGCCAGCTTTTTGAAAACACAAACTATTAAATTCCTCCAGCAGTTTCTTTCTTCTCCTCAAATGGAGAAAAGTCATTCTGACTGGAGGGGGCACGGTGCTAGAACCAGATCAAATGTAAACAGTAAATGCAAAAATCTCAAATAAAAAACAACTAATTACAATTCAACTCTAACAAACACAACACAAAATATAAATAACAATAACAAAACAAAAAGGAAAAACTAACAAAAAGGTTTAAGTTTATATTGTTTCAGCTTTGTGAAGCTGATCTGGTTTCCTCAGTCAGTAAAGATCCTGCTTTGGAGAAGAATCTCTCAGTTCTCAGGGTTCTGGAGCCGATTCTTTAAATTAGTTCTTGCAGACTCTAAACTCTACCTTTATATTCTCCATAAAAGGGAAATGGTTCAGATGTAGCATCTTTTCCTGCCGTCACTCATTTCCTTCACGTTTCTGTGTGGATGTTGATTCACAGTTATATTTAAACTCATATTGACATGTCGAAAAAAAAAAAAAAAACAAGAACGGGTTAAAGATTTTGGAAAAAAACCTCTGTGGCTCAGGGATCAGGAACTGGATAGCTCTGTTTTTTTTTTTAGTGCTGGCATATAGCCTACCTGGGACCTTAAACTTTGTATCTTTTATACGGTGAAATTGAAATTCATGAACTATACATGTAAAATTTAGATTATTGTGAACGCACCACATGCGTTAGCAGTACCACACATGACGCAAACCTCCACAGACTGATTACCAGCACTATCACGTCTGCAAAAAATAAAACTAAAAATTGCCCATCACCTTACGTAAACAATAATAGTTGACTAAACCGCTCTATAGCGTCATGTAAAAAGAAATCCAGATGAAGACATGATGCTCTCAGCTCTTAGAGGCTAATAACTCAGAAGTGGTTGTAGATGTAGTCGGCTGGAAACAATTACACTCACAGGATCTGCTAACGTATATACATTTGATACAGCCTAATGCTTGACAGAGCTGCATGTACTTATCAGAAAACAATGTTTCAAGCATTCCTGAATGCTGCACAACCTCTACGTACCTCCATTCAACATAAATAAAAGCAATGACAAAAAGCAAATGACATTATAAGGCAACTTTTGTACCTTTGCCTCCATCTCAGCATCCAGCACACCCCCCTTCTGTTCCTGCAGGAGGGCATAAGCTCGCTGCAATGCCTGATATTCCCTGGTCAGCTGACGGAAACGTAACTCAGATTCCTCATTGGCCAGACCCTTCATGGACACACACACAAAAGTTCCAGGTCAAGGATTGTGTGTTGTGGAGCTGCAAGCGTGAGGCTTAAACTCAAAGAGTTCAATCAAAATTCACTTCAATCCAAAGGATTTTTCTGTGAAATCTCCAGTCTGTCTCTGAGACGACAGACTCACCTCATCCAGGTCTTCATCAGGAGTGGCGGGGGTTCTGTCCATGCGAAATGAAGCCACAGAGGAAGACTCCGAATCCATAGACTCTTCGTCGTACCCAAAAAAGGTGTCGACTACAATGGGCCTCTGCAGGAAAGAAAGGTGTGATAAATCTAATCTGGGTTTGAGCCAAATTCTTTGAAAAAAATAATTTATGAGGTCTGAGTGAGACCACAGAGGCATGTTGGGTAATTGAAAGTTTAAAGAGTTCCGTCTTCAGCTTACTGCTTTTGAGCTTCTTGTAGTGATGCTGAATAAAACTGTATAGGTTTCCATATTTTTTACAATTACACACAAATAATAATACACAAAATAAAAAGTACAAAGAATACATTCCCCTTTACATCAAGCAGGAAAAAGGTGTTTTACCTTAATTGGCCTTGAACTTCTTTTATGTCTTTTCTTTCTTAGAAGCTTTTCTCTGTCCTGGACAAAGACAGGAATAAATAAATAAATAAAACACACAATTACCAGAACAGTTTGCATGAATTTTGCAACCAACTAAATATACTGTTAACCTGAAGTTGCTGCAACTTTATAATTTTCAAAATAAGCAGAATGGGAAATTTTTATTCCTTACCAAGTTTATCAGTTGTTATGCTGTTTTGGTTGATAATGAAAGCTACGTCTAATCAATTCTTCTCCGATTTTGGTACACTGAAAAATGTTTGTGGTTCCAACATATTTTACTTTTGCAGGAGCTCCAGGTCGTTTTGCCTCAGTAGCTGCATTTGTCTGGACTTGTAGGTCATTACGGTCACTGGAACTGAAGAAGGATTTACACTGAGACTGCCTGAGGACGCGTCGGGTCGACTAACCGTGTCAATGTTGATTGATGATTGAATGATGGAGCCAACCAATGGCCTCAATGAGAAGTTTACTTCTCTTTTCAATTTTACCTCAAAGCATTTTTTTTTTAAAATCTGCCTCTGAAATTTGGCCATGCACCAAAAACAAAAAATAGTGTTTGGTAAAGGATGACGCACATTTCCCCACATTACCCACATTGTTTCCCGAAGTGGGGATGTTTTTCTTTATTTTTATCCTTTTTTTTTTTCTTCTTTTACAGTTATAAGCAAATTCTCAGTCCCATAACTTAGTGTTAAGATGATCTTGAGGTAAATGAACAAAAATGGGAATAAACAAACTTCCAGCTGTTACGTTTAACTTATTAGATTTGCCAAGAATGTTGGTATTTTATCCTTCAAGCCTTCCTAAAAAGGGGCCAAATTACATAAAACTCTTAAAATACAAATCCTATCTTAACTGTTTGTTAATCAGTGTAAACATCCCATAAAATCTGATTTAAGAAAGAGGCAACCAAGCAAACAAATGAAGACAAATGTCCAAGTAGATGAACTGTGTAACACGGACGTCCTCATCTCAAAGTAAGACTTTCACTTGTTTGTTAATGCAGACATTTCTGGGTGTTTGGAATAGAGGTGGACTCAAATACATTCTAGTAGAGAAAGATCTACACCATCATCACCAGTTGGTCCGAAGGTTCACATTGTAAAGTCTCGATCACAAAAACTCTGCCCAATTTTGTCCTTTTGATGCAAGTGTTCGGCCTAACCTGTTATAACCCCTGATTTTAATCTAAATCCACCTTAAAATACATCAAACAAAATTCAAGTGGATGATAAAATTCTGATTTCGACAGAAAGTAATTTTTAGAAGAGGAGGTTTTTCCACTTCTGTCAGTCAGTTTACAGGTGAGTTGTCATGTATGGAAACAGCCAGTTTATCATCACGTTACCCTGTAGTAAGAAAGACTGAATTACTTTGGATGAAAGGTCAATTTGAATCAATCTGCTTGTTTGTCTCAGAACAATAGCTTTCTGGGAAGGGAGAAGACACTCTGATGATGATGCTCTGCTTTTATGCCTTAACATGCAAAAATGCTTTGTTAATAAGTCAGTCAACAAATGGTTGTTAACTACATTTTTTTCTCTTATGTCAATAAGACTGATTGAGATAATTGCTAGAACTGGATTACACTTGCTTTGTGAACAATGTTAAAGTACAGCCTTCTCTTTAAACAGGGCCTAAAGGAAGGACAGTACTCGCTTTGGGCAAGAACCGCCCTTTCAGTATTAGTTTGTGTGCCTCATGGAACTTGTTTCTTCCTGTTTAAGACTATAAATTAAAAAAAACAAGCAATTTTCATGTCTTCCCCATTGTTTTACTAGAACAGGCATTAAAATTTATTACAGATAATAGAATCTTGTTTATTATGATAAAATACAGTGAAATTCATTCACGATGTGAGGAAAAAGCTCTCACAACACTTGGGAGAAATGGCTAAACTAAGGGGTCTTGATTGTACTTAAAAAATGGTTATAAAACCTGTTTCTCTAAATTTTCCGTTACACTGAAAATTGGCAGAAGTGCTGGAGAAAATGGCGATTAAATTCCAGTCATTTAAAGTCAAACCTACTCGTGTAAGTTCATCAATTATGTTTTGCTGTTCCAGGACTTGGAGTTTCAGAAATGTGATTTCCTGGTCATCGTGGGCTTGGTCCAGGTCATTCAGTGACTTTAGCTTCTTGAGAGGAGGATGGGAGCTTATTCTCTCTTTCTGCAGGAGCATGTAAGAGGTTAGATCACAAAATCTAGAAATCTGTTTTGGATGGTGTTTTGGTGCTAGCGTACGAACCATTTCCAGATTCTCTTTTGTCAGGTTCTTCAGCTTCTCCTCCAGTTTTTGGATGGTCATCGTCAAGTCGTCATTTCTTTTACTCAGCAGTTTGTTCTTTTCAAGCAGAGGCTTGCACTGCTTCTCTGTTTCACGAACGCGCTTTAGCTGGTAGAGAGAGACATAAAAAAAGGGGAATGATCAGGAGTCAGAAGATGGATGGTCTAAAGTAGGCGTGTCCAAAGTCTGTCTCATGGGCCAAATGGGATCATTGTTCAAATTTCTGCCGGCCTGTAGGCTCTTGCCGTAAAGTCAATGATATGCAGCCCCCAGCACTTTCTAAGAACGACAATTTCTTGATTGTGATTGATTGACTAAACTGCGTTTTTAAACCTGTGGCAACAACCTGACCTTCAGAGCCTTTAAGGCCCAAAGAGAGGAACAAATCTTTCTGTTCTCTGATCAAAGCTACAGTAGTTTGTACTTCAGTATAATATATCTATTTGTGTTATTTTCCTGTCACATGATTTACTTTGAGCATTTAATAGAGAATAATATGTACAATTTCATGTGAACCCAGATTAACAAATGTATTTTCTTTAAATATGAAATTCACAGTAATTTCGGTGAAAATGTAGTTACAGTTCTGTTTTATGTGAAGACGTGAAAATGGTCCCATTGTGCAAAAAAGAAAAAAAAAATCATGACATTGTTTATTTACATTTTAATGTTCAAAGCATGCAGGCTGATTGGTTGGCCTCACACATTTTCACCTCACTGTTAGGTTAAGGCCAAAAATATTGAAACAAAGGGGTAGATTTCACTTTTATTTGAAGAACTTGGTCATACCAGTTCATTTCTCTCATCGCCCAACAGCGAGTTGCGGTCCTCCAACCTCCGTATGGTTGAGTTCAGGTCAGCAATGCGCCTCTGATTCCTCCTCAAGTCCTAAAGTGAATTAAAAAGGGAAAAATAAAAGCATCCAGGTTTACCGCATGACCAAACATCATGCAAAAGGTAGTAAATATAAGAGGCTAGTATAGCTTATTAGAAATAATGTGAATGTTTTGACTGGCTTTGTTCGTACAGGGCTGCCGTGGTGCTCGGCTCCATCTCCAGCTCTGCCTGGAATCTCTCTTTTGGGACTTCCCAGGCCGCATTCGGCCTCTTTGGCTAGAAACAGCTGTTCATCCAGAGCATCTTTCTGGAGCTGCAGCTTCTGCAGAAAGCCTGCCGTCGACTCCAGTTCCTTCTCCAAAGCAAAAATGGTGCGATCTTTCGCCTTGATTTCATCTACCTAGAGAGAACGAGAAGACTGGTGTCATTAGATCAGATGTTCCAGTTTTTGTCTTCGTTTTTATTTGACCAGCAAAGTAAAATTAGAACCCGAATCATGATGACCCGAATCAGAATAAGCCCAAAGACAACAGAACATTTACATTTCTAAAAGCTCATAGACCATAAAAGTATGACATAATCAAAGAAACAAGAAATCTGCTTCTTGACTTTTTTAGTAATAAGCAGGAGATTTTGTTAATAAAGTTATTTAGTTATTTTTAGTACTGATATTATTAAGGGTGCAACAGATCATAAAACTCAGTTTGGATTGTTTCACAGCTTTTTTGGACCAGTAAAAAAGAAAATAAATCAAGGTACACGGTGTGTTTCGAATCGTGGCAACTGATCTGTACGAATCTACCTTTTTTTTTTTTTTTTACAATATTATTGTTTACCTATAGAGCTTTTTTTTGCTATGAAGTATCTTAAATAATAATTTTGTCTTTCAACTGTCTGGACAATGTATGAAGTATTCCACATCAAGAGTGTATTTTCATTTTTGCTTCAAATGGATTGGCTTATTTCAAGCATTTTGTGTGCCTACCAGTCTGCGAATGTCCCGCTCACAGTCCCACTTGATCTTGGAGATCTGTTCCTGATGCTGCTGGTGCTCCACCCGCAGGTCCCCGGCCTTCATCTTGTCTGCCTGGATCATGTTGCTGAGCGCCTCGTCGGTCTGCTTCTTAGACGACTTCAGCTCTGCGATCTCCTGCAGGAGCTTCACTCTTTCCTGGTCAAAGAAGCGGCGCGCCTCTTCTTTTGCCTCCAACGTGAGTGCGGTACGCACCTGAAGAGCAGAAAGAGACGGTGTTCCTGCAGCTCTTAGCAGCAAACTTCCTTCAGCCATCAGCCTTGACCATACCTTCTCCCCGCTGCCATCTCGCATGGCATTCAGCGCAGCTTTGAGTCTCTGGTTCTCCTGGTCTTTGATCTTGGCGTGGCGGGCCAGCTCCTGCTCGTGCTGCCGGGTCAGGCTTTCCCTGAGAGCTTGTAGCTCCTTTTGCTTTTCCTCGTGCCATTTGGCTCGCTGCTCCGTTAACGTGGCAGTGTGGCGGTGCTGCTCCTGCTCACGCACACGTTTCACCTCCTGCACCTTGTCCCGCTCCAGCTTGCTCACCTTCATAACAAAAAATGGTTAGTATAATCTCATTTTGCATGAAGTACACATCTCCCCAGTTTTCAGAATCATCCATTTTTTCTTGTAATAACTAAAAGAATATCTCCAATTTATTTTTTATAATACTAGTTAACATTTGACATGTTGGGATGTCTAACTTAATTCCATATTGTACCGTACCTTGCATTTTTCTTGGTGAAGCTCTATCTGAATATCAGTCAGCTTGGACCTGAGATCTTCATTGGCTGCCTGCAAGGCAGAAATGAGGGCTTCGGGCTTCTCGCCCTTCATTCGGCCTTTCTTAGCCATTGAGTCAAGCACTAGAAAAGCTCTCTCGATGCTCTCATTGGATCTTCACAAAAACTTTCCAAGGTGCTCCCAAAGTTTCCAGTGCCGCCTCCTCCTCATTCTCCTAGCAGACACAGGGGCTTATAGGATTAAGGAGAAATCAAAAGAAAGACACTGTTAGGCAAACAATCTAGTGTCATTCAATTATATGTAATTTACCGGTAATCAGCATTGTAGTTCTGTTCTATTTGCTTAACATTTTTTGCGTTTTTGTTGATTCCTGGCCAGGGCTACCTTGGAAAAAGGAATCTCAATGGGACCCCCTGGTTAAATTAAGGTTAAAAGTCTACTAGGGATTTTTTGGGGGTATTTTTAAGGACATAAATTACTTCTTTTTTTTTTTTTTTTCAGTCTGAGGACATGATTACCAGTAAAAAGTAACATAAAAGTTATTCCGGTTAATTACAACAGAAAAAAGGCTTTATTCACAGAATTTGGTCTGTTAGATAAATCCACTCAAGACCAAAAATCTCCAAATCTGGTGTCACTCATGCAGATAATTGGGAATGATCTCAATTTTTTTCGATCAATTTTTACAGAAACTTTTTAAGAACCTGCTTTCAAAGTTCAGTGTGGTACCAGTGACAGCTGAAGCCCAAATCCACCCATAGGGCCTGCAGAAACGGGAAGCATGAACCTCACAAAAACACCAGTCCAGTGCAAACCGCCAAACTAAATTTTCTAGATAAAATTTCAAATTGCCACATCATTAGGATTTTCCACAAATCTGTTATTAAAGTACAAGGCTGAGTTTGAAAATAGACATCACATGCAAAACCCACAAACGCATCAAAGAAGCTGCGGCTAACGGGATTTGTCTGCCTAAAACCCAAAACTGACAGTGAGAAGGCCCTGGTTCAAAGCCCTGCTGGGACTTTTCTGTGTGGAGTTTGCTTGTTCTCCCTGTGTGGTGTTTCTCTAGGCACTCCAGCTTCCTCCCACAGCCTAAAAACATGCTTCATGGGTTAATTGATGATTCTAAATTGCCCCTATAGGTGTAAAAGTCAGTGTGTGATTGTGGGCAGTCTGGTGATCTGGCAGGGGTATACCCCGCCTTGCCCATCAGTAGCCAGATTTCGGCTCTGGCAGTCCCGTGACCCCAAAAGGGATACAACGGGTTAAGATGGATGGATGGATGGATGTTTTTCTTGCTTTTGTTCGTAGCACTTTGAAATGGTGTAATATCTGACATTTTTAACATTTTATAATTAGTAGAAATGGGGTTTGTCCTGACTTTCAAAACATTACAAAATCCTAGAAAATCTAAACCAGGTTATTTTTTTCCTGATTAGTCAAAGACTTACCATCCACAATAAGACTTTGAATTAAGGATGACAGCTTACTTCATTTTTTTACACCCCTACGCGCTCACGCACGCAAATCAGCTTTAAGAATCCTTTTGGATTTAATTGTTTCCCCACGGCTGTTTATTGGTGTGCAGCTGCAGAAGAAGCCCTGCCTTCAGATCTGCCGCCCCACATTGGAATAATTTATCCCCACCTTGATGTGAGCAAATTAACTGCACAACATCAAAAACACAGAAACCAAAATGACAATTAAAAAACAAAAAAGTTTGATAAATCAATTGACTATCACAGATAAATCAATTGACTATCACAGTTCTAACATCCTGAGGGTCTTTCATAAACCCATAAAAAAGTCCACATATCCAAATGAATTCCCTTTTCTTTTAATGAGTAGGAGGATTTTGAGATGCTGTTGCAAAAGCAAACAGTCTGCTATAAATCTTCAAATGTATTTTGTTGGAAGAATGCATAGAGCTGCAGGCACCCCAGCAACTCCCTTGGAACAATGCGGCGTGGTTGGACCCTAACCAACAGAAGGCAACCATCCACCTCGAGAGCGTGATGGTGAGAAGATCTTAAAGTGGACTGGAAAAAATGATGGTTGAGGGTCACCTCAGCTAGAACCAACCTCTTACTTTGTGAAGCTGGAAAGGTGTTTCACTTAGTTATTTATTTATTTATTTTTCCAAATCTGGTTTCACAATCACATAACCTGAAAGCTCAATGACATCAGTTACAGTATCAACAATCTGCAGTGAACTCTGTGAACCACATTATCTCATTTGTAATAATGTGAAACTACTACATCAGTAGAATTCAATCACAATTAAATTGCCAAATTAGATTTTATGTAAAACATTTTCCCTTTCTCTTCTGTCTTCCTTTTTATGTTAAGATTATTTTTTCTTTTATATTTTAATTGTCTTTTTTTTCCAATATAATTTGTTCTTGTAGGTAAGTAAAAAAAAATCCATATTACGGACAACCATAATCTGAAAAAGAACAGTATAAAATTACCTGTTACTGCACACATGACAATTCCAGGATTAAGGGATTTAGAAAACCAACAAAGTACTGATGGACAGTGTTGTCATGGATTTCTGAGAAATTCCTAACAACCCTGTCGCACGCAACGTGTGATCCATTCCCCTAGAGGTGTGCACCGTTTTCATCTTGTTTGAAGTTGTCTTCACTTCCAGGAATCCCTGAGAACAATTTACAGCGTCTACACAACATTGACTATCATGACTTTAATCTTTTTGCTTAGTTGCCAAATTCTTCAAATAGGTATTCTGGAGACAACCGTCATTGATAAAATGAATCATTTTAAAAAGTAAAGTTTTTGGTATTAAATACAAATGGCCTTATAGGCACAGAAGTGTTAGATTTTTCTTACTTTTTTTTTTTAATAACACAGTCCTTTTTAACCTACAGCACATAAAAAGACTCAGGAAATGCAAACAATATAAATAACAAAGGGAAAAATTCCATTTCGAATAACTAGGACTTTTGTCTTGTTTTTGGGTCTTTTTTGTTTGTTTCTTGTATAGATTCTCCATTATTGAGATTCTTCACAGATTAAGCAGATTACGGTTATTTAGGCGTGACGTGTTGTTTTTATATGACAGATTTTTATGGACATAATATTGGATTTTTTTTTTTACTATAGTTGTAGCAAAAATTATTTCCTTTCCTTAAAGGACATCTTTATAGAAGTGTGACTTATCCATCATGCATACAAGCCAGAATATAGAGCCATAGCAGCACAGTTGATCAGAAGCATTACATCTCATTTTTCTGCAGGTGCTACAAAAAAAATAATAAGAGAAATTCCAGTAACTGCATGAATGCCAGCTGTTGAAACAAATTCATCTAAGAACCTGAAGTGCAAATTGTGCACTGCCAAGATAATTTGCTCCGCAGAGATGATCAGAGGGATCTCAGACGTGTCTTCAATCAACTGCAGAGGAATGACATAACAGCGTTTTGATGCGCATCTTGGTGATAAAGCTGTCATCATGTTAAGACCACTCAGGCTCACTGCAGTGCAGAGTTACATGAACTTTTGAAAAGCACTGCGCCTTTCATAAGCCCCACTAGTGGAGACCGTCCAAGGAATCGGAATATTACCAAGCACTGTGTGAAACTGTACGATAAACACACGTGTAAACATGCTCAGGAGGTTACATCATTATTTGTCTGAACCCTTCTTAACTAACAGAAAAAGATGTAATCAATCATAACTAATCAATTACTACAAAACAAACTTTTGAGTAACTTTAATTCACATCTACTTTTTTATTCAAAAGATTCGGATTTCATACTTTTGGCAATTTAGCATTTTTTTTTCTAAATTCTTAAAGGAAATGAGTAGTTTTTAAATAATGTTAACAGGAAAAAAATGTTTCCATGCGTTGAGATAACAAACTTATTTAAGCTTTCAACAAGTTGCACCGATGGAAGATTTAAGATTGTAAGATTCCTGTGAACTCACAAGGGTTGTAGAAATGTTGCTACATTCAGATTGTCTACAGTTTTTGCCTTTTTATTTGGTCTAATATATGGTAAATCTGTTTTAAAATGTTAGCTATAGACATCGATCTACTAGGGCAGTATACAGTGATTGATTATACAGAGGTCAGATTGCTGTTTTTAACAGAATAACATGGACCTGTACTGATTTGGTGCCGGTAGGTTCTCCTTCTTTATTTCTTTCAATTTGGTTTAGTGTGTTATCACAGCAGGACAAAAAGAAACGATTTTACAGAAAAGGAAAGAACTCTTAGGGCCAAACATGTCACTTTTAGTAGTGTTGTTTAAAAAGTAACTGAAACCTGGCAGCTATTTCCAACCTTTTATCAATAGACTCTGGAGGATTTGTCCCAGTCTGAACAGATGGTTGCCCTTCAGCAACAATTTCTACATAGAAAAACCTGGCTGATAAATAATTACTTCTTCCACAAGCAAATATCATTCATGCATTCATCATCTCTTCTTTGTTCAGTTCAATCATCACAGTTTATAATCATGTATGATCCTGACAATATTAAGTCATTGATTAATCTATTATTTTCATCTAAGCTCATTTGACTGCACAGCCTTCATGCAGAGCCAATCATAACTTACCATAACTACTAATACAGTATTAACCTACATTTCAAAATGCAACAGAGGGATGCTGTCCTACAGGAGCAGACTGGAATAAACTGTAAACCCAATCCAATCCATTAAAGTTGATACCCAAAAATTTACATACACCACATAAAAACACACATATGCTTTTTTCTCTCACTGTCAGACATGAAATACAAGTAAACGCTTCCTGTTTTAGGTCGATTACAATTTTAAAAAAAATTATTTGCTAGATGTGAGAATAATGAGACTAGAGGTCTTTTTTTTTAGCACGTTTTTCTTACTTTTATCAAAGTCAAATGTTTACATATGCTAAGATAACTTTTTGGCTTTAAACAATTTGGGAAACCACAGATGATGATGTCATCTCTTTGGAAGCTTCTGATAGGTTTATTGACAGCATTTGAGTTAATTACTAGAAACACACCTGTGGCATATATTGGGGCACATTTGAAACACACTTGTCTGTTTGTAAAACCTCATGGGACAGTCAAAAGAAATCAGTCAAAGAAGTACTGTACAGACATGGACTGAAAGGCTACTCTGCCAGGAAGAAGCCATAACTGCAAAAGAAACATAGAAAAGCCAGATTAAAGTTTGCTGATGCACACAAGGAGAAAGACTTTCATTTTTGGAGACGAAACTAAAATTGAACTGTTTGGCCACAATGACCATCGTTATGTTTGCACGTCAACTGAAGTGAAAGTATCTTAGTTTTATAAATTGGGACATAGTATGTAAAAACATAAAAGTTAAATATTTCATTTAGTAGTTCTCTGTTCCACAATAAACCAAATTCTAAGGTAAGCACCACGACATCTAAATAGGAACATTTTCTGTTAGATTCTCCTCTATTGTCTATAAAGACTCTCATTCATCCAGGTAGATTCCATCATAGTAGTAGGTTTAAAGGTTGTCATCTGGAGTTTTTTTTTAAGTTGAAGACGTTTCACCTCTTATCCAAAAGGCTTTGTCAATTTGTCAATCTCCTCTATTAACAAAAAAGAGCAATACCGACTGTACAACTTACATTTTATAGATCAGACGACAGATCATTTTGTTTAATCATAAGCTGTCGTTCTCCATAGTATCAATTTAAAATAGGCCTCAAGCACATTTCTTCCTAATAAAACCAGACAAAAGTTCAGTTTTTGCATCAGTCTCCTGATCATTCCATGACTAACTATGTAAGGACAAGATAACTAAGTACAAAGGTACCAGGGAAATGAATTCGATCTACTAAAACCGATAAAGGTCACACTGTGTCAAATTGTAGCCTGAAGAAAGACTGTCCTAAATGCAGCAAACTGCATCTGAGAAGTTTCTGTAAAGGGAATAAACATGACAGCCCCTCTAGATTTATTTAGGGCACATTTTCAAAGTCTGCCAAAGTACAGCAACTGAGCGACGAGCTAATCACTACATTTCTAATTGCACACCCTTTTACCACCTTAAATCAATGTTTATGCTGACTCGTATTGTTGGATTTTTAACTTGTGCAAAACATAGCCACAAAACAGATATAATGTTGGGAAGTTTCTGACAGAACATCTACTGGACAGCCACATGATCAAACTGCACGTCCAATTTTGAGTTGGTCCCCTAAAGCAGGCTTTAGAAAGATAAAGAGGGAGTATTACTATGGTCTGGGCTTTCATTTGTTTAACCTTATGTAATGGGTTGCCTCTTTTTTTGGTTCTTGTGTTTGTATTTGATTTGTTTCTGTACAGGTTGGCTGTGACTTCACCTGGATGCCCCACCCCGTTCCTGGGCTCTCCACGAAGCAGTCACAGCTGCCTGGAGTTACCCATTTGTTGTTTAAGGAGATGCCTTTCTGTTCTGTCAAACAAAAAGCAAGAGAAGAAAATGAAGAATTTTTTCTAGTTGTGCTCTGGTTTTTGTTCCCACGTTTGATACACATTTTTTATCAATAAATCTTGTGTTCTTCCTGCTCCAAGGTCCTTTCCAAAGCTGGATTGTTATAAGTCTTTTATGAATCAATAAATAATTTCTAAGCAGTTTTAGTGGTTTGGCATAAGATGTCCCAACCCAACATCAATTGTTTTTACCAATTTCAGGCTCCAAATAGTCATAAAACCTTAGAATAAGACTACTTACAAGACTTGGAGAGTCTAAAGGGGATTGAACCAGTTGGAAAGCCTTTCAGAGGAAAGTTTTTAAAACTAATTTAGTTTTATTTTGTGCCGTCTTCAGGTTGAATTTTTTGTATTTCCCATGAAAATATCATATTCGATTAAAATAGAAATCTCAGGAAAATCTTTTCATACCACTTCCAGGGTGAATCCAGTCAAAACGGTATGTTATCTCAAATAAATGACTTATTTATACCAATTTGCGCAGGTACAAATGAGTCTTTTTGTAAAATAACCCATTGACATAATTCACTGGAAAAATTATGTATTTGTTGATTTAATAAATACTGAGTTCAAGGGAGATTGACCTCGCTGCTCAAGCCTTTGGTGTTTTGTAGAATTTTCTTCTATTTTATTTCTCAATTAGACTTTTCAGTGATTTGATAAATAAATGATAATTCCGACTGGATCTCTTAACAATTATTTTCCACCACAACACCAGAATGAATGGGATGTGCTCTAAAAGTAGGAACAGACATGCTCAAAGAGAAAATGTGATCAGTGCTACAATTAGCCAAAACATTTTTCAATAAATTAGTCAAATTCAGAGAAAGTGAACATTTATGAGGACTGAGCAGACATTTGCTATGCTGGACGACCCATTTTCTGTCTGCATCGCAGTGCCAGCGTAGTGTGATGCCATTAAATACATGAAACACACTGGCACCATGACCCACATTTGATTCTGCAGACACTAAATATAGTTTGGGAATCTCCTTCTTCTTTCAACAAATCAAAAATGAAAAGCTCTAAAAGAAACCTGGATGCGGATTAAGATTTTTTTACAAATAAATGCCCAGTCTTTTATGACTCATTTAAAACACACAAGAGCAGCAAACCCTCTGCTTTTATCCAACTTGTTGCTGATTAGTTTAGTTTAGTTGTTGAATATCTCATTACACAACACAACGTAGCATATGTAGTCTTATATTTACCTAATTTTAGCATCTAGTGACTCTTTGAAAATGCTGTGGTGCATAAAATCCTACATTTGAAAGGTACACCGTAGTTGGCTTTCTGTTTGACATCATTGAATGTTCCAGCAAAGGAAAAAAGTTTAATGTTTAACTCAAATAATAAAAAAGTAAAGATTTATAGTCAAACTCTGGGATATTTTAGCTTTCAGACAAAAAGGAAGCAGCTTGAATTTCTGAAAAGTTGGTCACAATGTGACAAAGGAAAGTTGAACATCTTGATAGGTCCTATCTGATTCAGTTTGTACAAATATGATACCAGCCATCAGCAACACAATCTGCCTTTTTAAATCCTAGTTTAATTGAAACGAGTGACAGTCCCATTTTTCTCCTCTCTGCTTGCTCTTTCCTTGGCAACAGCAACACGTAACCCATAAATGGGACTCCCTGGTAACCAGCTCAGCATGCTCTGGAGTTGGCCACATCTCAAAATTCAGAATATGGCAGAAAATGTTGCCAATTAAGAGATTAACAGCTCTAAAAGTATACTTTTAGGAATACAGCTTGGATATGAATTTACAAAATCCCCGAGGTATCTTCCAAACTGTCCAACATGGATGCTTACACACAATAATATGGCAATATGTAAAGAAATTGCTCAAGTTTTGCCTGTCTGCTTTTTTTGTGGGGTCTGGTACACATTCCATTTGTTTTGCGTCACATTATTTGTCATGTAACATGCTCCACAGACTCTTTCATCCAGCCTTTATTCATCCGGCTTGGTCTGGTTTTAATAAAGTCTTAAATTTCAGATTTTTCTTTTTTTTTTCTGCCAATCCTTGTTATGCAACAGTCAGCAAAAATTAGTCTGAAACTCAAACAATCTTCGGATGTAAATGAGCAACTAAGGCTTAATCTGTCTGGGATGCAGTTGTGATGTAAGATGGTCCAAAGTGCCATCATGCTGGCGCGGCTGCAGCAGAAGTCCCAGGCTTAGTTTTGGATTACATTTCAGCGAAGCCAAAAATGGCTTTTAATCTGTCTGTCAGAGGCCAGAACGCCATCTCTGTTTATTAACAGAGCTCTGTTTAAGCAAGACACCGGAAGCTGCATCAAAGTTGTCAGAGTTCACATGGTCTGTGTAAGACGTAATTGGGTTTAGGCTGGTATTTTGTGGATTTGTGGATCCAAACATCCACATGTGATGCTGTGTGAAATTCCTGCTGTTCATACCACATAATATATAATCATTAAAGCAATATTCTGTCTAAGCTTTTAGCTTTACCAATACGCTACAGGTTTACCACGGTAAACTCTAAAAAATGTGCTATTTTCAATGATGCCTCAATAAAGATAATTCTTTAAAATCTGAAAAAAATGTGCAGAGATTTTGTTCAAAGATGAATCTGGAGTTGTTTCATTTTGACCAACTTGGTCCTAAAAATAAAAAAGAACATAAATAAAAACAACATGGAATATGATTAACTAGAGCTGAGAGTCATTAAACAAACTGCACATAAAATATCAAATTGAGATTTGAATCCAGACTAAGAAACAATTAATGCTCACAATTTTGATTGAATATCTTCATTCAAATTTAGAACCAATTTAATGTTAGTTAAAAGAAATTGCCAAAAAAATTTGTTTTTCTAGCCTAAGATAACTCACAAGAAATTACTTTGATAGGTAAATTGATCCATGGATTCAATCACTTTACATTAGATAAATTAAACAAAAGTTGATCCATTATAAATATTTTACTTGTAAATTCCTGCAGAATTGAGCCTAGCAAGGGCTACTGGACCCTCAAAGACAAGACTACTTTTTCAAAATCAAGAGACATGGACAAAAGAACAATACATCTGAGGAACAGGAGCTGAGAGAAAATCACATTACACCTAAAATAGTCTGTGCATCTTCCATGATTGAGCATCCTTGCCATGTTGAGGGCCCCCTGTGAATGTGCTCAGTTTGCCCTTATGGTTAGATTTGGGCCACTCAAGTGGTACGTTCCAAAGACTGGGACGTTGTGGGTTCAAATCATTGACTGTATGTAAGAACTGGACTGTGTGAGTGTGACATCACCCATAGAAAATGGTTTACTACTGGCTGCAACCAAATAAAGTCAATTTAGTCGCCATTTTTTGCAATGTTTTGAATGTTCAGTTTTGGACCACATACTTTTATTGAGGCATGTGATTGGTCTGTTTAATTTGAATAACTTACATTACCATTATACCATTGCTTTACCATTATCATGAAGAAAAAACATGGTTTGTAAGAACATATTTAAAAGGTTAGCAGAACAAGAATAGTTGTTCGGAAAAATATGACTGAATAACAGCTGTCTTTTTTTCAATAGAAGTCTATGGCATTTTAGCTTCTTGCAGCCAATAGGTAACTCCTCTTTTCTAATGTGAGGGGGGAGGGGTCACTCAGTCTAACTCTCATATGCAGTCAATGGTTCAAATCCACAGCTCGATCATTGGCAACCTAAGAGTCTAAAACTGGGACCCAATGGATCCCAATGGATCCCATTGTTGTGAGCCAACAGCTCACAACAATGAATCAAAAACACAATGCACACACTTTAAAGTCCCACTCTGACCATCTATTAAAGTACTATATAAGTATTCCCAATAGTGTTTTAATTAAAATCTAACCACCTGTGTGGTTTTCTAGGATGTAGTTTCTGCAGAAGAAAGTCACCTCTGAGTTGGGGGAGTTGTTGGTGTGGAGTAAGCCCACCCCTACTTCCCACCATCCCCTTGTTTACTTTCTCCCCGCTATAGCTTTAAGCATCTCAAAACCTCAGACTAACATGACTGGTGGAACAAAAATAGCGAACAATATCAGAGCTGTCCAGTCAAACAGTTTAGATCCAGATTCCAGCTCAGATGAGGAAACAAAGACGTACACAGATCTATTTGTCTGCAAGTGGATGCATCAGAATGGAGCGGAGCTTTTGCCCTTCTAATGTAGGTTCTATTTCACAACCACAGGCTTTTTCCAACAGCATTTTTTCATCTCCTCCCGGTTCACAATGATTTTAGGATAGAAATACTCAGAAATGCAGTTTCAAGCAGAATTTTCTTTAAACATGTCCTCCATCATGCTTGAAGAACGTGTTAAAAACACCCCAAAACACAATTTGTAATGGAGCAGGTCTTTAACATCCACTGATATTTTAGCTTTACAGAGACATTTATTATTTATCTGACTTTATTACTCATGATCCTAAATTGTGATGCATGTTTCAGTGCTGGATTGCTTTTGAGTTATTCCAATCCAAATAACGAATTTGTGGCCAATCATGCACCTGATCAGCAGTGACCCCGGCAGAGTGTCAGCTCTGACTTCCAGCTGAGCAGTGTCTGTTAAATCCGGCCATTGTGACCCACTGAGGTATAGCTGCAGGCCACTCACTCAGGCCTGCCAACACACCGTGGACCACTATCCTCTCGCAGCATCACTGCACCACCATCTCTGATGATGATCAATAATAATGTGCGTTGATCCACCAGCCAGGGACAGCGGAGGAAAACGACACCGTCAGATATAGCCTACAGTGCACGTGCCAAATTTCAGAGGCTAATGCGCAAAGCTGCGCCGGGATAACGGGCATCCTCTGCGCACAGCCAGTGCAGCCTCTAACCGCAGACACACGAGCCGGAAGACGGCTCTGCTCGGAAAAAAAATCATCCCTACAGCGCACTGGTCTCGCTGTCGTCCTCCTCACTGCTGTAGGCCGAGTCTGCCACTTCCATAACGCAGGCTAAAGCTCTTCGATGCGGCCTAAACAGACACCATCACCCGTATAGGAGCCGACATGAACACCTGTCACTTTGATTTCATCGTTTTTGCAACAAAAATAAATCGAACCCATTCTAATAAGCCTGCATGGCTGCAGCGATGACTCCTCAAGCAGGCCTGCTAGTCCCTTAACTACCAGTCCACTCGGAGATCCCACCGAACGGCGCACGGCCTGCGCGTTTCCCTGCGTTACCTCGTCGAGGGTCTCCATCTGCTGACGGTTCCTGACGTGGGAGGGAAACCGTCCATGGTATTACTGAAAATCAGATGGCTTCCGCTGAGATCTCTGCATCAGCAACAGCAGCAGCCCGTACAATGAAGCGCTGATGGCCGGTGGTGATGATGCTGGGAGCCCCGCCCTCCTCTCGGTGCAGCCAGGATGAGCTCAGCGGCTCCAAGACGCGGATGCGGTCCAACCAGCAACCTCCCCGTAAGCGCATGGTTCTTACTCAATGGAAATTAGTATATGTTAAAAACAATTCTCCTGTCATCTTCACTCATTATATTAAAACAAATATTAAAATGTTATTGTTATATTTAGATATGAATCTCTGGGGACTCGTGTGCTTTCAGTTGTCATTTGAATCTGTATCTAGAAAAAGTGAATTTCTTGCCTCTCCATACAATAAGGATAGCATGAAAAGTGTTGCATTTCATCAAAAAATAAAGCTTTCAGAGAATACAGATTTAAGGCTTACTGTTTAATTGCCAACTAATAATCTACTAAACTTGAAGTGGCTGCACAGGTTCCTCAGATGTCATTAAATTGGCTCAGTTGGGTTCAATATGAGAAAGACTTCAGAATTGGCAACTAGCCAGAAGACCATCATTGATCAGGTGGTTGAGCAAGTACAGGCCATAGGCGTGTACTGGCAGTCATGCCTCTGTCAGTCTGCCCCATGCAGGGCAGCTGTGGCCACATCAGTAGCTTACCATCACTGAGAAGTGAATGAATTATGGACATACATTGGAAGCGCTTTGAGTGTCTGGAAAAGCGCAGAAAAATCCATTATTATTATTATTATTATTATTATTATTATTATCATCCCATCCATAGTCTGGGTAAGGCTCAAAAGTTCATAGCTGGCTGTTTACAGTGCACTGTGTCCAAGCAGATCAATGGAAAGTCTAATGGAAAGGCAAGATTTGGCAGGAGAAGATGCTTCAGCAAGAGACGACCGTGGGCTTCAGCAGATGAAGATTCGAGAACCTGGCAGACATCCAAATAATGGAATGAGGTGGAGGAGCAGCTTCAAAAACCACCACATCAGTCGCATTCGGAAGATGGGCTACAACTCACGGGTTTTCCTGGGATCAATCCACTTCTGAGGCTGGGCCAGCAAAGGGAATGTCTCAACTAGGCCAAGAAGAAGAAGGCCTGGACTGTTGGCCATTGGTCCAAGGTCCTGTTTTCTGATGAAAGGAAAGTGTGCCTTTCATTTGTAACTTTTTGCTAGCAGCGTTCCCTAAAAGTTATTTAAAAAGTCTTCAACATGTTCAAAATGCAGCTGCAAGATTGTTAGCAGGAACTAGCAGAAAAGATCACATTACTTCTATGTTAGCCCCCCTTTACTGGCTCCCAGTTGATTCTAAAATCAAGTTCAAAATCCTCCTACCCCCCAAAAGGCCTTAAATGGTATGACCCCCTCCTGTATTAAGGATCATGTTGTGCCTACCACCCAAACAGAACACTTCGCTCACAAAATGCAGGACTGCTTGTGGTTCGTAGAATCAGTAAAAGTACAGTCGGAGGTAGAGCGTTTATACATCAAGCCCTTGTCGTATGGAATAAGCTCCCAGCTCATGTAAGAGAGGCCGACACAGTTTCTACATTCAGAGTTAGGCTTAAAACATTCCTCTTTGGGCAGGCTTAATGCCAGGCTAGCAAGTAATCAGAGGATATTTGACTTACTATTAACATGTTTGAATTAAACTTAATAACAATAACAGTTGTTATTAGGCTGCTAGAAGTTTGGAGCTGGGGATGGTATGGGTCTATTCTCAACCCTCATCTCCTCCTCTCCTCTATTCTTGATCATTAATTTATCATTCAGTTCTCCACGTCTGGTGCCGTACGATTCATGCATTTTCCCTCTTGATTCCAGATTCCATTTGGCTCGTCCGTGCACCCACACGTGGCTGTGGACCTCACCTCTGGATCATCTCTGCTGCTGCTCCTACAATTGGCTGTGGGTCCTGCCTCTGGCTAGTCTTGCACCCCCAGCCGTTCCCCCACCCATCTGGATGAAGCCCATTTGCTGGAGTTTTCAAACATGTAGTTGTAGGGTTAAATAAGCTAATTCTTCTCTAAGAGTTCTGGTACATCACCTGTGGAGGACCCAGCCTTCATGTGGACACCCCTGAGATTTCTTCTTTTTTACCAGAATCCGTTTTTTTTTTCCCCCTTAACGAGAAGGAGGGTCTAAGGGCAGGGATGCCCAGTGTAGTTTAGCCATTACCTACACTCTAAAAAAAAATGCATCAGCTCAACAAAAAAAATTAACGCAACATTTTCCAATAGACATTTTACATTAGGTCAACATCTATTGAAATTAAGTTCAACCAACAACCTAAGTTGAGTTGCGGGAAATAGATTTCCTTTTCCTGTCTATAGTTTCTTTTATTACCATCAACACATAATTTTACCTTATGGACACACCTTTTTGAGTTGACCACTGATCAGTTATGTTGTTTTAACTACTTTTTTTAATTTACTAGAAATATTTTTTTTACGTTGTAATAAATTATTTGTCCTAATGATAAAAACAGGTTTTTAAGTTGACACCCCTAAAAAAATTATGTTTCTTCAAATTAATTTCTTGCAATAGCGTTTGTTCAAGGAGTAGATAAATTGATTTACAACATGAGTGCTGGGAAATTTAACTGTTTATTTCAGAGCACAATAAAAAAATAAAAAACAAACATAAATGAGTTGCTCTTACTTGCTCACAACTTTCAAATACAGCTGAACAGTTCAGTTTTAACAAGTTTAAACAAAGCCATACCTTTTATCAATTGTAAATCACAGCACCAAATGTGTTACATGAGTTAGAACTCTTTTAGAATTCTGTTTTGTGCATAACTGCAGACACTAACTTTCATATATAGTTTTTTAAACATTCCACACATTTCTGAATTTAAAGACATCTTAACCGTTTTTGGATGTTTTTTGACCAGAGCTTCTGCAACTTGACATATTTGATCGTTTGATGGGTAAGCTGTGTACTCAAAGACTGCCTCTGCTAAACTTCCAAGAATGCTTGGAAGTAGCGAAATGAGATCTTTGGGATTGAGAAGAGTCCCAGAATTGCTGAACATCTGGAGTTGCACAAGATTAACAGTAAGGGTGGTTATTCAACAGTACACCATTCTTAATATTAAATAAAAGGGTCCAAAGAACATATAAAACATTCTTAACATATTTCAACACGTTTCACACAACTGTGACAACTAAAATATGCAAAACCACTGGGTCTTGTTTTCAGAAGATACTGTTCTTGAGGCTCATCACTTTTGCACTGGGCCTCTGTCCATCAAGGCCAAAGAACAACTTTTGAAATACTTCAAAAGTGCTTTTAAGTTTCTTTGCATAGCTCAGATTAAGAGCATAAATTAAGCCCATCAATAAAGCGCAGCTCCTTGGGATGTTGTTTACCTCCAGAAGTTTTGTTCCCTCAATTACAATGGCTGCTTTTCTGTTAGACTGAGTGGCCTGGTTTGCAATAGTGGCAATCGTCATCATTTCTTCATGAAGTCCAGCTTCAAAATCTTCTCTGTCCTTGTAAAACAAATAAAAAGATATTAAAGATTTTTAGAAATAATGTATCAACTCAACTTTTCTGTATGTGTACACCGTTTAGTTTTACAAATTACAAATGAAACGCAGCATTGCTAAAACAGACTAAAAAAAAGAACGGTATAAAGACTGTGGCTAGATCAACAGTCTATATGCTGTGCTTGGTGAATTTGTCTCAACCAAAATCCAACTGATACAAGGAGAACAACCTCATGAAGTGTTAGCAAGTGACTGCTTAAAGCAGGTGTTCCTGATTATCGTCATCATTTTTATCATTATCATCATTAGTAGTATTAGTTGCAGTAGTTCAGCTGTACATGCTCTTCAATACCTGTGGAGATTATCACTCTCCAGGTCATAGTAAACTGATGCATGTCTCCTTCTCAAAGACAACTGGACTTTTTTCTTTTCTTGAAAACCTCACTTCTCATTCAAGAAGCTTCATCACTTCTCTTCATGCAGCTTTTTGGATTCCATTTCCATCCATCTTCTTCCGCTTATCAAGGGCTGGGTCGCGGCGGCAGCAGTCTAAGCAAAGATGCCCAGACTTCCCTCGCCCCAGCTACTTCCTTCAGCTCCTCTGGGGGGACCTCCAAGGCGTTCCCAGGCCAGCTGAGAGATCCAGTCTCCCCAGGGTGCCCTGGGGAGACTGGATCTCCGCCCAGTGGGACATGCCCAGAGAGGCGTCCAGGAGGCATCCGGACTAGATTCCCGAGCCACCTCAACTGGCTCCTCTGGATGAGAAGGAGCAGCGGTTCTACTCCGAGCCCTCTCCAGGTGACCGAGCTCCTCACCCTATATCTAAGGGAGCATGCCTAGCCCCCCTACAGAGGAAGCTTATTTCAGCTGCTTGTATCCGGGAACTTGTTCTCTTTCGGCCATGACCCAGAGCTCATGACCATAGGTGAGTATTGGAACGAAGATCAACTAGTAACAGCGACCACATAACTGCTCCCATCCACTTGTCAATCTAATGCTCCAATCTTCCCTCACTCATGAACAAGACCCCTATATATTTAAACTACTCCACCGGGGGCAGGGGCACTCCACCTACCCATAGAGGACAAGGAACCTTTCTTTTATGGACTGAGAAGTGAAATCTTTTAAAGAAAAGTAAGAAGTGCAGTTGCCTTTGACAAGAAAACATGCCTTGATTTCTTAAATATGTTTCCAGGGTTCAAACAATAGATAAACTTTGGATACGTATTCCACAAGTATTTTACTATGTCTATTATGTCAGCCTTTATCTATACAACTGTGATTGCAATGATTGAATTTTGGTCAGAAATATGTGATTAAAAAGTGAACTGAAAGGGAGAGGTACAAAAGCAGTCCAATGTGTTTATGCATTACCAAGTGTAAAATTATTTATTATTTTCCAAAATTATGAATTACTTACAAACTCTTTAAAAAGGTCCTCTTCCTTTTCTCCAAGGTACACAATAAGACAACGGATGGCTACTTCTCTGCGAATTTCCACACTGTTGTTCTGTTTAAAAAGAAAGAAATGTTCAACAGGAAGGACTTAAATTAATACAAGTTATAAAGGAACATTCAAAATAATTGTCATACCTCAAGAAGCATATCTTTGATTTGCCTGATTCTCATCCCTGTAGCTCCTCCTCTTGATGAGACCACATCCATCAGTTTTGGGATGCATTTGTCAAGGTTGGCCATAAAGGTAGACTCGAGGTTTACTGTGGTTATTCTCTTGAATTCTTCATTTATCTGTGGATTTTACCAACAAGAAAATAGGAGAAATCAATTAACCCATTACCTTGGCTTCCAAACAAACACCAACATGGTTTTGCAAATTAATTACACAACATAAACATACCTGTGTTGCATCAAATAATGCAGGCCAGCGGTCCTTGAAGTCCTTGATTGCAGGGGCCTCGCATATTATTTCTTGCCTGCGAAGAGAGAAGGTCCTGGCCATTTTCTCAGCAACCATCTGGCAATTATCCTTTTTCATTACTTCATGCAAGAGGTCCGCTCTCTCTTTTTCCAAACTTGCACTGGTTTCACCTTCAGGATGAGGAGTTAAGTAATTGACTTCAGCCTTTTTAGGCTTTTTTACATTTTTAGCTGTTCATGTGCTTGCTTTCTCCTGAGAGAGTTCACCCGAATTTCTGGGCACACAAGGAAAAAGAATGGAAAATGAGTGTTAAATGACAACCAAAAGTTTAAAATTTATAAATGACCCTCAAAACATTCTTAATGTAACAGTGAAGTGCAACTGTACACCATGGCTGAGTACACTTTGCCTCATAAACACAAAAATGTTTTGGTTACAATATGCAGCAATAGTTTTCTGTAACAAGTTAGCTATAAACGCACGCCGACTTTGTCCCTCTCAAGACTGCGTTAGCAGCGTCAATGTGTCTGGTTTTGGCTAACGAAAGTAAAAGAAAATGTTCCCTAAACGTCACCACCGCTACAAAAAACAAAAACGGTTTACCTTCAGCAACAGTTCATCCAGCTAGCTTGGTAATTAGCTGCAAACATGGACGAAGTTAGCTGTTCTCAATAAAACAACTCCCCAGTTCAGAGCTGCTAGCATGTGCTGCTGCTGCAGCTCCGGTGCCAACGTGCTGCTCACCCCCACCGGGACAAAACGCTTCCGCGTCGAATCTCACACAGACTGATAACCCATTAAGTTTGGTCTGGATTTCAGCAAGAACGTATTCAGGGACGACACAAAGCCACTCTCTAACTCTGAACTCTGCACTGATAAGTTCGACGGGAAAGAAAAAGTCCGACGTAGCTGGCTGAAAGCGGTGGAAAGCGCGGATTGATTTAACATGGAAAAAATGGTGCCGATAATTCTATGGCCCTGAAAGTATTTTATGCATAATTAATGCTTATCTTTGAAATAAATTAGTATTATTGTGAAGATCAAATGATTTTTTAAAATGTCTGCAAGTGAAATTAGTTTACACAAGAAGCAAAATAGTCACGTTTTCTCTCACAGAAAGAAGTTTTAACACAAAGTGTAAATATTCTGTACGTGTCCGACATAAAATACGGCTTAAATTATTTATAACGCTAAATATTAAAGGCAAGACAGTAGAAAAATGTACGCTGAACTAAACATAGGTCAATAATTTATACACATCTTTAAAAAAATGCAGATTCACGACTTGGCAAAGAACTGATTCAAAAATGAAAGAATACTTGCCTTGTCTTTGGAGTGCTTCTGTAAATGTTGTCTGTATATGTAGGATTTTAACTGTTCGGCATGGAGGTCCTCTGACATGCAGTCCCGATGACCGTTTGAATTTACCCGGGAATTTCAAAAAAGTAGGGAACTTGAAATCTTGAACTCAAAATCAACAAAAATTATGTTGTCATCCTACGTTAATTAAGTTACCACAACTCAAATTTCTTTTAAAGTCAATTGATTCATAAATTTAAGTCTGAATGACACAGAATATGATGTTGATATAAATAACCGATTTTTTGAGTCAACACACCCTATCAAAGCAAAGTTTATAATTTAAAATAAGGATCCAAATCAATAGATTAGCTTTTTTATGTTGGAATCACATATTAAGGTAAGTAGGCGGAAAAGGCTCAGTGAGTTCTTTTTTAGAGTGTACTGAATTCTATGACTTCATTCTTTATGATTTCATGTTTATCATACAAATGACAGGCATGAACCCCATTGAAACGACCATTGTTGTTATATTGGGCAATATACCTGTGAATAAAATTGAATTGAATTTGGGAATCAATGTTAAATGGTCTGTAGGAAGACCAATGAGGAGCAGAACCCAAACGGTTGAGGTCCTGCGTGAAATCTCCAGTCAGTCATAATTGGGGCTGCAATGTCCAGCGGTGTTGTCGGTAAACTCTGCTTTCTTCAATCAGGTGTCTCACAGGTCATAGGTCAAAATCATAATGCAAATTTCACTCACTTAGGTGTGCATCTCACGGGTCGTGGTTCAAAATGATTAAGAATAAATGCCACAAACTTAGATGTGTGTTACTTTAACTTATTAATGACGGTGGCTTCTCACTTATAGAAAGAATTAATGTAAATTTCCGTGCATCTTCAGAAAGAACAGATTTTTTTTCATTTTTAACTGATCTTCAACATCAAAGTTTCAGTTAAAATGCAAAAGTAGTAAAAGATCTGGCTTGTCAGGATAGATAGATACAGATTGTATATTAATCTGCTTTTAAGTTAATAATGATGGGTTTACAAAGAGTTTCTCGCTTATGTGTGTTGGGGATTTTCTGAGCGTAAAAACACTTGTATGCCTAAGGCATGGAGTTTTTTTCGGTTTTGTGAGCAAAGTTTTGACATGGAGACATATTGAGTGACATGGGAAGTCACATTTGGCATCTACTTGTTGGATCGCACACAATGGGTGTTCAATAGGAAAGACGTGTTTTTGGCCATGCACTCAACTGAGTTGATTTCTTGTGAGAACAAATATTTGAAACTGTTTTGCTTTAGCATGTAGTTGATTTTCTTTGTGCAGCTTTATGCTGAAAAGTAATAGATCTTTGCCATTCATTTTTGATAAAACAAGACAGAAATGTAGACAATCCCAGCAAGGCACCAGTCTATGTAGCTCTTCTGCTACAAAATTAATTTAGCACTTTACCAGTATGATATATATGATATATTACTTTATCCAATACAGCACAAAATAAAGGGTAATTAATTATAGCATTTTGCTACTTTCTCAGAAGGCTCAAGGCGCTTTACACTCACAGTCCCATTTACTCATGCACACCAACATTCACACACTGATGGCGCCTCTACTGTCGAACACAGGCTAACCTATAACCACCATAGACAATGGGGGGTTGAGTTTGTTGCCAGAGAACATTTTGACACATGAGCAGGCATGGCAGGAACCTAACCTGCAGTCTTCTGTTAGGAGGTCGACTCTGCACCACGACCGCCCCATAGTGGCTAAAAGATTGAGAAAACACCGTAAAGTCACTAAGCACTAGCAAGAATAAGAATTAAAAAACATTTGCACCGTATATATGTTATGGATAGATGCGGAAATGCAGTAAAACAACACTTTTCAATGTAAAACATGCTCCCAAGGTTCTTTATGACTGTATTGTTGATTATGAAAAATAACTGTAAAAGCCGGTCGGTGCTTGTCAGTCCTGGAAAATACGCCACCAGCAGCAAGCTAATATTTATGTGTGTCATAAAATTTTAGTGGTTATATTTTCTTCTTTTTTTCCTACTGGGTTGGGTTTTAGAAGTTAAAAAACAGTAAATTCTTTCCTCCTTACTAATCAGCAAATCCTTGTTTATACAGCTTTTCAATCATGGCTGCATCAGGTCCTTCAACACTCAAATTTAGCTCAGTTTCAGAAAATAGACACCACACGTTATGGTGATGAATGTAGAAAGAAGGCTAAATAGCTCATTTTTTAAATTAATTTTTACAAAATGCTTCCTTTTTAGACATGGCCATACTCTTAACTTGCACTTTGAGTCAAGTTAGTTAATGTTACTAGCATTTTTAGAAATACAATTATCAGACATAGTAAAAGTAAATGAATTAGAGTGATATTACTTAAATGAAAACATTTTTTTTCAGTGAATGTTTTGGGTTTTGATGAACAGAGCAACAGTATGTGTAGTCTTTTTATTATTTGGTTTTTTTTAAACATTTTTTCTTTGGACCTACGTTAATTACTAACATTTATATGGCTGATAACTAATTGAACAGTTTGAAATTTTAAAAGGTTCTCAATAATTGGTATTAGGAAAAACAAAGAAATGGACCATAGATGACAGATATTCTTTCTTTCTTTCTTTTGGTTTTGATTTGAGTTGCACGTTGGAGTGGTGCTTAGTGGAAGAAGGCCCTGGTTCAAATCCCAGCTGGGATCTTCTGTGTGGATCTTGCATGTTCTTACCGTGCATCCATGAGTTTCCTGCAGTCCCTGCTGCTTCCTCCCACAGTCCAAAAACAAGCGTCAAAGGTTGATTGGTGTAAGCTGTCCTTAGGTGTGCACGTGAGTGTGTGTGAACAGACTGGCCACCTATTCAGGGTGTACCCCACCTTCAGCCTACAGTAGCTAGGTTGACTCCAGCAACCCTGTGACCCCGAAAGGGCTTCAGCGGATTCAGTAGATGGATGAAATTTTATTTCAATTGTATTACTTCCACTCCTCATATCTTACTGAAGACAGTATCATATCACACATTATTCATCTACAGTAGTATTGGGCTTCCTTTTATCAACAGTGTTTTTAAGTGTTGATAAAAACCACTGAACCACATTGTTGTATTTCATTCAAACTTTCAACTTGTTTGGAGCCACCTTTTTTTTTTTAATCAAATATCAATGCATTGCAGGAGTAAACACAAAACAAAATAGTAATTCAGTACCTTGAGCTATTTTATGAAGATTTTCTAGATGTATAAATTATTTATCTAGGCACATAAGAGTGAGTCACATTATTACCTGCACTGGTGGTTTAGCTCAACTAGTTTAGTAGATTTATGCCTTACTTTCAACGTGTTTGTCTTTTATGCCTCTGGTTTTTAGTGTTTTTTTTCCTAGAATTTCTTCAAAGAAACTGCAAGTTCTTACCTGTCTGCACTTAAATAAATCTGGAATTGTCAAAGGTGTTAAACTCCACTGAAGGTGTGAAACAGCCTGGGGGGGGGGGTTAAAACCTCACTGTGTGTGCCTGTTTGTTTTACTTTTCTTGGAAAAGAATCATCCACGATTCTCAAGAATGCGTGCACTCTGATGCAGTTTGGTTAGAACAATATACATCCAATTGATAGGTAAAAAATTACTTGTTTGAATTCATAGAAATACATATAAGAAAATGTGGCTTTAGTTCTGAGTTTTACAGGAAATCAGTGACATATTTTACTGCAAACATAAAGATGAAACCCCTCTAAGAAGGATAGATTCCTTTGAAACATTCTGGGCAAGCAATTTGTATTATTTTAATTTTTAGAAGATAGAAACAAGTGCATTCAAAATCACTTTTTCATGATTAATGCAATTTCAGTTAAACTTTTGTTTTCATGATAATGGCTTCTGTCTTCTATTGAATAGGCTTGTACGTTTCTGGCAGAGCCTTGCACATTTATCCATCTCTTTATTTTTGCACATGGTTTTGCATTACTTCCTGTCCCTGCCTATTTAAACACCCCTGTCTTCACGCTTCACTGCCAGATTGTCTTACCGCTCTGCACCGACTCTCCTCCCCTGAAGTCTTCAGTCTGGTTATTGGTACCTGTCAATTTGACTCCTGGATTTCCCCTGTCTGCCTCTTGCTCTTTTAACACGCCTTCTTCCCACCGGATCAGCCTCTGCCTCTTCCCTTTTGGAAACTGGACGTCTGGATTTGGACTCGGCTCAGCATTTTGGATTATGAACCCTGTTTGCCCCCCTCCCCCTGCTCTGGACACCTCTCCTTGCTACATTATTTCCACCTTCCACCAGTGGATTCTGCAAAATTTTCATCGTCTAGTGTGTCCATCCCACCCCCATCCATTCTGAACCTGTCATTAATCTGCTTCTCCTGTTTTCCCAGGGCACCCTGTTGACAGTTCCTGTCACCTGAAGCCATCCACACTTCCTGTCCTCGCAATTATATGCATTTGTATTTAAAACTGTTTGGAGATACGGATCTTTTAACAGGGTCTAGGCATCAAAATTGACTTTGACATATAGAAACCAGCAGAGGTGGGTAGCAATGAGTTACATATAGTTAGTGACTTTTCATTAAAATTATACTTCTCAGAGTACAGCACCATATTTTTTTAATTTCACTGGAGTGGATTAAAGTTAAATATCAGAAATCTTCCTTTAAACTAACATTTTGACTTAGTTTTTTTTTTATTGTTTAGTAAAATGTCTTTATTTTATTCTTGAGAAGCATTAAAATTGGCAGATAATCAAAAATTAACAGTACATTTTTGTCAATACAAATTGATTTTGACTGTGTAACCACAAAACCTTTGATGTTCATTATGGCAGCAGTGATGTATGAGGGAGTAAAAACCTTTATTAAACACTCACAATTCATTGTACCTGGAAAAAGAAAGGATCAAGTGCAAAAAAAAAAAAGTTTATGATCTTTGCATAACACATTTGAATTATCAGGATGTATTTTGTGTTTGGCAAAATTGGGATGAGTGAAAGCTTTGTTTTCACCAAATAACATGGAGAGTGCTCTTTTTTATTTAAATTTAATTTTCATTTAAATATTTTACAATGTCAGAAATGGGACATTAATTAATTAAATTATAGAAATGTTGAATCAAATGTGTTCAAACTGTTTGTCTGTAATTTTTATCTAAAAAATGATCAGAGATAAACTATTTTCAGAATGTTTAAAGAAAATAAAAAACGTTTCCCACTGCCCAGAGATTTCCTGTAAATTTCCCATTGTGTGAGAATTCTGCATATTGGTTTGGTTTTCTTTCTTTAAATAATGTCTCCTGGAAGTCAAGTTATTTATGAGGTTTTGCGGTTTCCCTCATTCTCATTTTTACCTGCTTAGTCACGAACATCTGTCATCAGCGAACTCAATCATCCCTTAGTATTTTTTGGTGACTGGTTTTCAATTCATCTTTGTCAAGTCACCTGTCATCATTTCTTTTTGTTGTTGTTTTTTTTGTTCCTCGGTTTATGTTTTTGTCAAGTTTGGGTTAACTTTTTTGTTGTTGTCATGTTTAAGGTTTTATTAACGTTTTAATATCCTGCCACACAGCATGGTCTGTATTTTGGGTCTACTTCCACTTTTTTTTGGCAGAATGTATTTATTTTGTAGATCAGAGCCACAAAAGCAGAATTTCCTTTTGAAACTGGACAAACATTTACTAAATCAATGTTACCAACAGGGTTATGACAGAAGAAAATGGATCCTGAAGAGGAGCGGCCACACTGACTACTCCACTATTACCAAAAATGGGAAATAGACCAAGTGGACCATTGACATATGTTACGTTTTTGCATCAACCTTTAGATCCACATCCCTACAAATTAAAAAACATGGCAGCCTTTCAGCAAGGTGTGGCAAAGGCTGGAGATGTGTGTGTAGCTGCTTGATTAGGAAAGAAAGCTACAACTGATTTACAAAGCAAGAACATAATTTAATACCAGTACATTTACAATCAAAGCTTTATGAGAAATTGGGTGGGTATAGTTTGAGGAAATAAAATAATTTTAGAGTACTCAAGCTACGTACAGCTAAAAGAGCTTTTGTACAGCAAAAATATAGTTATGAAGGAGAATGATAAATATAATTTAGTTACACATGTTATTGTTTGTGTAGGTGCTAGTTTATATGAATGAGTTACAGTGTTGTGTGTATTGTTTATCATCGGTGAGGATGATGGTGGATTGGGGGTTGAGGTCCCAGTGGAAAGAATTATGGACAGGGAAAGTATACGAAAAGTAAATCTGGTATGTCTGTAAACATGAACGTGTTTTTGTGTAGATCTTTGTGTGTTTATGATTATGTGGGCAGATGTTGATGACATAAAGGGTATGCAATTCCTGTGCTGATGTAGACTACGGTATACAGTATAAACTTAAGGTATTTGTAAGCGGTAGGATTACAAAAGTTTAAACTTCTTCCAACTCCATTACGAACTATATATTGATGCCATTTATTTGAATTGATAAAATCTATGTAACATTGTCCTTTGTTGATTTTGTTGTTGTTGTTGTTGTTTTCTTTGTATTGTTCAAAATAAATCTACAAATAAAAGTTATTCATATACAATAGCATATACACATAAACATGCACATTTGACTGACATTTTCATTTATGAAAACTCATTTAGAGTGTATATTTAATTTAAATCTTAATTCATAACACGCACAAATGCATCCCCACACAATTCAGGTTAATTTTATTGAATATTTATGCTTTCTGCAGATGCTTTTTCCAAAGTTTTTAAACAAATTCTCTTTGTAAGACATCAACGATATAAATCGACAACAGCCAAACTAGTTTCAACAACAAGAACAGCAAGTCCAACAAAGCCACAAAACAGACACCATTTACACCATTTATAAAACGGATCAAATGCAGTCGGGATTTGTCTCAAATCATTGGATTTCACTTTTGTTTTGGAATCAAACTACCAACTTTGAGGGTTTTTCTCTTGCACAGAGATTCCCTCACTTGTCAGAAAGAGAATTTCAAATGACAAAAACACGAAATCATTGAGCAACAGTAGCTTCTCACACTCCTTAATGGTTGCAGATGCTACTTCACTGCCCCCTTTCTGTGCAACAAATGTCTTTTAACAGGTTGAACAAATTAAATAAAGTCCCACAGGCAGCTGTCCTGGATTGCTTGTAAGAAAAAAACAATCCAGAATGGGATCATATTGATTTATTTTACTCAAAGCTACTCAAAGAGGGTGTATAAGTTTAAAATGAAAAGAAGTCTAACAGAATGAAAATTTCAAAGTTTTAATCCTATATCCTAAATCTGAGAGAGAAAGAGGGGCAGAAAAGCAGAATTTGAATATATGACCAAGTTTGACACCCAAATCAACATAACAGAGAACATTGATCATTTAAAGAAAAAGTAGGCACTTTTTCTGCAGTGACATACTATTTGTGCGCTTATAACATTCAGGATTAATTTTTATAACCCGTTTTTTTCTGATTTAATAAAAAAATAAAAATGAACAACGAAAAACAACCAACATCATGTTTAGATTTATGCAGCCCAGCCTTGGACCTGGACCAGAGACCCCCTCCCAACCAGATTATTTTTTCTATTTTTAAAGCTTTAACATTTTAAAAACGTAAAAATGGCTGAACTATAATGTATTTATACGACTGAGAATTGAGAAACGCTTAAGGATGAACATTATTTTCCTTTTTCAGGCTATACCACCTCAGTCCGACTTCTACAGTTGGATTTAATCTGTGACAATTGTAGGTTCAACAACCAAAAGATGCAAAAATGTTCCACACTGAGCACCTGAACGCAGCACGGAGGGAGAACCCGCAAGAAGGAAAGACTTCATATCAGAAACGCTTTATAAATGCAAACTGTATGCATCCGGAATGTTGTCCCCGCCCTGGTCTTCACGCCCTCCCCAGAACCTCTTAATGAAAATCCTCAAAAGCCTGGTGGTTGTGCAGTGAGCGGGAAGTTTGGTGTGGGTTTTTGCAAACACGTCGGGACGCTTTGGCACGACGCACGCAGGGCGCACGACCCTTTGATGCAAGGGGTTCAACAACGCGAAGGAGACAGAAGATGAACACGAACGAGAAGAATGACCTGCATGCGGCGGTTATTGTTCCCAAAGGGTCTCCCCAGGGGCCGAAACAGGTGGAGGACAGGGGTCACTGGGGGACCAAAGCCGAGTTCATCCTCACAGTGATGGGAGCAATCATCGGGCCCGGGAATGTGTGGAGATTCCCCTACCTGTGCTACAGAAACGGAGGAGGTGAGCCAGGAAACTCACTCCTCCTGTAGAATTATTTACCGTCTAAAATGTGATTGCTTTATTTCATTTATTTTCATTTTTTCAGGTGTGTTTTTCATCCCTTACATTTTGTTCATAATCACCTGTGGAATACCTCTGTTCTTCCTGGAGACAGCCCTGGGTCAGTTCACCAGCCAGGGGGGCATTACATGCTGGAGGAAAATTTGTCCCCTTTTCCAAGGTAAAAAAAAAAGGAAGTTATTTATTTTAAAAATTATTATTAATAATAAAAATAAATATGTTGGTAGATACATTTAAAGAAGACAACAAATATTGCACATGTTTATCCCTACTTTTGTCTCTTTAAAAACATTTGCAAACAAATGGAAGCTACCTTAAAAAATAATTACAAAAACATTTTCACTAATAAAATAAAAAAGTAAAAACAAAATCTACAACAATAGAAAAGAAATGCTGTCCGTCTGTGCAATGACAGTTTAATCTCATAACAATCTGATACAAAATACAGTTTAAATTATGTACCTGTCAAGTTTGTTATACAAAAATAAGTCATTTCTGAGTATCTGGGTGTCTCAGTTGGCTGTGTGTAGGACTGGCGTGTGGGAAACCAGGATTTTTTTCCCTGGGGATGCAATGATCTAGATCTGGTGCGGGTCCTTAGGCAAGAACTTTTGTGTTACTGCCTAACTATGTAGCCACAAGAGGGGCCCAAGTCTGTGTCTTCCTGTACCAGTCCCCAGCCCGGATAAAATGCAGAGTTGTGTCAGGAAGGGCATCTGCATACGCATCCGATGTAAAAATCTCTGCCAAACCACCGACACAGTGAAAGCTACAACACAGTGGATGTGCCGAAAGTCAAACAAAAACAAAAATAAGTGATTTCTTATAACTAGTCCTTTCTTATGTGAACATGTTTTGGATGCCTTTAAACAAATGCAAGGGGGGCACCATTTAACTAGCAAGTTAGAGCCTAAAAACTCCATTTTTGTGTTTCTTGTAGAATCTAGACTCCAGACTTTGTATTCTGCAAAAAAAATCATAAAACACAAGTTTTGTAATTAGAAAAATGTTTTTTTTTCCAAAAGTAATTTAAGTATCTATCCTCAACTCTGACTTTTTTTTAGAACCAGCACTCATGCAGATCAAAGTTCAGTCCTAATAAGGAAAAATGTCACTTCTGTGTTATGGCCTCAGGGATGATTTATAACTAGGTTTGGGTTAGGGTCAAGCAGAACTGTTTATAATTAAGGTTTTGAGCCTCCTTGTCTATAAGAAGGAAAGCCTAAAAAGGACAGTCACTTATGTGATGGGTGTGTATGAATGACCTGCTCTACTAACTAAAAACAACCAGATTAACTAACTTGAACAGCTTGATGGGACATTAGTTTGCTGTTTCTCTCTGGGATGGATTGAGGCAGCTCAAGCCTGGAAGAGTGAATTTTCACCAAACTGTAGAACAGCAGGTTTCCTCATCTTATAAATGGATCACAGATAAACGGTCATTTGCGGTGAAAACCAAAAAACACAGGAAGGTACAAGCATGGACAAGATGTTAATGAGTTTGTGTGGGAATAATGATCAACAAAGGGCTGGCAGACAGGTTTTGGGATGTAAAAGCACCTCAGGCTTAGATGTATCTATTTGCAGAGATTGAAATCTGTCAACAAGAGAAATAGTTTTATTTTAAAAATAGGAATGACTTTCTATTTCTACAGTGCTGCTGCTAAACACAAACAGGGATTCAGTGGAAATGCTACATTTCTGAGTGCAATCTTTGTCCACTCTTTGAGTAGACTGCTTGCCAAGTACTGAGAATTCCCTTTTGGAATAGCTTGCATTTTTTTAGCCAGCTCAAAGTAGTGAAAGGAAAATACTCCAAAATATAAACACAAAGATACCCAATTCAGAAGAGATTTGATAACTTGATAAAAGTATGGTCTACTTTGGATTTTGTGGTAGTATTTGAGTGTATAAATTAAACTCTTATTTATTTACTGCATCAATTGAATCAGAAAACTGCATGTCAACATTTTTTATGGGGTTCTATTTCTGCCAAATATACATTTATGTGTTTTTGGTCAACTCTCCATGTATTAGACCAATGTCTTTGGTCCATTGTTTATGTATTTGGTCAAATGTCTAGGAATTTGGTCCCCTGTCTATATCTTAGGTCTATGTCTTTAGTCCATTGTCTATGTCTTTGGTCTATTATCTATGTATTTGGTTTCCTTGTCTATATATTTGGTCAACTGTCCATGTATTTTACCATGTTGACAGACTGGTCAATAGTGGTTGTCATCTTTCATGTCATTGGTTGATGTACACATCAGAGTCCTTGGTTGCAATGTCCGTTGCGTTTTGTTGTCTGTGGAATTCCAACCCTTTTAGGTGCTTTCACTATTTAGTAGCTTGTAGATCCACTTTTAGTAATATCTAATGGGGCATTTACAGTATCATTTTGATCTGCTGAAGTTTAACCCTTGTGCTATCCTAGGCACTTTGACATTGGGAATGAGGTCATCTAGATCCCACAAGACAGTGCGCTGAACTTTTTTCGTCAATGATTTGTGATCGTCACTGGTGTCCATTCAATTCAATTCAATTTTATTTGTATAGCACAAATTCACAGCAACAGTCGTCTCGATGGGCTTCGTATAGGTAATTGAAGAAGTAAAACATAAAATCAAAAAGGTCATGAATACATAGAATTCAATAGAAAAATACTAAATTGAACTAACAAACTGAGTTAGCTAAGCTGGACATCCTTGCCCTTAGACCCCCCTTCGCGGTAAGGAATAAACTCCTAAAAAAACTGGATTCCAGAAAAAACGAAAAAACCTCAGGGGTGCCCACATGAAGGAGGGATCCTCCCCCAGGACGGACAGGCGATTTACCATGGATGACATGAAATCCTCTCCCTCTTTATCCACCTTTGTCACGGTAGGGAGAACATGTTAATGGTCATCTTGACCCCATAGGATAGCACAAGGGTTAAGTAATCACTCCCTCATTGCTCTTTTCAAGTTCCACCAAATAGTCTTAAACACTCAAGATCTGGACTTTGGATTTGGTCGGTTTTTCACCAAATGTCAGATGAATGGGCTCTCATCATTATTCCACTCAATAAAATACAGAAGCTGAAGAGTTCATGGTTGATTCAGAGACTTCAATGAGATCAATGGCTGTGACTTGAGAATGAAGCGTAAATAATCATGCTCCCCTCACTGTGCTTGACAGTGGCTATGCGTTGTCTGATAAATTTTCCGGGTTTTCAAAGACAGTGCTATGCATTTAGGTTCAAACCACTGCCCTTTTGGCTCCTCTGTGTGAATTAGAAATATTGTAGTTTGTTCAAATTCCGTCTTTCAAACCTCAGTTATGTTTACATGTTTTTTGGACACAGAAGGTTTTTGTCATTCAGTCCTTCCAAACAGACTAGAGTTGTTGTTCTTCTAATTTCAGGATTAAAGATGCTTGAAAGGTCTGAGATGAGGCTTTTATATGTTTTGTGTGAATTAGTCTGAATTGATGTACATTTCCTCAAATATCCTCTCCTGGAAGAATTGGCCCATCTGTTTTGTTTGTGAAGAACCTTGTCATTGTGAATCACTGAACTCCAAATTGTTTGGAAATAGTTGTTTAAACCTGTACAAACCAATTAGTAGAGATGACTGATTCCTATATTTTTCAGTAGATTCATCAGTGGAATTTTGGCTTTGGGCTCAAAGATATAAACACGGAAGAAGTATAACCTATGTTTAAATATGCACACCCACTGCCAAACTAAAGAATCAGTTTAAAAAAAAAAGCTAATTATAAATATTGTCAAATCTACAGAAACAGTACAAAATCCTACTCATGGAAAAAAAAGTTGCAGAAAAATGTTATTAAAAACATCCAAGACCACAGGTAATTGGATGGATTTGAACATTCAGTATATATATTTTTTTGTCAGAATTTGCTGCTGGATATATTTTTCTCCCTAATCTGCATTAAAACCCGTTTAAAAATACTGTTAATTTCAGATAACAGCTTACATTGATCACTTAAAAATATATATTTTTAAATCAAAATAACTAATTAATCGGATTTTAATGACATTTTTTTGATGGAAAATCAAAACTGATGCTATGTTTGTCTTTTCACAGGAATGGGCTATGCCAGTCACTTAATCATCACATTTGGCGCCACCTCCTACATCATGATCCTCACATGGTCTTTCTTTTACCTGTTCTCCTCCTTCAGTACAGAACTGCCTTGGGCCTCATGTGGAAACGAGTGGAACACAGGTATCCTTGTGAGCCAGACTGTAAAGTTCTCTGAATTAATATTGCAAAACTATGATTGTAACAAGACTATTATAAGGTATTGTGTGGAACCACACAAAAATGTGGATTTAAAAATGTGAAATTTCTCATAACTTTGTGTTTGTTTCTTTTATGACAGACTCTTGCTTTGACAGCAACCTGAACACCAGCAAGTTCAAACTGAACAGCACTCTTCCAGTTGTGGAGTTCTGGCAGTAAGTGTGAAAGCAATTAAGATGAACTGGATGCACAAGTTGCTTTTTTACAGCTTCTGATTCTTTGTCATTACTACTGATAAAAGCAAAACCTCTGATTTAATCTCTCATGTCAAGAAATTGTTCTCATTTCTCCCCAATCGTTCTGTATATGTGTCACATCCCATCCATTTCTCTTTGATCAGACGTCGAGTTTTGAAGGTCTCAAGTGGCATTGAAGAGGTGGGCAGCTTGAGATGGGAGCTGGTCTTATGTCTCATCTTGAGCTGGGTCATCTGCTACTTCTGCATCTGGAAGGGAATCAAGTCAACTGGAAAGGTTAGATTTGTTAAACATTTTTAAATGGGTTGCCAAAGGAACAAATCAACAAAACAAAAGGCTAAAAAAAAATTGGGGTAATTTTACCTCAATGGAACCCATATTTTGGTATTTAACATTGGGGTATTGGCAGAAAAGTTTCAGTTCCGGGGGAAAAAAAGTCAGTTGGCGTTGGTTTTTATAACTTTTTATGTCTCATATAAGATGTTTTTTAGTCTGCAGTGATGTTACTGAGCCCTCATGTCCAGAAGAAAAAGCATACTTCTGTTCTATTGAAAGTGCTCAGGGTTGATCTCGTTCTCAGTGGTGAGGATGTCACAGGATTCTCATGTTCCAGTGAATGTTCCCAGAAAACAGAGAAGAATTAGGCCACTCCAGGAAAAAAAAAACTTCAGCTTCACTCTGCTTTTATATTTTGTTCAGTTTTATTCTGTTAAAAATCACCAATTTATAACTTGAATATCTCAAAATGCTTCACAAAAGAGGCCAGAGATATCACACCAAGCAAAAATTATTACAAAATGCTGTCATCTAATTCATTCCAAACTATTTAAAACTGTTTTAATCCAAATCAGTCCCCATCTTTAAAAGCCAGATTGTCTTTATTGTACTATACATGTTTATATTCACGCAGCCAGAGCATTCTTTACTCCAAAATGTTGTTTTATTACATTCTTTAAAGCTTTTATAAACTATGTTGCTGCTAATTAGACACCATTTTCCAAAATATTTAAAAAGTGAGTTTAATCTAAAACAGAGTGTATCAAATTTGTGTAAGAAAAACCCTTGCGGGTTTAATATGACATGGTAAAGGTGTTGTGAAAGCTGTAATTAACTTACCAAAGATGTCATTTAATACATCATATAACCAGTTTCAAAGGTTTATGTTGCAATATGGCTCGGAGAAATACCTGAAAAGTCTGTAGAAATAAACTTGGTTTCTGTGGAGTTTATACTGTAAACACTTATAAATGAGAATGCAGTTATTTTTATTACCTTTACATAACTAAAGGTCCGTTATTTATCAGATGATCATGCAGGTGTGCTAAGTAAAAACAGAAGTGTTAATGCAACACTTAGAGCTGATTTTAACTCTGAGCCAGATAACATATGATTCTTATCTACACAGTGTTAAAGTGACACTGAACATAGTGTTTCAGTTAACATAACTCTTTTGGGTGTAAATAATTGACACTATCTGTACAACTTTAACACTCAAAAGTGTTGAATAACTATTACAGAGTCATTTCCACTTGACCTTGGCCTTACACTTGCTGTTGTTGTATTAACTCTGAAATAGTCTGATCAGTTTGAATACAAAGATATGACACTGAGGAATATGCTGTGTACTTTGCTGTAAATTTAAATAAAGATCTTGAATAAAAGCTGGGGTCGGGGGCTTCTGGTCCCCGGCGGGGGCAGTTGAGACTCCGTTGGTCGGGAGGGTCAAGTTTGGCGCCTGGGTGGGGTGGGCAGGGGCGCCGCATGGTCTCTCAGGCCTGGGTGTGGATGGCGGAATTGGGTGGGGGTTTGACTTGGCTCGGGGGGTGGTCTTTTTGCCTGCACCGGATGGGCTGCCCATCTGCACTGGGATCACTCCCTCTCTGGCTCAGGGACGAGGTGGGGCAACCATCTTGGGGCCCCCGGTTGCTCTGGGCGACAGCTACCATGGCCGTGGGATCTGGGGGAGGCAGGTAGGCAGGCTGGTTGGCCCTGTCCTGGGGGGGGGACTGGGAGACGGTTGTTTTACCAACCGGGGGCCAGTCTAGCAGCTGTCTCCAACATACCCTCCTCCTCATATAATCACTTATTAGGGTGCGATGCACCTTGGTGGGAGGAGCTACTTGGCAGTTGTCTACATCCCATGCAAACGGACCCCTCCCCTCTTGGGCTTTAATTGCACCTTAGATATGTAAGACCCTTGGTAGGTCGGGTGCTTGGACATCTTTGCCAGCAAGCAGAAGATGTCCTCTTACTGCCCTACCCGCCAATTTTAACTGCACCCGTTACCGCACAACAATAAATACTTCAAATACACATACAAGGAAAGCACGACCTCTGATCATCTGTCCCCTACCCCATCCTTGGCGGGGGGGGAAACCAGACCCTCTGCAACTGCGGTCGTGTCCCTTGGGTGCTGGCTTTCTGGGCCCTGCGGCCATCTCTCCACGCAGGAAGAGGGATTCCTGAGTTCTCTGGCAAGACCATGAGCCGAGGATCACATCACATCTGAGCCTGGAGGTGTCCGTGTCCCTGTGGTGTGGGTTCTGGTCCTTGCTCTTGTATACTGGCCTTCTCCAAAATTTCCAACAGTGGGTGAGCTTGGTCGGGCCATGTTTACAACACTCCTTGAAGACCCCCGTTTCTCTTGGGCGTCCTCCTCCTTGGTAGGAGTGGGCAGTCCTTGCCTTGCTCTCTCCTGGACCAACCGTAGGTTGGGTGGGTGGCTGCCTGGAGCGTGGCGGGTTTCCTTTGGGGGACCCTGGTTCGTGCCTGGGGTTGGGGTGGGTGAATGCTCAGAACTCCTGGATGGTGGTGGTCTACTGATATGGGGCTAGGGGTGCTCTCCCAGGGCGGGGCCTCAGGCGCAGTGGGGGGCTATTCTTCTGGTTAGGGTGGAGCTTACACTCTCTGTTCCCTTGTGCCTCCCTTCTTTCTGGCATTGGGGGCCCCTGTGGCGTTCCCACTCTTATTCAAAACAAGAATCAACAGTTTCTGTGCACAGTAAATGGACCTGCAAGAGTCACAGTATAGCTCTAGGGCTGATGGCCAGGCAAGTTTTTTTAAGGCAAAGGAAGATTAACCTGCCAGTAGTTGCCACACACCTGAGCGTGTTAAAATGCTCTGCATTGAACTCAGACCCCCAAGGCAGCAGGGAACTGCAGTTGCAGCTGTGCTCATAAACCCATTTGATGGTTTAAGCCCCTACTTCATGCTGAGCACCTAATAGGGTTGTTGGTTCCCATTTTGAGAGTCCATTGACACTAGACACTCAACAAAAGTATCTTGTGTGAAGATAAAACATAGGCTTATAAAAACTACTATTGTGATTTCAAAGTCTGAACAAATAGAAATTCCCTTTAACATTGTCCTAATGATTACTTTAAACTAATTTGAGATTCCTTAATGTGTCTGTCCACTTAAAGGAAGAACAAAAGAAAACACGGGGGGGGGACCCTGAAAAACAGATGCGTTTGATAAATAAACCCTCATCTCTCCCTTAAAAATATTTAAAAAGCAGATTTTCTGTCCTTTCAGGCAGCCTACTTCACAGCCACATTCCCCTTCCTCATCCTGTTTATTTTGCTCATACGCGGTGTTACCCTGCCAGGGGCAATAGATGGGATCATCTACTACCTCTACCCTGACATTTCTCGCCTGTCAGATCCTCAAGTAAGCGCATGCATCCCCCTATTTAGATGACATCTACATGGTAAAGAGAGCCTCTAACTTTACGCTTGTTCACCCTCCTCAGGTGTGGATGGATGCTGGCACTCAGATCTTCTTCTCATATGCCATCGGTCTCAGCTTTCTCACTTCTCTGGGGAGTTATAATCATTACAACAATAACTGTTATAGGTAAAGGCAGTTTTGTCATTTAGGCTTTATTTTTACTGAAGATTTAATTGAAGATCCTAATGTTGTTAAATACATGAGATTGATACACTTTGTCAGTTTATTATGTTGTGAATTGAAGATCTCATACAGTAAAGCTAAAATCGTACCTTTAGAAAGAAAATAAACTATTCTAAATCTATTTTAAACTATTTAAAAATGTCATGCTTACATAAATATGTTCTTCTTGTCCTTTCAGAGACTGTTTCTACTTATGTTTGCTGAACAGCGCGACCAGCATCGTGGCTGGCTTTGCCATTTTCTCTGTTCTTGGATTTATGACATATGAACAAGGCGTGGACATTTCAGAAGTGGCAGAATCAGGCAAGGGCATTTTCAGTTTCATTCACAGCTTTTGCCTCAAATGTTTTCCAGTCATGTGAAATTTCTTTTTGTCTTTATGAACATTTTTTTTTTTACAAAAACATTATTATAAAAATGCTTTTTCTTTTTTTTTTTTTTTAGCTCAGAACACATACAGACAAACTTTTAAAGTCTAAATCCACATTGTTGTGTATAAAAATAAATAAAAACTAAGCTAAATAAAAAGGTTATTTATTTTTTATTGCTATAGTAAGAAACTTTCTTGACATATCCTAAGTCTTCGACCGTTTATGCCATCAACGTGTATCCATGATGCAAATATGGGCAAGGCTTCTTTTCTCTGCTTCAGAATCCGCTGGAATTATGCTAAATGCGTAAATTTGTTTAGAGTCACAGTAGCAGAAAGAATGTCAACCCTTGAGCTAAAGCTCTGGTGTTAAAGGGTTAATCAATATTTGATCACGGAAGTTTATCTAATTAATACATTAATACATTTAATCTAATTAATCTAAGTAGCATGTCAATAGAAATTTACAAACTTTTTCAGTTGCCCAAATTTGAAACCCTCCTAAGGTTAACGTTTAGTTTTGTTGTTGTTAATTGTTTGTAATTGTGTTTGTATTATTGTGTGAATGGTTTTTTAGGCCCAGGCTTGGCGTTCATCGTCTTCCCACGTGCTGTAGCCATGATGCCTATGCCTCAGGTGTGGGCAGTGTGTTTCTTCCTTATGATCATCCTGCTTGGACTGGACAGTCAGGTATCGGCTAAAACTATCCCGATGAATAAACAAATGAAAAAAAAAAAAACCTCATTGTCATCCCACAAACTATTTCTTCCAGTTTGTTGGGATGGAGTGCGTGATGACATCACTGGTTGATCATTTCCCCAATTACCTGCAACAAGGCTACCGGCGTGAGATCGCTCTGCTTGTTATCTGCTGTTTCTGCTGCCTGCTGGGACTCCCCATGGTCACTGAGGTCTGTGGAAGTCAAACAAGTGTTTTCCTCTCTGTGTCACTAACAAAGGTCTTCTTTTTCCTGTTCTTGTTATGCCCATGTACTTATACTTCATGTGTAATAGATGTCAGACCATTCTCAGGGGTGCAGACTCTTGCATTGATTTAACTTTCGTACAATTCATAACGTGAGCAAAACCCATCATTAAAATACTCCGGTTTGCACCCGTTAACCTTGCGCAATCACTCTTAGTAAACCACCTGTAAAATCCAAATAAAATAGCACATGTATTTCCCTGCACGTGCCATTTTGTAACCTTTGATGGGGAATTTAGTTTTTTAAATACATCTTTTGTACTAAAGAGTAAATTGTCAGTTATTTTCGCTGTAGGCATACTGCTGTCCACTATAATGTGGCAGTTGCAACATAATAGACTGGATTATCATCTTCGGGATTTTCTTAGGATTCTTTTGGTTTCATGTCTTAAACAATCTGTTTGTTTTAACCTCTGTTTAAAGTATTTTTAAAGATGCTATAATGTTTTAAAAGTCCTCCCTCTGTCCCCTCTGGGCAGCTTTGCACAGTTTAGCTCACTAGAAAAGCATTTTCTTTAAAGCAGGGTTCTCAAAGTGTGGCCTGGGGTCCAGTGGCGGCCCACGGGAAGATTCTTTGTGGCCCTCAATAAAAGAGAGCCAGAGCAGGTTCCTTTGAGGAAAAATGTTGTGTTGGCGAGAAGAAAAGGTGCTTTCTAGCTAAGCTGACATATGCTTACTTTGACGTACCTGATTGGCTGGATAAAGTCATGTGCCTTATTTGCAAGAAAGCAAATACAATGCTCAAAGTATTCAATATAAATCATCACTATGTTGCAAATCATAAAAACTATGACAAATTTACCGGCGAGGAGCCCAACAATAAGCTCCAACAACTACAACGAGGCTATGCTGCACAGCAGATGTTTACAAAAATCCAGTGAAGCTGTGACAGACGTTAGCTACGTTGTGGCTTCGGAAATGGACCGGCATACAAGCCCTTAAGAGATGGGGAGTTTGTAAAAAGAATAAATGCCGAAAGTAGCTGACATTGTTTGTCCAGAGCAAAAGAAAAAGTTTGAAAAAAAAAAGTGTGCCAAATGATACAATTACAATTACTACCTCTAACGGCTACTGGGTAAACATCTGGAGGGCCTGGTAGATGGTAAAAATGACACTTGGTCATTAACGTTATTAAAAACAACTTTGTAATGCATGTTTATTCATTTTTTTCACCAAAATTGGCCCCCAGTCTAATGTCGAGTTCCTAATTTTGCCCTCCGCTGCAAAAACGTTGAGAACTCCTGCTTTAAAGATACTGTCCCCAGTAAACTGCCATCTGGAACACTTTGTCCAACACATCATTTAAACTGCCCAGTAACATGCAGTTAGAGCTTTAAATAGAACATATATGTTGGACACAATGTAAGCGTTTTGAGCGTCTGGAAAAGCGCAGAAAAATCCAATCCATTATTATTATTATTATTATGACCCGCCCAATTTATTTTCTACACAACATATATGCTCTTTTTCCAACGGCATTTTTTCGTCTACTCCACATTCTTAATGATTTAGATAAATAAATCCTCAGAAATCAAATTTAAACATGTTAAAAACCTTAAAACCACAAGTTTCCACAGAGTGGCTCTTTAAGCCAGATTCCATTCCTTGTCAAAATGATCAGTCCTCCAATCCCAACACAAACTCATTCATGAAGCATTGCTTCTGCCTCCTGAGATCTTGGATGTTTGATGTCTAAATATCTTTCATAGAAGTTAAACGATGAAGTATTACTCTGTTAAGTAGGCCATTTCTCCCACTCACACTATTCAAGTTTCTCTGACATCACTTGGATGACAGATAAAGTCCTCTGCCAAGGCAACAGTCATTTTTTCACTGTCAATAATAAACATGGGCTGGATGCTGTGTGCTTTAAACTTTACAGTTGCTTCTGAAAAGTTTGGCATTGAAGTGCGTAGTAAGACTCCTCTGGGAAAATGCTACAGAAGCAGTAAGTCGCTCACCCTCATCCCTGATGCCAAGTACAGTGTTACCTCATTTATTCATGTTTCAATATTCGCGGTTTCACTTATTTACAGACTTTTTTTTTTTAAGACGTGTGACTCCTCCGGTTCATCACAAAAACTCAGCTCAGGGTGCCTGTATGAGACTTTTGCATCTGAAGGAGGTGCTGCGGGGAAGCGGAGATGAAAAGCATGCCGGCCCGTCGGCTTCCTTACCGGCTGCTGAAGAGTATTTCACAGCTATTTCAACCGGTTGCTGAATCGGTTGGTGCCCCAGCAAATGAGAAATGGCATCAGCTGACTTAGAAGCGGGCGGAAAATATCCTGAAACGCTGAGGAAGATAACCGCGGATAATAATTATCCAAAGTAGGTTTTTAATATGGATGACACTGGCCTCTTCTGGAGGAAGATGACCTTTCGCACTTCATTGATGAAGGAGGAAGCACGGGCTCCTGGTACAGCTACGGTACACTCAATTGTTCTGAATAAAACATAAAAAACTCCTTATGTTGAGCAATATTTCAGTGTTCTTTAAAAAATGTTTTAGAAAGCATCAGAAGTTTCAGAAGGGTTTTTGATGAGAAAGGACTGGTGACTGACATTCCTCAGCCGCGGGGGGGGGGGGGGGGTTCTCGGTATTAGCGAATGTTTCTGGTCCCTAATTCCTGCGAATAAGGGAGAACACTGTTCATTAAAACATATGGCTACCTTGGTTTGTTTGGTCCAATTTTCGATGATATGTGAAAAGTAAAATAATACATAAGATGCAGAACTTGTGTTCCTAAATACACTTAAAACGTTGATGACTTTCTACATTGCATTTTTTAAATGGATAAATTTTAAATGAATTTTGGGAAAGTCGTTATTAGGTCCGCAGGCTGCCCTTTCACATTGTATTTTTGGTGTTCATGTTCTTGTGGCATTTTTCTGATGACAGAGAGCATATATAAAGAAAGTGAACCTCAACATTGCATTTTTAAGTATTTCTCAATTGAGATAATTGTGAATTAGAAAGGATAAAAAAGCAAATATTTGTGACATGAAAAAAACACTGGGTGGGCCACGAGCCCCCAGCTCCAAGTGCTCAGGACTGGGGAGGGGAACAGTCCCACCCACCACTCAGTCATGAATTTTTAATGAACTCCAGCAGAAACCATGGCCTTAAAAAAGACCTTTTTACTGGCTAAAAGCTCCATACTTATAATGAAAAGACTGCTGGTAACACTGTACAATAGATCAAAGTATGATATGATTGAATGGATGAAGTTGTACTTAAAAGCTGCCTTGTGGTGTTAAAAAAAAAAGTGACTGTATTGGTTTTAAACTACCCAAAACAGAAAATGTGCATTGTTCTGTGCAACATTTCTTTAAAATCCAGCTGGTTATTGACAATAGTTATAAACCAGACTTCAGTTTATCTATTTATTTTTCTTTCAAAGTTTACTATTATCTCTTCTTTTTTAGTGGAGCTTTAAATAAGTCAGTTTACTCAATGAGCATTCAGAAATGATCTTAAAAAATAATATTGTTTTTAAATTGTAAAATAAAACCCTTTTCTCAAGTTCTATTTTACATTCTAAGTTAATGTGGGGAAATCGTACAAAAGATGTGAGCACTAAACCAAATTATCCTTTCACACATATCGCAATGCATCACCACACATAAGCGTGTAGTATTTTCTAGAGCTAAATAAAAGGGCTTCAAACCCCTTTAAATGTTGAGACTCTCGACTGCTGTCTTTGAGTTTTGTATAAATTAAAAGAAGCTGAAATGTAACCATGTTCATTTTTAATTTTTTTGCAAACTTTGGTTGGTTTTGTAATATCAATGCTTATAAATCCCTTTAGTGCACATTAATATTATTATTGCTATTATTATTATTTTAAATTATGGAAAAAGAGCTTTCTATAGCTTGTAGGAGCTTTTAATGTTGTGGGTTTTCCAAACTAATTTTATTGCAAAAGCCATGTGAGGGGATCTACAAAGGGATTTCTTCCTTATGGATGAGGAGCTCCGCTAACAGCCAGGTGCTACTAATCAGTTCCACATGATTAGCTGATTAGCAGCAGGTGTGCAGCTCTTTGAAAGCCGGGCTTTGAGCATTTTGCTGCTCTGCAGCGTTCACGTAAATATTAACACAGAGCCCGGAGGGAGCATGAGCACTGATATAACTTCACAGTGAGAGCAATGATTCACTTGTAATAAAGAAAAAAAACATTTCTCATGCTTCATGGGAAATCCAAGCAACTTTTACACAACAGTAAATTGTAGTGCTTAAAGAAACATAAAAAATTAGATCCTTATCTAAATGAGTGACTAAAGAAAAGGTTTGATTTCCCAGCAGGCTAACAACAGGTTAAAAAAGGTTAAATATAAGTTTATTTAGAATGTTTTCTCAAAATAACATGAGATAAGATTTTAGCACTCAAACCTGCTTCTTTTGAAATGTACATTGAATTGAAGAAGAGGAAATATTTCCACATATTGAGCAAAAAGCAAGTAGAATTTTTAAGCAAACACAAAAAAAAAAAAATCAGATTGTTTGACACATAAGGGGGAGAATGTCGACATGGACTTAAAACATCTTTGCTAAACATCATTCGGTTTTTTGCACATAAAAAAATGAGGATAAAAAAAAAACAAGTGCTAGGCACAGAGGGGGGAGAACAATGACGAGGGCTTTAAAAAAAATAAAATATAATAAAAAAAGAGTATCCACAACTCAGTTGTTCTGAGAGAATGATGATTTTGATTTCTTTACATAAATAAATGACAGTAAAATGTTTTGTACACATTTTTTCAGTGGCAGTTACTCAAAAAAAGTGTCATGAAGGGATTTGTCTGAGCAAATGCCTCATGCATTCTTGTCTTTAACCAGGACTAGATCAACAGCTCCCGGTGTCAACCATGACCAAACATTATTTAGTGTTAATAATTCTGTTTTTGTTTGTTTGTTGTCCTTTTCAGGGGGGTATTTACCTCCTTCAGTTGTTGGACCATCATGTCTGCAGTGGAACCACTCTGCTGCTCCTCTCCTTCTGTGAGTCCATCAGCATCGGATGGGTCTATGGTAAGTCACAGAACCCGGAAAAAAACCCAACAACAACCAGAACTTCTCTAAACTGACCTTCTGTCTGACCGTGTTTTTAACTAAAGGTGCAGACCGTTTCTACAACGACATCTCCAACATGATTGGCTATCGGCCGCATGTATTCATGAAGTACTGCTGGAAATACATCACCCCCTTTGTCTGCTTTGTGAGTTATTTGATCTCTTTTCTTCTTCATCTCAATTTGTAGTTTTGCTTTTTAAACACTTAATATTGATGAAGACGTGGAACTTGTCCATTAAAAAAGCATCAACTTTTTATTTGTGTCATGTAGATTTAACTGTTGAGCTGCTTAGTGTCACATTTAATTCGTCTCATTCCACTTCAGGGGACCTTCATCTTCTCCATTGTGAAATATTCGCCACTAAAGTTCAGCAACACTTATGTTTATCCACTGTGGGCCAACATTCTGGGTTGGTTCATTGCCATAGTTTCCCTGTCACTCATCCCGCTATTTGTGCTAGTCAAAGTTATCCAGGGAGAAGGTTCTCTTTGGCAGGTGAGCATGAGCTATTGTGAAATCTACCTGTATGTAAAATTAATAGAAAATACAAGGAAAATAGTCTATTTGCCAAAGTAGAGACTTAGAAATGCATGTAATGTCAGGTCCAGCTGAGAGGTTAGAGGAGAAACAGTTTCAAATGGTCTTTTTGAATTTCTTCATGTTGAAATAACTGTCCCATCCTGTTTAAATGATCAAAAAAGATGGATAAATGCCACCCATGGGGGCCCACTGAGCAAACTATTCTCATATTTTCTGTTTTGGTTAGATTTAAGTACATTATACCAAAATGTTAGAGAGTAAACCTAATGACAATATTGAGAAAAAAGCACACACAAATATCACTTATATCTAAACATTTGCCAAAGTCACAGAGACAAGAGGAATATATTAATTAGAACTATTTAAAACCTGCTCTTGAAACTTCTCTTTAACGCTTTGTCTGTCTTTCCTCAGCGTTTGCTTCTGCTCTGCCAACCTGAGTGCGACCTGGATCGTCCACAACCACCTTCTGGTCAGGGAAGCATTAGCTCCTGCTCTCAGACAGAGCTTAAGCCCCTAACCCAAAATGGGGAACTCACACACCATCAGCAATTTCACTGTACAGTGGATAGTTGTGCGGTAAACTAGTTCCGAGGTCAGCGGTTCTAAACTGCTGTTTTCCTTCAAACGGAAAATTCTTTTTTGAGACAAGGATGTCCTAACAGGAATTTTCTACAAAGACAAAGAATTTCTCTGCAGTCCTTGTATTTTCCTGTCCTATGTAAATTCAAAGTTGAGTTTTATATACTTTTTTAATATATGTATGATTGAATTTTGGTGAACTCTTAGATATAGAAGGCTTCCATATCCACATGTGTCATGGCTATATTAGAAAAAACAATGAATATTACAGTTTAACATTGGGTCGCACACAAAAAAGGTATTTGAAATGTTCCCTCTCACATTCTTCTTTATGATTCGTCGTGGTAACAGTAAACACAGCACTGAATAAAAGTTGACTGAAAATTAGCAAGTGAAAAGGCTAGAGTCAAAGCAAAAGTAAGAAAATGTCGGAAATGAGTGAAGAAGATTAAATCGTGGAGTCTGGGCTCACTGTAATACTATATTCTGGCATTGAGTACTTTCACAGTTAAGCAGTTAATCCTATTATACAAAATGCATTGTGGGAAAATCTGTAATTCCTACAACTTTTCTAATAACATTAAATAGTATCATATATTGTAGTCAATATAAATAAAGTTTAGCTGAAATTACAAAAGGGGTTTATACAAAAACACACCTAGTGTGTTAGAGGATCCAGAACCCTCTGTTGTAACAGTAAAATCTGCACTTGATGTAAACACACAGCAATAAAAAACTGAGAATCTGAAACGTTGACAAAGGACATAATTATGAAAGTAATACTTTAAATAATGTGAGAGACTGGGTGAGAATTCAGTGTGTGGCGGTTTTCCTGTTTGTTATCCTTTTATAAGCACTCAAGTTCAGACACATCATGAGTGGAAAGATGCTTCAGCAGACGTAGTTGAGAAACCAGTAAAACGGACAGTAGGATTATAAATACTAACTTTTCTACCACCACCTAAAAGCAGTGTTATTCCAGCCAGTGTGGTTGAACACAGCCAGACAGACTTACTATATGGCTTTAAGCACATTGGTGTACATGCAGCTTTTGATCTGTGATCAAGAACAGAAAGCTAACAAGTTCTCACTTTCACACAGCAGTCAAACACATCAGGTCATGACTTGGGGCAAACTGCAAATACTTGTTATCTGCTCGGCAGTCACGTCTCCCCCTCTGGTTTAACATGTGCAAGCTCTTTCAAAAGCCGTCAGCCTCCTTCCCTTAAACCTCCAACCTCTCCTGTGTCTTGCGGGCTTGAGCAAAGTTGACACAGAGGCTTCTGAGCAGCATTCCACGTTAACAGTATCCCAAACACGCCCAGGATGGTTAGCAATTACTCACACAAGGTGTGAAGACATTTTCCAAGCACTTAAACTGATCTAAAGTGACTGTAAGAATCTATCACGTGCTGTAGAGCACAGCCTTGAGGTTTGCAGAAGACTGCACACAAACTGTATATCACGTGTTACCAATAAATAGCTACCTTTTTTATTGATATGTTATGAGCTGCCTGGTCATTGTTGACACCACTTTAGATGATTCTATTTAAATGACTTCTAATGAGTATTTATGTTTGGGTGAGGGGGTTCCTATGCACTTTTGTAACTATGTATAAAACTGGTATTAATGTTCTTTATGAAAGAATGGAAGTTGGCTTTCAGCTTTAATGTTGCGTTAATGTTTAAACGTTATTAAAAAAGCATTTACCAGAAACATTTTGTTTGTTTTTTTTGTTCAATAAACCTAAATTAGTGTTCAATTTATTTTTTAAGACTTTTTTTGGAATGCCTCGTTAGATAATGCTAACCTAAATTAATTCACATACCACATACGCTATAATGCCAAAAGTATTGTCTCACCCGTCCAAATGATCAGAATCCGGTGTCCTAATCACTTGGTCTGGCCACAGGTGTATAAAAAGAAGCACTCAGGCTGTTTTTACACACATTTGTGAAAGAATGGGCTGCTTTCTGGAGCTCAGTGAGTTCCAGCCTGGAACTGTCATAGGATGCCAACCTTGCAACAAAGTCGTGACATTTCCTCACTCCTAAATATTCCACAGTCAACTGTCAGCTTTATCATAACAAAATGGAAGAGTTTGGGAACAACAGCAACTCTGCCATGAAGTGATAGGCCACGTAAACGTACGCAGAGGGGTCAGCGGATGCTGAAGTGCAAAGAGGTCCCTGACTTTCTCTACAGTCAATTACTACAGAGCTCCAAACGTCATGTGACCTTCAGATCAGCCCAAGTACAGCACGCAGAGAGCTTCATGGAATGGGTTTCCATGGCTGAGCAGCAGCATCCAAGCTACACATCAAGTGTAATGCAAAGCGTTGGACTGCAAGTGGTGGAAAGCACACCGCTACTGGACTCTAGAGCAGTGGAGACGCCTTCTCTGGACTGATGAATCACACTTTTCCATCTGGCAATCTGAGGGACGAGTCTGGGTTTGGAGGTTGCCAGGCGAATGGTACATTTGGGACTGCATTGTGCCTACTGTGAAATCTGGAGGAGAAATTATGATGTTGTTGTTTTTCAGGACTTGAGCTTGGCCCCTTAGTTCCAGTGAAAGGAACTCTGAATGCTTCAGGATACCAAAACATTTTGGACAATTCCATGCTCCCAACCTTGTAGGAACAGTTTAGAGCGGACCACCTTCCTCTTCCAACATGACTGTGCACCAGAGCACAAAGCAAGGTCCATGAAGACATGGATGAACTGGACTGGCCTGCACACAGAGTCCTGACCTGAACCCGGTAGAACAATTTTTGGATGAAAGAGTGGAGACTCAGAGCCAGGCCTTCTCCACCAACATCAGTGTGTGACCTCACCAATGACCTTTTGGAAGAATGGTCAAAAATTCCTATAAGCACACTCCTCAACCTTGTGGACAGCCTTCCCAGAAGAGTTGAAGCTGTATTAACTGAAAAAAGTCCTATTGAGCTTTATGGGTTAGTAATGGGATGGCTCTTCAGTTTATATGTGAGTCAAGGCCACAGTGATCCTGGTGTGGACGTTGTCATTTAAATTGAAATTAATCCACGCAAAATAGGAACAAACGAGAAAAAAAAACAATCTGAAAAAGGAAATATTTGAAAAACAAACAGTGTTTATTGGTTTTTGCATTCCAATGGCATGGGGGTGTAACAATTTAATAACTTAAAAAATAAAAACATAAAAAAAAAAAAAACTTAAAAAAAAAAAAACATTTGGAAAAGCGAGATTTACCATGTAGCCTGAATACAAGTTTGGGTGTAAAACCACTAAAAAATATATAACTTTGGGTGTTGACAGTTTGTGTGAGTATTGTATTACTTCATTAAATATATCTTTTTTGAATAAAAACATCAGTTGTAACTTTTCATTTGTAACAGCAGGTATCAAAATCTTACTAAAAAAAGCCTCACTTTTACAGTATGATGGATTTGCTTCACAATAAATGTTTCAATAAAATATGTATAAAAACATCAACAGCAATTTTTTTGACAGTTAAAAACATTTGGTTACAAATATTTTAAAATGTGGTCTTTTCTTTTTGTGTGTGGAAAAACCGATGGGCTAGAATAGTTTTTCTTAAATATAAGACATTATTTCACAAATATTTCCTTTTCTTTTCGGAGTGTGAGTTACTTTATAAAAGAGCTGACCAGCTCACCAGAAGGGTTGCCACTTTCCTTTCAAGAGTTTAAAAGAGAAAACTTACAAAAACCCTACACAAATGTCTCTGTTGCTGCTTTACAAAACATGACGTCAGTCTGGAGTGTGTGCATTTCTGTGTGCAGTTAGTGTGTCCAAAAGGAAACTTCAGTCCACCTCTGTGAGGCCACATGGTCTCCTGAACTCCTGTCCTCTTTCATGAATCCACTTGTTTGACACTGATAAAGAGGGAAAAAAATGGATTATGAGTGAACAAACCTGTGTAAAAATATGTGATGCCAGGATACAAAATCAGAAAGATAAAGACAAAAAAATAGCAAGAGGTAGGAATATGTTTTCCAGTAAAGATTGGCTGCTGGTCTGCAGAAAGAGTGAATGTTCTCAGTGATTTGGCTCATTCATAAAACATTGTTAACATCTAATTTCACTTGTTTTTGTTTGTTTTTCTGCATTATAGATATAACAAATCTTCCTTGTCAAGGAGGCTCGAGCTTTTGGACTCTATCCATAGAACGGTTTGTGTATGAACATCTCAGGAGTTCTGCAAATTCTCCTTAAAGCACAACAGGAAGCCACTTGCTTGAGCTTTATATTTTATAAAAAGGGGAATAATTGTGTGGTTTTATTTGAGCACAAACATGCCTTTCAAATGGATTCATGGCATCATGTTGACCTGGTCTTTCTGCCTTCAGTTTAGCAGGAAATGCTCTATGTGACAAAGCAAAGATATTTTTCATGTGATTTTTAGGTGTGAACAATGTTTTATTCTGGAAAGCACTTTCTGTTGCAAATCTGTGAAAAGTACTTTATAAATAAAGTTTAATTGGATTTGATCAAAGGTTTGTTGCCCTCTTAAACAGCAGAACAGAAAAGCCTCAGAGTAACTTTAGTAAACTCTATTTTCCTAACCGATCCTGCTGTATCAGATAAAACCCAAGAGATTTAGAACTTGATCAAGTATTTTGAACGTGGAAAAAAGGTTTTCACAAGTTCTCTGGAAAGTCGATGTTGGCTCATGCTTACAGATTTAATTTGTTTGTACAGTCACAATGGTCTTCTTCAATTTCCATCTTTGGACTTCATAGACCAACTTCAGTTGATTTACTAAAAGATGATTCCTGGATTTATGAGCCGTAAAACATTTTTACGTACAATCAACTGATTCCTTTTTTTTATTTATACTTTTTTAAAGTTGAAAAATGCTGAAGTCTATACATAACTTATTGGATATTGATTATAATTCACACATTTTTCGGATCAACACTTTGTATTTCAGTCATTTTATTATTCTAGTGAGGATTGGAACTCACCCCACTTGCTTCCCACTAAAACAGGACAGGCTGCATGTCTTGTCCTGTAATCTCCCTCCCCACTCCTGAAGAGATTGTACCAGAACACAGCTGTTCCCTGCAGAGGAACCATCCAAAATGAGTGTTGGAAGGATTGAGTGACTCAGAACTACTTCAAATGACATTGGTTAAATTCATACAGGCAATTAAAAAATCATAAAATCACATCTTCTATCAATTTATATTCACACTTTTTAAATTTAAAAGCCAAATATGTCACCAAGAAAAGAACAGCGCATTGAATCTTTTCTGTCACCTTTCTTGGCCAGATTGATGCTCCAAAGTCTGGGAAGACCGTGGCACCTCCAGCTTCAACATCACTCATCTGAAAAAAACACAAAGAATGAAACACCCACTTCATTCTATCAATCAATGTCAGACTAAAAATTAAAAATGAAAAAAAATTAAGAACAAGGTGTTCTTAGTTTTGTTGAATGGAATAAATAAAATCTTGGCTGATAAACATGTAATTGTGGTTTCATATTAACAAAAATGACAGATCTAAACAGAGCAGGTCCACATAGTTTTGTACTTTATTAATATAGCTGTCAATCAAACTGTCGCAAAGACGCTCAGTTTGAATTAATTAGCTGTTGTGATGTCACAACAGTCTAGTAGCACGTGTGCAAGCTCACTGATCTGCCCCATCCAGCGTGCACAAACTCAGGTGCGAGGGAAGAGAAGATGGCACATTGCTGCATTGCCTGCATGCATTTTAAGTGCGTCCAACACTGGATTTTGTTGTTGGCCCCAAGAATTTATAATGAAAGTTAAAGTCCCAAATTTGCATTTGTGTTCTCGCTCTGACTACGTTTAAATGCTTGCTGTCCCGCATTAACCAAAGGAGGTAAAAATAAAAACAAGAATTAAATCAGGGGACCTTTTTTTATGATTCCCTCCATGAAAATAAGAAAAATATCAAGTTCAGGAGGCCCGAGTAGGCTGGCTCCGCCTCCCGCAGCGGGTCTCTGTCTGTCCGCCAGCCCTTCTCCCAAGAGCCGGCATCTGGATTGCTCCAGCTCCAAAAGGACCCAAGACAAGGATTGCTGGGTGATTTAGTTCAATTTAGTTCAGAGGGTTTACACGGGTACCAAATCTAATTCACTCAAATTGTGCCGCTGGACCTTAGATCAGTGTGCCGTGGGAGATGGTCAAGTGTGCCGTGGGAAATTGCCCTCATTAACTGATTTAACAACATTTTCCATCTCCAGGAAATCAGCTCTGGGTTTATCCTTACAGACCCGGATAAAACACTAAGAAATTAGGAATATGAAAGATCGTAAAATACTTTTTTCTTTGTGTTTATTTGATTCTATTAAATACATTTTGATGAGAATGACGGTACCACGATTTAGCTGCAGCTATAACTGCTTTAGGAAAAGTTCCGCCCCTTTAACTGTCTCCACTAATCATTTTTGAAGGCTTGATCACATGTCATCAGTCTGACCAATCAGAAGTGGTTAAAGTCTTCACTTCCTTGTTCTGAATTCTGCTGATAAAGTCGCTCAGTTCTAACAAAAATACCAGCTAAAGCTCATATTTAGCGGTGTAGCTTTCCACAGAATCCGGTGTCAGACCGTGGAACAAGTGAACAAAACAAGAAGCTCAGAGACGCTAGTTATTTAACTACATCTCCCATGATGCATTGGGTTAAAATTGACAGCGTGAGCGTCTCTGCGCACAACGAGTCTCTCCTCTTAACGTCTTGAAACTACAACGAACACAAATCGAACAGTTTTTAAATCTTTAAACTTAACTTTAATTACATCTTTTAGAAAAAAACAGCTGCAGCTTCCAGCTTTTTCTGCCACAATTATCACAAAAATGCTGTGAGATCATGGAGGGACTGTAGATCAATACAGACTGAGTTTCTCGTTTTTTTTTCTTTTCTTTTAATGCTGGTGTGCCGCGGGACTTTTGTCAAGGTTAAAGTGTGCCGTGGCTCAAAAAAGGTTGAAAAACACTGCCTTAGATCATGTCTGTACCATTGACTAAACATTGAAACCTCTACCGCCAAAATCGCGTTTGGTCTCAACGCAGCTTAACCATAACCCGTAATCCTAAACTTAACCCTTCTTCTGTGTCTGTGTGGCCAGGAAGAAAGTTTAGCAATAGCCGCAAATATTTGTAAAATTACGTGCAGTTAGTCACTTTCTTTCTGGCATTTTATTTTATCTGGTGTCCAGGTGAACTCAACAATTTTCACAGTTTCTGAGACTCTCAGGTCAAACGGTGAAAAAAGATGCAGCTTGCAGAAAGGGGGGATCAAGGGCGGAGCTACTCAGCTCAGCACCAAGAGCTACGCCCATATAGAGGAGATTTTGGCAACAAATAAACATGAAATATAGCTTTGAAACATTTAGGATGTGGGATTTTGGTCAAAAACTTCATAATCATAATTAAAACACCACTGGGAACGCTTTTTTTATTGTCATGGAGGGGACTTTAAAGAGGCCATTTGCGTAAAATGAGACACTCTGAGTTTAAGTGAAACTTTGTCCTAACAAACGGGGATAGTGTGGATTTTAGCCCCCACCGGCCCTCCATCAGCAGTGACCACATGTACATACTTACGTAGTTCAAAAAAGTTGCCATGCGATTTCCAGTGCCTAACCTTTTGAAAGCATCAGGCTCATCTTTCTATAAAGATAAAACTGAGAGTAAAAAACACAATAAAAGCAGCACCGATTACTTACGTAGTTTAGGAACGTTGCAAGCCTATTTCCATCGACCTTGAGGTTGCTGTCAAAAGGACGCTGCAACAGATGTTTAGATGTTTAACCCATCAATCAGGACTCTTTAGGAGCCAACCACTTGGAGCACAAACTGCACTCAAGCCTGTAGAATTACTTGTGTTTTGCTTACGTTTCAAGTACATTAGGCATATATAAAATAAGGTCAGGATGGATTTTGTTGGTTGGATTAACCCATAAACCAGTGTGCCTTTACACAGAATCACCTTAAGTCAAATGACTTAAGTATGTAGCGGGGTTTTTCTTTAGATAGAAAGACATGTGTTATTTTGTCCTTTGTGATGAGTTTTAGGGCTGTTGTCCTTGAGCGGGGTCAAAAACACCAGGGGCACCGCAAAGGGAAATGCTTCCCAAATGATTTAACAGAAAGCTTAGTGTACCAGGAATATGATCACCAAGAACCAATTGAATTATGTTTTTTTTTTCAACCTTTTTTGTTTCAGGATAAAAGCATACAAGTTGTAAAGTAAAAACTGAAATAAAGTGAACAGAAAGTGGTTCATGTGGAGAAAATATATTAAAAAGCAAACCTACCCTTGAAAAGTCAAAATGTGGCTCATACTGTCCACCAACGCCATAGTTTGCAACCTAGTAACCATAAAAAGACAACAATATTAGAAAAGACAGCACATTGTTTATGTTTAAAGATGATTTTTCTCTTTAGTTCTTGCACATGTAATGCTCTATTTGTGGCGTCGACCACTCATTTATTGGCTTCAACAGTTTGAGTGGTGGTGGGTTCAAGTCCCACATACTGTACATCCTCATGGTGGGTTAACCACATTCCCCCAATTGAATCGGTGAATTCAAAAGGGGCCCAAGTCCACAAGTTTTCAAAATAGAGACATTTTATGTTCTATGGTCTTCAAGGGAAAAGCTATCTGATTATGTGCAAAAAAGTCCCAAGTCCGTTGTAATGTATTGACTATGCTTGACATTTAAAATGCATTGAGTGCAAGAGAGGCCCAAGTCCTGGAATTGGGCCTCTCTTGCATGGGTTTTGCTCTATCCCACAGATGGCAGCACTAGTTATCCAATATGGCAGCGCCCCTGTTTAATTCAAGAAGGGCCCAAGTCCACAGACTTTAGTTTGATGGTCCTCTGAAATGATAAAAGTGAGGTGCTTCATATTATAGCATTTGTAAGCTATGAACTGGTGCTAAATCTGGGTAAAGTATTAATCATTTGGTGTAGCCTCCCTTTACGCTATGCAATTAAAATGATTTCCTGGAAAAACAAACCTCTTGGACTTGAGCCCCTTTTGAACTAACCGATTCAATTGGAACGAAGAAAAACGTACTCTTCAAATCTACCAACACACTGAGGAAGAATGTGGTTCACCCAAAAGAGCCCACACCAAAAGAAAGAAGTAGCAATGTAGTTTTTGTAGTCCAGTGCAGGGAGGAATGATCACACTGGAGAGACAAAACAGCCAATACATAAGAGGATGTACCAACCCAGGAGGATCAATGCCTCAGGACCAGCTGGGCTGGTTTATGCACATTTAAAAGATAAAAGACACCCATTCCAAGACCAAAATGTACAGATTCTTGACAGAGAGGACACTCGGTTTAAAAGAGGAGTCAGAGAAGCAAAACATGTACACATTAACAATCCTTTCTTAAAAAGATTGGTAGCCTCAGACACAGTTTGCCTCCTATTTACTAGGGATTCGATCACATGATCGCGTGGTTCCAGACTCAATTAGAATGTAAGTGTTAAGGGGGGGGGGGGATTTCTGTGTCTATGTTTAAAGCGCTTTGAGCTAGATAAAGTATGAGAAACTATTTTTCTAAATACAATTGATTGATTGATTGATTGATTGATTGATTGATTGATTGAGTCTTTAAGGATCTTCCATATTTTGGGTGCGTTTTAAAAGTTTGTGATTTCCCTTTGAGATTCTAAAATAATCACTTTCATGATATTTAGCTATAAGAAGTTACTGATGTCAGCGGTTTTTTGTTTTTTTTAGAATGTATCTATACATTCTGTCTTTGGGGATTTCTTTGAGTTTTAGGATTGGATAAAACACTGGGAACTTCACTGGGACTAACTAGTCAAAAAGAGCCATTCTAAGAAATCCTCCATCTCCATGAGCTCAGCTGGATATTAGCCGTTTCATTCTTAAATGAACCACTTACAGACGCATAACCTCTGGATCATACATCCACACTGTGCCCATGCTGTACGCATACTCCAAATGTACAAACATACATCCAAACAATAAATATGTCTACACATTTTTAATAAACCCTAATGACCTGTTTAACTGGAAATCCACTGTTAGCAGCAGCTAATGCACGTGTTTTGTTTGGCAACCATTTAAATGTTTTCCAGCCCTGGAGGATTTGTGTTGGCCGCAAAAAAGTTGACACAAAATGTAGAAATCGCTTTATAATTCTTCACAGATTTGTTGGTAGCAACATTTTTGTTTTGTTTTGTTTTTTTACCATTTGAATTATGCCAAAAAAAAAAAAAAAAAAAATTGGCAAACATCAGGTTTGAAAATTGCCTAAACTTGTGCCAAGCTTTAGTAAATCAAGTGTGCTTGATTGAGAGCACGAGGCTAATGCTTCCTTCAAATCCACATGGAATCTCTGAGAGCTGAAACCACAGTTCTGCCATATTGAAGATTTTACTTAGGGCTGCGCTTCAGGCTACAATGTCATGTTTTGTTTTTATCTTTTATGTAGGTTGAGAGCTAATCGGAACCAGATCCGTTTAACCCTTGTGCTATCTTGGATGACCCCGCCCTTACTTTGACATGTTCTTCCTACCATGACAAAGGTGGATAAAGGTGGACAAATTTCATGTAATCCATTGAACCAGTGAAGATCACAAATCATTGAAAAAAAAAGGTTCAGAGCACTGTCTAGTGGGTCTAGATGGGTCTAAAGGGGTCTAAAGTGCCTAGGATAGCACAAGGGTTAACCATTTTTTCTGAAAGTGTAATTACCCAAAACCTGAGAGGTTTTATTCCTGCAAATAAAGATTTGTTGATTAATGATATTGTAGAGATCAGGGATCTCAAACTCGCGGCCCGCGGGCTATTTGCGGCCCCCGCCTTAATATGAAAGTTTAACGTTAATGCGGCCCGCTAGTCTGTATGACTGACACCTTATCGGTTTGGGCGCGGAGCTGACGAACCGACCAATCACAGTGGGGTCTATGACTCTTGGGGGCGGGACATTGACCAGGCTTGAAAGCAGAACATTTGAGGCAGGAAACCTGACAGCCCCCTCCCCAGACCACAATAAGGAGTTCCTTACTGTACATATATACAACGTATCTAAATACATGCAGTCAGTACTGAACTTTTCTCTGGGTCGCACAGACCCGGAGGAGGGCTGAGGTTATGGTTATGCGCTGCGGCGTATTAGTCCCGACCAAACGGGTCTCTCCGCTCCCGCAGGAGGTGGGTCGCTGCAGAGAATAAATGTCCCACGCCTACAAGCGTGACAGCTAACAGGGCTTTAGCGTTAAACACGTGCGAGCGACAACATGATGTAGTCTTAGACGCACTTAAAACACGTGGGAAAAATGCAACGATAGACATGAGATGAACCAGCGCCGTGCCTGGAGGGCAGGGGGGGGACAAAGGCGAGCCCCTGAAGGAGAACAGAAAGTAGGAGTTGTCCTAACACGATCTGGTTTTTATGTGCCTCTCCCACTTAGTATGATCTGTGTTATTATATCTTTTATATTTATTTTAGTGTTTGGTAATATATGTAACCTTTTTTAATCAATAGGTATTTTAAATTATTTTAATTGATCACTCAACTACAAAAACCGTCAGGACACATTTCCCATAATGCATTGTTTTGTAGTCATTGGGCGGCTTGCAGTCAGTGCAGTACTACATTTCCGGCTGCGTTCGCTCAGGTTGGGGTCTTGCTGCTCCCGCCCCTTTCTGGTGATATTTTTGTGATGATTGACAGGTGATGTTGGAGCAAAATCAAAATCATACGTCACTCACCAGGTGATCAGCGCAGCGTTTCGTCCACCTGGGTGATCTCAAACACGCTTATTGTGCATCTTGGCTGCATATATTTGGTGTCACCAACATGAATTTCCATCAGTTTTTTATGAAAGTATAGGAGTGGCTGACCTGCTGCTCTACAATTACTTGTGACCAGGGTTTAAATGTGCAAAAAGTTATAAGAAAGAAAATCCAAAAATGGTTACTGAATTTTGTTTCTCCTTTACTAATTTGTGTTTTAAAAAGTAAACTTAAAAAAAAAATCAACACAGACTCAGAATTGGGAGCACATCCTCTGACTTCTCTCCTTAAATGTCAATAAGTCCAAGTCCAGTCCAGATTTACTGACAATCATCTTCATCCAGACTGAGGGTCTCAGCTGTTTGGGAGGAAGTTCTGCCAAGTGTCCAGTAAGAAGACAAGAGAACCGTGTTCAGAAGAACCATTGATGGAGGTTACAGAACTGTAGAATTGGAGTCTTCTTTTGTGTTTAATAGTTATTATTTCAACAGCGTTAACTGAACTGTGTTAATAAGGACGTTTAAATTAGAAAACAGCACATATAGAAGACTAAATAAACAGAAATGTGTTACTGATTTATTTACTTATTGATTTTTTATTTACGTATTTTATTTGAGTTTTATAAGTACATTTTGTACAGAAAACAGTTAATAATAGACTATAGTTAATAGTATAGTACATGTTCCATACACATTTATTGGCTCTCAGACACTCACAATGTGTGTGTGTGTGTGTGCGTGTGCGTTGAAGTTGCGGCCCTCCCTCATCTAGACCCCGCCTTCAGTGGCCCCCAGGTAAATTGAGTTTGAGACCCCTGATGTAGAGGTTCCAGTAATAAAAAATCATCTTTTCTCGTACATTACCTGCAATAACTCTGCAGTTTCTACTGTTAGGCCGGTGATGTCTTGTATTCTCTGATTGACTCTGTCAATGACAGGATCATCTTCTCCTTCCAACCACGCACTGAATAAAAAAAAGCAAAAGTTTGAACGCAATATTAAACTTTCATTTTAAAGTATTTCAGTAGTTTGATCCCTTGGAGCCTGAATATTTTTTCCCTGCTAACAAATAAATTAGTTTTCACTTACTGTATGTTTTTGCTTTAAATTAAGGTCAACTTGGAGCATAAATGGTTTAATGCAAATATGCTTCAACTATTTTTACCTAAAAATGATCTTTGTTTCAAACTTTCCAGATGGTCGTTTTTATATTTTTGGCAGCCTAATAGCTACTGGCCCTAAAATATCCTCTAAAAGAGCCATAAAAGGTCATTTGGATTCATTCTGAATAAAAAAAAGGTTTTTAGAACTGATGTTTTTCTTAACAGCTCACCTTTTAGATACTCGGTAGGGTGCTGTAGTCAGGACGCCAGTCTTAGGGTCACGAACTGTAGCTCTGGCAAGCTTCAAAAATAAGAAAGCATAAAACAAGCATTCAGTATGTTTACCCAGCAACTCACAGATTTTACACAATCCATGCATGACCTCATTTTCTTACACAGAATTAAACTTGCTGGTTAGGAAAACAATTTGTGGAATATGGAAATAAATTCCCTAAAAATCGACATTTTTCTATGAACAGAACCTTTCTGAATCCAGAAGGTGTGCTCTGCTAGAACTGAAGGAAAAAAAGAGCACCTCACCCTGGGCTTTGCCAGCTCTTTAATCTTCTCAATCTCCTGGTCTGATAGGACGTTCAGGTAGCGCACGATGTGAGGGCTGTCCCACTCGTCCTCTTCCTTTATGGGCTTCAGCAGGAGACGGGGGCTCCTGTTACCGTCGTGGTAGCGACAGAACAGACGACTCCTCCTTGCTTCAGTCTGGAATGACAAGAAAAGGAGAACTTTAGGAAACAATTACTGAACCCCGTCCTTTTTAGTTTTTCATTCATTCTTCACCATAGAGCTTAATCAGGCTCTCATTTCAATATCATCATAATTATTATTATATTCATTGGTATTTAATATAATATGGCTTCAACTGCATCATTTTCATGTTTCTGTCAAAACTGTAACTTTTGAGAGAAAAATCCAATATGACTTATTTAAAATATGATCTCTATTATTATCATCCCTCATTAGACTCTGAGCACTTTACTGTGTTAGTTATTGTATTTTAGTTCTATTTGTTATCTGTTGTTTTTATTATCATCTTTTGTTTTTGAGCCGTGGTACAAAAGCAAGTTCCCCATAGTGGGATCAATAAAGGTTCTATCTTAGATTATATGATCTTTGCTAAGAGGTAAAACGAAGAAAATTACAAGAACGTTTGGTCACTTGATTGTGGATGTAAATTTAAATGCTGGAACAACTTTTCCGAGATGAATAGCATGTTTAAAAAAAATGTTCCTCACTTTAAAGTAAAAATCAAGATGTATTTTATCATGAACTCTTAACTTTTAATGATAAGTCATATATTTCCAGGCTGTAGCTTGATAATGTTGACCCAGTAATCCATCAGACAGATAAATGTCCTTCACAATGCCTGCAGCCTGTTGTTTTACTGAGGCAATAAACTAAAAAACTCACAAAAAGTTAAAAACTACATCAAGCAAATGTCACCTCTGCCTTGGTGCTATAAAGAAGGTCATTTTTTGAGGAAAAAAATAAACTGTAAATAGAAATATACCCACATAAGGTGGTGTAAAAAGGAGTGGGACCATACAAGATTTTTCTTCTACCCACTCCTTTTTAATCACACTGTTTTGTTTTATCTGACTATTTTAAACTCTTTTACTTTCTGTAGAAACCAAACATGTGGTTATGGATGCTTGGGCTCTCACCAGTTGTAACCCCTCTCCTCTGCACAGCGCCTCATAAGTCTCCCTCTCTGGCAGATGGTCTTTTGGTCGGGTGTAGGTCCCCAGCTGAATGGGCTCCTCAGAGGGAGGCTGGTAGTCCTGGTTGGACTCTTTGAGCTGCTTCATGAGCAGTTGCTCAAAATAACGGAGGTTTCCTCCTGCCCTCTGGTGGTTAGGGTCTGTCAGTGCAGAAAGACTGATTGTAAGGGGTCCATAACCAAACCAAACTTTAAATAAACGAATTGTATCTTTTTTTTTGACAAATGCAATAACTTAGATTGATTATAAAAGGGTTAATTTGAGAGTCTTGATTGCATCTTATATCACCTATCTCTTTATCAAGAGGTTGCGTACAAATGCATTTCTCACATGCTCCTCACTTTTAAACCATATTTAATTACAAGAAATGTTCAAGCTGTCATAATTTATAACTTTTGTTTGTCTATTGTTTGAGTATTTCTTTTGTGTTTGACAATCCTGTTATTTCTTTCCCATTTCATTTGGTTTTATAGAACAAAAACTCAAGTCTGCCATCTTGTGGACACGATGACAGACGGCATATTCTCCTCACAAGGCCGCTGCTGCAGGAAAATCCTAATGACCTGATTCTAATATTGAGCTACAGATAAAAACTTCAAACCTTTAAGAAATGTAACCTCTGGGATGACGTCAAAGCCTCGCTTTGATCAAAACGTTGTTTTTTTTAACATGGCATTTTTCTAATGGTAGAGAAAATGCATTAAGATAATGAATCTCAAAATTGCATTTCAGAAGTTTTTTTTAATCCAAATCATTGTTAATCAGGAGCAGATTAAAAAAATGCATTTTGAAAAACAGTTTATTTGTTATGTAGAAAATACACTGGGCTAAAATACGTCAAGCTCCCTGCTTTACTTAAACAGAGAACTCTCAGCAACAGGGAAGGAAAGGGGGTGGGGGGTACAAATCAGAGGTGAACTTCTAATGAGCTGCTGCCGCCCTGCAGAAACAACGTCATACAAAAGCACACAGGTTTTTTGACTGTGGCTAAAAACGGCATAATCATAATTAAGACCTACACTGCAAAGTTGACGTACCGGTTTTCTGCCAACGACTCCACTGCAGTTTGGAAATGCCTGCAGACCATCACCAACTACAGAAGACCCCCCCCCCCCCTGCCCTGCAGAGAGGTCCCGCCTGGCTGAGGACCTTAACAACTACTATTCCAGGTTTGAAAGGACTACACCTTTCTCTTCACCCACCGCTTCCATGACACACGACCTACCTCCCCCACACCTGACCCCTCACCTGCACTGGGGATCTGTGAACGAGGTGTGCGTCAGCAGTTTAAGATCAAGAAGGCTCCAGGACATGATGGAGGGTCTCCATCCTGCCTGAAAGTCTGTGCTGACCAGCTGGCTCCCATCCACATCAGGATCTTTCAACAACTCCCTGGAGATGTGTACGGTCCCTGATAGTTTCAAACTCTCCACCATCATTCCCAAGAAGTCCCCTGTCGCAGGATTGAATGACTACAGACCAGTCGCCCTGACCTCTGTGGTCATGGAATCCTTTGAGCGACTGGTGTTGGGCCACCTGAAGGACATCAATGACCCTCTGCTAGACTCCCCCCCCCCGTAGTTTGCCTACAGAACATACAGGTCAGGGGACAACGAGTCAACATGGCTCTCCACTACATCCTGCACCAGCTTGACTCTGCAGGGACCTATGCACTGGTCCTATCTGTAGACTTTAGTTCCACATTTAACACCATCGTCCCAGAGCTCCTCCACCACAAACTCTCCCAGCTCACCGTGCCTCCCTCCATCTGTCATTGGATCACCAGTTTCCTGACTTGCAGGATACAGCAGGTGAAACTGGGACGCATCACATCCAGCAACCAGATTCTGAACACTGGCGGCCCCCTGGGGGCCGCCAGTGTTCAGAATCTGGTTGCTGGACACTAGCGCCCCCTAGGGGGGTGTTCTCTCCCCACCGCTCTTCTCCCTCACTGACTATACCTCAGGGTTCCCCTCTGTGAAACTTCTAAAGTTCGCAGACGACACCACATTCGTTGAACTCATCCAGGATGGCGACGAGTCTGCATACAGAGGAGAAGTGGAGCGGCTAGTCCTCTGGTGCAGCCGGGACCACCTGGAGTTGAACCCACCTAAAACTGTACTGATGCCAGTAGACTTCAGGAGGAACGCCCCACCCCCTCACTCACAGTTCTCAACAGGACAGTCCCTTCAACAGACCCACAGGACTCTCAGAGGACCTTAAGTGGACCTACCACATCAACTCAGATAAAGGCCCAGCAGAGATTGTACTTCCTGCGACAACTGAAGAAGTTCAACCTGCCTCCACTATCAAACTAGTCCCACAGGAACAACTGAGCGCTTCCCTTTAATTTGGAAATAAGAACCTAACAAAAAATAAAAAGTTTTCCTTATTTATAGGTAAGTAATGAATCTATAGTTAATTAATAGAAAAGTTTCTCTTTAACGTTTTAAATGCAATTATTTAGAGTCAAACAAGTGCCGCTCCTAACCACATTTAACTGTGTTCACTGTAAACTTCCTTTCTTTTGGTTTTATTCATTATAACGCTTCATTATGTGACTATGCAGGAATATAGTTTATGATCCATCTTTTCCAGGAAAAGATGACAAAGTATTCTAGTTTTCTAAAAGTGCTAAAAAAAAAGTTTACGTCAATACTTTTAATATATAAATTGTGCATCTTTAGATCACACATCAAGTAAAATCTTGGGTAGTGTTTTTGAAAATAAGTCATATTCTCTTTTGATGCTTTAGTCAATCGGTGTAAAACTTGCGTGGAAAACCTGAGACGGTTTGGTTCCTTTTGTTATAAGCGATGAAGCACAGCGGCTGAGCATTAGCTCTGCTCTGATTCCCTTTACTCGGCACGTCAACAGGAACACCACAACTCTGAAAAAAAGACAGCCTGCAGCCGTTCACAGAGGCCTTTGTGCAGAAATAACACTTTAAAGCCACAAGTCTTTACTTGGAGTGGACAACACCCTGCTCCTCTGGTTATCACAGGGAACTACCACAGTCAGAGAGCAGGGTGGACTGCAGTGCCTAGTGAAGCATGAAGGACCCATTAATTAGGTCACAGTAGAGGCTTGAGGTTGGCCTCACTGGCTGAGTAATGCCCCTGTATTTCAAAGAAAAGTTCATCTGAGTTCAACTCAAATGAGTTTCAAAAATGCCTTTTTCTGGTCTGCTCTCAGAAAAGTCGGTTTTTATTTTTTTATCTGCAGCTTACCGATGGCCACGAGCCTCCGCGTCAGCTCAATTGCCCGAGGCAAATCCCCCATTTGGTAAACCGAGTAGCTGAGGTAGTCCAGAATGTCTGCTTTGGACACGGCTGCTTCCTCTCCGTCATCCAGCTGCTTCAGGGCTTGCTGAAACCACAGCACTGCGTGGTAGTAGTCTGCGTCGTTGTAGGCCGTCTTCCCCATGTCGAAGCAGTCGTCCACTGTCAGCACGGCGTTGGAGTGAACACCTACAGACAGACTTCATTCCATAAGGCTCACTGACTGGAACTGAAAAAATATTTCATAAACTTTTGTATTTTAATAAAACTGTATACGCTAAGAATATGATGGGAAATAACAATGCATCTTCTTAAATATATTAATTAGGGATAGGCGATACATCGATGCCAGTATCGGCCGATATTTGCAGTATTTATTATTATCGGTATTAGGCCAGCACAATATATCTCAAATTAGGCCTGGGCGATAAATCGATCAAATGAATTAATTCGAATTTTTTGTTACGGCCGATTTCAAAAATAACTAAATCGAGTTTTTATGTGGGGCATTTTTGGCTCCTCAGAGCTTCCGTAGTGTTAGTTACACACGGCACGCGACAAACAACACACGAAACAGCACGCGACAGCAAGGCTACCGGTGAGAGTGGGCAGTTTGTTCCCAAGAAAGAAATCAACTCATCTGTTGTGTGGAACTGGTGTGGCTTTACTGTCACAGACGAGGAGGAAGAGTCCCCCCCCACGCTGCAACATTTACCTAAAGGAGCACATCAGAGTCAAAGGCTCTCACGCGCGGTCGCGTGGCACGCGCTCAGTCTTCTTACACATGCACGCGCCCTAACACACACGCGACTTGACACACATACTCATTCTACAACGCCTGTATAGTTAGTTCATTAGTTAGATAGTTATTTTTTGCTGTTATTTGTTAATAAAGAATACTGCGCTGTAATTATTATTTGTACAGGTATTCATTTGCGACGCGGCCACCGTAGGATTTTGTTTTCGGAGGGGGGGGGGGGGGGGGGGGGGGGGGGGTAACCGCGACTCCTGCTGCTGCATCATCAAGACGGGGTTTATTAATTTATTTAAAACTTTAGACCCAGATATGAGCTGGATTGATAACTATTTAGAAAATGCTGCTACTCTCAGGTGAATGTTTGTCTCATTTTAGTCTAGACTACAAAGTGTGACTGAAAACACAGCTGGGACTTGAAGTAAGTAACCTTTTTATTTTGGACAAGTGAAAACAAGAGTAGAATATCAAAATAGGACAAAAACAAAACAAAAATTATATAAAACAAGAAAAAAATTATATAAAACACAACAAAATTATATAAACACAAGTCCAAAAGGGAGTGAGAAGAAGAAAAATTTTATACTTAACTTTGATTCCAAGAGTGTGTTTATTTATTTATTATTCATCCCAGAAATGGGGGTTACCTTTGTCTGTATTTGATTAAATAAAAGCAACATTTGCTTTAAGTTGTCTCCCGTTTGTACTTATTGCTTTTCTTAAGCAGGGGGGAAAAAAAAAATCGGGAAAAAATCGGAAATCGAATTAAAAAAAATAAAATCGGAGATTTTATTTTTAGGCCATATCGCCCAGCCCTATCTCAAATTTATCGCTATCGCGACATCAAGCTGTGCAATACGCATGTCACAAAAGACGGCGAAAATTGCAATAAATGGTTACCTTAAACGTGCTCATAAAATCCTATGGCAGCTTGAAGTATTTATTGACTCCAATAAATCCATTTCTTGTCACGGTTTCAGTTTCTTTGCTTTTGTGTTTTGGTTCTCGTTTTCTTTTGCCATGTTTTGAGTTCAGTTCCTGTTTTATTTTGATAGGTTTCCTGTTATGTTGTTGTTTCGAGTCTTACGTTTGGTCCCCATCTGCCCTCATTGTTTCCACCTGTGTTTAGTCTGTTTTAAGTCCTGTCTTTCCCTTCCTCCAGGGCTGATCCATAGCTTAAAAGTTTCCCCAGTTCCAGTGTAGTTTGCTGTAAGTTGATGTTCCTGAGGTCTTTTATCTGAAGTGTTTTTTGGGTTTCCAGTTTGTCTGCCTGCTGCAGTGGCTTTGTTTAGTTTTGGACTCTTTAGTTTATTACAGACCTGTGTTCCTGGAGCCTTCGGCCTCCTCCTCCTCTCCTTTATTGGAGTATAATTTTCAAACTGTTGGAATAAAATTGGAATAATGTTTCTGGTTCTTTTGCTATTTGTTGATATACCGCAAGTTATCGTTATCACAATACTGATCACTAATATCGCATAGCACAAGTTTTCCTCATATCGTGCAGCCCTAATAGATATATGAAAAAATCCACTGACATTTGCCTCAGATGTGTCTTTTTCACTTTGACCGGTGGTTACAGCAGGAGAAACACTGTTTAGCACAGACTAAAACTGCATTTGTTTCTTTTCACGGTGTCCAATATTTCAGTTTACTTTATCCTTCAGTGCTGATGTTGTTTCTTCTTGTTGCACCCGTCTCCCTGCCTGTATCTGTATCTTCCTCGTGCTCGGCTCATGTGCAGCTGCTGCCAGCCAAACGGGACAAAAGAATAACCACAACTGACTCATAAAGGCCACAAACAAAGGATGAGTGATGTCACTCTATAAGAACGGACACAGTGACCCCGCTCTAAATTCAAAACGGCCGCCTGCGAATGGTCGACACTTGACAACATGCCAGTAATGAAATGAAGCTTCATTTGGAAAAGTCACGTGATCAAACGCAATCTGAGGTGGAGCTCGATACGCCATCAGTGACACTTTTAAATTGCTGAGATACCAAAACATGATTGGTTTACTTGTTTGCATCGTTTAGCATCTTTTTCTGGCTCTGGAATGTTTCTTTACCTTTACACGTGCAAGAATTCAATGGTATTAAAAAAAAAAGTCACAATCCAGTCTGTGCTTTTGGAGAAACAAGGAGCTGCTTTCAACTTACAAAAGATATGAGCTTGTTTCATTTCATTTTAAGGTTTTACTAATAATTGAATGGGGTCAAATCAGAATGAGCTTAAAGTGAATGAAAAACCGATTGGAATTATGGAAAATAGACATAGTAAATCTGGAAAATGAATTGAAAACTCAAGATTGTAAACTTGAACACAAATATTTAAAATTTAAAGAAAAAAAGACTTATTTTACTTTTTTCAAATTGACATTGTCTACTTTTTAAATTTTCAATCTTTTAATTTTTTACTGGCTCTAAGCTTAGTTATTACCTAAACTCCATTTATTGCCTGTATTAATTCTTTACTCCCTTCTTTTTTTCCCACTTCTGTAATATGTACGCATGGCTCACACACACTCTTTGGTCACCTGGCAGCATTCCTTTGGAGAAGGCCTCAGAATCCAGTTGATACGTGTCCTGCAGGCGCATCAGCGCCTTGGCTGCTCCCGTCTGGTCCTCCTCATCGGGGAAATACTGCCTGTGCACGGACATGTTGGAGATAAACCCTGCAGACAGAAACATCGATGGCAAAGAGTCGTAGCTTCAAGAAGTTTGTTTTTCAAATCACAAATTTGAGCAACTCACAAGTCCCTAAAGCCTGAAGAACAGGACACTGTCTGCTTTGTATCTCACTGCCACGTAAACTGTATTTTTTGGACATAGTCATGCTCTGTGTGTCTGCCTTTTTATCACACACACACACACACAAGTGAGAACACGGCCAAAACAGCATGGATGTGGAACAGCTGCAGATGAAACATGGCAGACTCCCTCTTGTTCCGTTTATCTACATGGAAGAAAATCTCACCAATGTGCAGCCAAACTTGTAACGCCTCTGCACACAGTTCAGCTGGATTTAATATTGGCTGCTCAGCCATCGCTCTCCAACTAGCTCCATGTACAAAAAAAAGAACAATCAATCCATTTTTTAGGGGAAACTGAGACATATGTTTTCCAGGACATTGTAAACTTATGAGAGGCTCAGTCAATAAACTGATTTAAAAAAAAAAAAACATTAACTGAATCCAGCTCCCCAGTAAAACTGTCTTTTTCTGTAAAGTCAGAAGGAGAGCCACACGGACCATCCTAAAACCTCAAACAAAGCTAAATAACACCACGCTATGCCCTCATATCAGGGCTCCAGACTAACATTTTTCACTAGGAGCACAGTGGCCCCTAACTGAAAATTTTAGGGGCACAACCAGAAAATGTAGGGGCGCATACCGTAAATCAACATGCTAACCAAATCTACTAATTTCCACTGTATTACCAATAAATACCTTAATAATAGATGCAGAAATTACAATGTGCTGTTTCAAATTCAGTGTCACATTTTATTCTGCACTTTTGAAGATGCAACAACAAGGTAAACTGACAGCAGCGTCGCTGTCATGACAAAACAAATAAGTAAAGAAAACAGATGGAAATTTATCTTTGTGACACCAAATAGGTGCAGCCAAGATGCATAATCACCCAGGTGAACTCAACGCTGCGCAGATCATCTGGGGTGTGAAATAAATTTTTGTTTTTGCTCCAACATTACCTGTCAATCATCACAAAAATATCACGAAAAAGGGGTGGGAGCAAGGCCCCAACCTGAGCAAACGCAGCTGGAAATTTAGTACTGAACTGACTGAAAGCTGCCCTGAGGACTACAAAACAATGCATTATGGGACATGTGTCCTGATGGTTTTTGTAGTTGATTGATCAATAAAATAATTTAAAATACCAATTCATTAAAAATAGGCTACATACATTAAAAACATTAGAATAATCATAAAATATATAATAACACAGATCACATCAAGGGGGAGAGGAAAATTAAAACTAAATTGAATGTTAAGGACAACTCCAACTTCCTGTTGTCCTTCAGTCTTGCTGCAGATTCGCTTCATCTCACAAAGCCCCGTTAGCTGTCACGCATGTAGGTGTGGGACATTTATTCTCCTCAGCTGACCCGACTCCCGCGGGAGCGCTGTGCTGCCATAACAGTCGTGCATAAACCGTTTGATGCGCCGCCGTAACCGTAACCAAAACGTAACCTTCCTCCGGTTCTGTGTGACCCAGAGAAAAGTTCAGCACGGACTGCATGTATTTAGAAAATTACGAGCGAATAAATACGTTCTAAAAAGGAAAGTAAGGAACTCCTTAATGTGGTCCGGGGAGGGAGGGGGCTGTCAGGTGTCCTGCTTTCAAGCCCTGTCATTGTCCCACCCCCAAGAGTCATATACCCCACTGTGATTGGTTGGTCAGCTCCGTGCACCACAATGAAAAAGTGTCATTCATACAAACTGGCGGGCTGCAGTAACATTAAACTTTCATATTAAGGCGGGGGCTGCAAAATATCATCTTGGAGACCGCAAATAGCCCGCGGACCGCGAGTTTGAGACCCCTGCTGTAGTTCTGTCACTGGTACACTAGCCGCAGGTCGGAAGAACGAATCAATAGTTCACTTACTCATAGCTCAGACGCACATATCAGGTTGTGATGATATTTGTCTCTGTTTCCTTCCCACAGATGTTAACGCGCGCTCGATTGTCTCTAGGCCCCTCCCTCCACGCATTTTAGCCACTCACAGTGGCTTTCCCTATTCTTCTCACAAGCATTGGCCGCCTCACAGACGGGCAACACGCGAGTGTGTGCTCGCGTTTCATGAGTATGTGCGCGAGTGTGTGTCTGCCTGCGTGAGTGTGCGCTCGCGTCTCATTGTTTATTTCATTGATCATTGACGTGCCCCTTCCACGTTTAATGTATAAAAAAAATACGTAGGGTGGGGGAGGCAAATTTACTGGTCGCGCATGTGCGACTGGATGTAAAATTCAGTCGCACACTCTCAAATTTTGGTCGCAAAATGCGACCAATTGGTCGCAGTCTGGAGCCCTGCCTCATATGCTTCTGGATTACCATCAGAGGGGTTCTGCAGCACCAGGCTCTCCAGCTCAGACCACTCCGAGTTGAGCCTCTTCATCAGTTTGTAGGCGTTTACTGGGTGGGCCAGGTAACCCTCTGGGTCGGAGGTGGAGACTCTGGTCAGAGCATCGAGTTTGCTGGCCCAGCTGAGAAAAAAATAGACACATTTGTATTTTATATGACAAGACAACATAGAAGGTCAGGGTAAAGCAGGGTCCAAAATCAACACTCACCACTCAACAATTGCGAGATTTTTTTCCTGTTTGATGAGTAAAATGAGGGGGCTAATCGCTAAATGAAGAGTAAATCCAATGAGTCATATTTTTAGCCCTCCTTCTGGGGAATTTTTCCACGCTCCTACGACTGTAGCAGCGGCGCCATTGCTACTGCGGCTGCTCCCGATTCACCACGATTTGAATAAAAAAATTCTCAGAAATGCAGTTTTAATCTGAATTTTCATTATATATGTCCTCCATCATGAGAAAAATGCTACAAGAACCTGTTAAATCCACCAAAAACACAACGTTCATAGGGGTGGGGCTTTAATTTACCTCTGTGTAGTGTTTGGCTGACAAATCAGCAAGGCGTGACGATTTTTAACAAGATCCAGAAAGAGCTGGAGGATAAACCTGCTGGACTTACAGCAACAACTAGAAAGTTGAATAAAAAGTGTCGATTTGTTGATGACCCGATGCTATGATGCCATAATGCTATATGCTAATGTCGCCAGTATGCGACCACAGACCGGTTTAATGTCAGACAGTAGCTTCACGGACCCGAATTTAAGGTGTGGCGAATAAATACAACACAATGAATTCATGATAGGACATTCAGTAAAACATGGTACTCGATAATATAACAGACATGAATCCACTGAGTAGGAAACTTTATTGGCAGTGTCTTTACAGAGCACAAAACAGTCCCCAGCATGATAACGCAAAGTCGCACAACCACTATAGATTATAGCATCTTTATCAATATATAATGAAAAGAATCTCAAACATTATAATGTTTTCAGGCTGTTTTTGTTATTATTTCACATAGAAATGAATCACCTGGAGGCGGAATTAGGAAAAGAGGGTATTTACTGTAAATCTGTCATTGCTGATTCAGCATGTTTTATTTCAAGTTTACAATCAGATGACCCTAAAAATGTGTTCATACCATTCATGAATTAGTTTTATGCAATTTCATTTTCTAAAAAAACACTTGTAGAAAATCATTTTTGTGATTGGTTCAGACTACAGGTGACTGACGTTCCTCATGAGGGGGTAAAGGCATTGTGTTTATTTTATCTTTAACCACAGTGTTATGCTGCTGTGCTAAAGAGAACAACAGAAACAACTCATTTGTGAAAGAAAATCATTCATTGATGATGGAAAAACACCAAAAGAAGACTTCAGACTAATTAGAAATAAATGAAAAGCAGTTACTAAAAATAACATTTTATAAAATAATACCTATGATTGGGCTGGTAAGTCAAAAAAAGATTTTTGACCACTGGTAAAAGTAGAAAACACAACAAAAAAAAAATAAAAAGTAGGAAACACTGACCCACATCACTGTTTGTACATACCGCTGGCTCTAGCAGTGGCAGGGTTCAGACTGTACCTTTTGACTGCGGCGAGCTTGGACTCCTCTGCTTTGATGTAGTCCCTGAGAGACTGAACCAGCTCCTTCTCTGTGTACAGCAGGTCTGTCATTTGGCCTGGAAACACGCAGACCTGCAGATCAACTAACGGGACGCGAGCAGCCTGCATTTCTCCAGACCCTTTTCTCATTTGGTGTCTGGGTTTGACTCGATTCAGACTCGATCATGATTGCCACGCTTTGCTCTGGTTTCTGTGGGGAAGAAGTCCTGACAGCACACAATTACAAAGCAGACTGAAGAGACGTGTGAGTGTTGGTTGGAGTCAAGTGTGTTTTGGAAACACTTCAGGGTGGTGCTCAGCCTCCGCAGTTAATGACAGAATATTTGCAAATACGAGAAAAATGACAAGGCAGAGGATGAAAATGACAGCAATTTACCAGGAGTCATTGCTGTGATGCTCATGTAAATACATAAATAGATCAGTCTGCATCTTTAGAAATACAACATCGAGTATTGTAACTCCAAAATAGAATTTGGTCTTTTTGCAGTTATGATCAACAGACAAAAATTTATCATTTTTCTAATTAACTGTTTTTAACTGTTGTTAAACATTTCATTTGATTGTATTGTTCAAAAATAGAAACATTTCTAGAATCAGTCTAACAAAAATAACATTTGTTCCTAAAATAATTTCAGCTACAAGACAAAATTAACAGTAAGAGAAACGATTAGAAATAAAAACTGTACTGCCTCTGAAAACCTAACAACGTTACAAAACTGTCAATTTTAACACATTTCATAGAGAAATGTTTGAAAATATGAAGTGATTACACAGTTTTTTAGCTCTAGTTTAAATCAACTTTCAAAATGAAAGCCCTTTTGGAAGCTAAATGAAACCAAACCTTCTTCAGCTTACCTATGGAGGTGAAAACCTCTCCGTGTGTCCTCAGGCAGCTGACCAGGACCCAAGAAATAAAAACCAGGCACTTCATCGTCCAGCCTTCTTCTGCAGCCTGCAGTGGAAAAAAAAACGACAACTGAGTGAAGGAGGTTTCCAGCATCTCTGCTAAGGATTGTTTTAATTACTGACTAAAGCCTAAAAGCAAAGCTGGAGTGTGATCGTCCTGCCGTGACCCTGTGTTTCCACACTGAACCTGCTGACGGTCTATTACACCACGACCACGTCCAGCACGTTTCCCCTAAATGAGTCATTTGTGGTCGCTGCGTTCAGTTCCGTTTAGGAATGAAGGACACAGAAGACGAAGGTCATTTCTGACTTTTTCTGGTAGTTGAATTACAGTAAAGTCAGAGGCGGATTCTTTGTTCTCCAGATTTTCTCCATGAATCTGATAGAACTGTCTTTGTTATGAAGTTGAGTCCTTTCATCCGATCAAATGTGACCTCGACCCAACACAACACTTTCCATCGTTTCTGTCAATTTTAGGGTTAAACAAATGAACGTTAAAGAAAAACACGACGATCAAAAGCAAAGAAAGACAAACCAAAGTTCAAAGCGCTTCAGCTGTACAAACTATTGTTCCTCAGTTTATTGTGATAGTTTTGTCAGAAAGAGCCACATGGTAGGAGCTGGAGTTGTGTAACATTTTTTTGTGTGTGACACGTTTCATTTTTCACTTTCTGGTTTGGTTGACTGTATACTGCAGCCTGAGTGTCACATGTGCACAAACACAACCATAAACACTGAAACAGTGAAAGGCGAGGCATAAAATGTTTGATGAAACTTTCCATACACATAAATGAAAGGTCTAAAAAATCTCATTAAGTTTATCAAACATTTAGAATTTGAACAGTTTGATATTTCCAATGTTACTGTGTATTTTGTCAAACTCTGAGCTGTAGCAGATACTTTCTTAAAAAAAAACGACAGTCTTGATCACTAAAATCTGAGAGATCAGAGGATTTGGGGTCTAAATTTCCGATAAAAATACGCCTCACCAAGGAAGAAATATGTAACTTCTATCATATGTGTATAGTAAAACATATATAGTTTAATAAAATTACATTTTGTATGATCAGTTAAAAATGTATAAATAGAATAGAATAAATATTTGTTGATACCAAAAAGTGGAAGCTACCTAATATAATGACCTAATTTATAGAATATATAATGAATTTTACTTATTTCATACACATCACTTTACCTTTTTATCAAATGTTGTAAAAAAGAAAGTGTGCAGAACTGTTGAAGGTCTGTGAAATGCATTTATGAAGCAAAACAACAATTTAGACGGGTCATAATCTAAACCTGTTGTCACTTCAGCCTTGTTTTAGGTTTTAACAACGACACAATTATAGTTATTACACTGGAATGTACCACAATGGGTGGGAATGCAAAAGCTTGTGCTTTCCAATTATATCAAAAGATTTAATACAAGACTTAACTTTATTGGCACGGTAAAATAGAACACTGGTTTTTTTTTTCACTTAAATACACTTACAGTGAGGTCAATCAGTATTTGATCACCCGGTGATTTAGCAAGTTCTCCCACTTAGAAAACATGGAGGGGTCTAAAATGATCATCATAGGTGCATTTCCACAGTGAGAGGACTAATACTTATTTGTCACAGTAATATACAAATACATTGTTTTAAAAAAATCTTACAACGTGATTTCTGAATGTTTCTTCAGATTCTGTCTCTCACTGTGGAAATGCACCTATGATGACAATGGCATACTTGCTAATTCCATTAGCAAGTATGATAAAAACAGCATCACAGTGGATTCTGCTTGAGGACGGAGTTATATATGCAGAAATGAAGTATAGATAGGGATGGGTATCGTTAAGGTTTTAACGGTACTACTCCTCTTATCGATACTGCTTATCGATCCGGTACTCTTATCGGTACTCTTATCGATACTTTTTGAGGATGAAAAATAAATAAATGAATAACAAATTAAGAACATAAAGTGTTTTATTTCCTCACTATGCAACAACACTGTTTTTTTAACAAAACATTTTACTTTATACATGAGAATGTTCCAGACAGGATATTTATTTAATTATTTAATGGAATTATTTTTATTCTTTATGAGCGTGATGTTTCCTTTGATCTTTTGTCCATTTTCCACAACCTTGAATAGACTTTTCTGTCTGTCAAACAGCAGAGTTAGGATTGAGTGAGATGATGGAAACAAATTCACTTTGATGCAGACTCCTTTCTATTTACTTATTTTTCTTTAAATCCAGTAAACCCAATAAATTATATAAATTGTATAAATGAAGAATATCATCAGTTATTAATTATTATAAAGTTTCAAGAAGCAGCAGTTTTTTTGCGGGTCTGGAACCATAAGCGGCGAGTCTAAGCCCCGCCTCTCTACCTGTTCGTTGTTTGCTCCACGTGCAGCCCCCCCCCCTCCCCCGCGCAGCGTGATCTATACACACAGCGCAACATACGGTCATCGTAGCAGCAAGGTGACAGGAAGGTAGGGACTCCTTGACGCAAACTTTATTCATTTTACACGGAAATCGGTGTTCTTAGTGTTTAGGGGGATAAAAGGACTTTTTTCGGGGGGGCGCTCACGTGTCCCCTACGACAGTGTTTTTCAACCTTTTCTGAGCCACGGCACACTTTAACCTTAAAAAAAATCCCGCTGCACACCAGGATCCAAAAATTAAAAAAAACACACACAAAAAAAAAACGGAGAAACTCATAGTCTGTATTGATCTACAGTCCCTCCACAATCTCACATGCATTTTTGAGATAATTGTTGCAGAAAAAGCTGGAAACTGCAGCTGTTTTTTTCTAAAAGATGCAATAAAAGTTAAGTTAGAAGATTTGAAAACAGTTTGATGTGTGTTTGTTGGTTTCAAGACGTTTAACAACAGATCTTGTGCGCGGTCACTCTCACAATCCAATGCAACATGGGAGATGTAGTGCATTAAACGGCCGGCGGAGATCGCGTCTCTGAGCTTCATGGTTTTGTTCACTTGTTCCACGGTCTGATACCGGATTCTGTGGAAAGCTACACCGCTAAAGACGAGCTTTAGCTGGTATTTTTGTTGGAACTGAGCGATTTTACGAGCTAAATCGGGACAAGGAAGTGAAGACTTTAACCACTTCTGATTGGTCAGACTGATGACATGTGATTAAGCCTTCAAGAATGATTGGTGGAGACAATTAAAGGGGCGGGACTTTTACAAAATACAGCCGGAGCTGCAGCTGAATCACGGTACGTCATTCTTATCAAAATGTCTTTAATAAAATAAAATAAACGCAAAGAAAAAGTATTTTATGATCTTTTATATTCCTAACTCCTCAGTGTTTTATCAAGTCCTGTTTGGATGAACAGAGAGCTGAAATCCTGGAGATGGAAAATGTTGTTAGATCAGTTAATGAGGGCAATTTCCCACGGCACACTTGACCATCTCCCACGGCACTGGTTGAAAAACACTGCCCTACGAGATCATCACTGTGTGTGCGCTGCCTTGCCTTGTGTGTGCGCGCGCGCGGCGCGTACTGTCTGAACAGCCCCGCCCCCCGTGCACACAAATAGCCAGACAAACCTCTCCTGTTCAGCGAAAACAGCGAAATTAATATCATCATAACTCTTATTTCAGGATATGAAGATAAGAGGATTTAAGGATCAACAGGTGTTTGAATAATTCCAAATACATGTGTGAACTTGATTGTGGTGAAATAATCAAAGCTCTTTTAATTACAACCACTGAGTGTTACATTGTAATGTGCAATAATGATTACTGAAAGGTTTGAATTACAACCAATAAGCTATTGATTTTGTTTACTTGATCTGCAATGTGTAACAATAATAACTGGTTTAATGTGATCATGTGTTCTAATGATAATCAATGATTATTACTTATCGGTATCGTTACTGTTTACTGAAATCATGAATGAATGTTTTCTGAAGATCATCAATCATTACTAGGCACTGGATTTTGTTACTTCAAGAGAATCTATTTGATCAGAACCGGAGTTAAAACTGTAAAACTATCAAATGAATGAACTCAGTAGGGGTGGGATTATATATAAGCTTGCTTCTTCCCACTCCTATAAGCAATAAATCAAACTCTACTTATAATTCAGTTAATGATCACTGTATTTAATTAAGCAAATGTGATTTAAGTGATATTTTTGTTTTGTTTTCTGTCTTTTTAATCTATGCATTTCATCATTTCTGTAATGAGTTTGAGAAATATGTGTAATTTCTTTATTGCTTTGACTACAATGCTTAAAATAAATCAATAAATCAAAAAATCAATAAATCAATCATTAATTAAAGGAAAATTGACTGACTTGATGAATTATGGCAGAATTACTTTAAATATGGCAGATAACGTTTATATTTATATTATTCAATAGGATCAGCTGATCAGGCCTCTGTGTAAACAAAACAACTAATATTAACAGAAAACCCAACTAATTTTATTTTCAAAGTACAGGAATGTATTTTTTACCGATAAGAAAAAACAGAAAGGGAATTGCTTTAAAACTAAATATGTATTATTCTCTGGCTGTTTATATTTTGGGTATGATGTGGCACAGACAATTACTCCAGCAGTTCGAAAACTCCTGAAGAGTTTGCCATGGTCTGTTCAAACAGAGTTGAGCCTGTTGATGCAGGCTGGGACATCTAGTTACATTCCTGGACTCAAATCCTTTTCTATCCTCAACCTAAATATTCCATGCTTGGGATTTCGGAACATCAGAGCAGACGGACAACTGCACTTAAAACTCTCGATCAATAGTGTGCACATGACCTTAGACAGCACAGAACATGCTGAATCCCTAAAAATCCAGAGAAAGTTGAACTGCATTTGAGATCAAATACTTTTTTTACAGTGGATTATGTAAGGACTCTCTGTATTCCTGGCTTTCATCAGATTGTAGCCCTGCTGTTGTGGAGCAGCTCCATAAAGCAGATAAGAAGCAAAAGTAAGACTCATTCAAGTGAAGCCGCCTGCCTGGCTCCAAGAGTTCCTGAGGAGCAAATGTTTCCTCTCATGGTTGTAACCCTTAAAGCATCTGCAACAAACCCAAAGACCTGTGAAAGCAACATCTGCCCTGCATCAACTTTGGGTGACAGGTTCGTAGCGTTTATGCAATAATTTTATCTCACCGACGATTTGAAAGTTGACTTCATTTATCTAAAACATGCAGGCAGCAAATGCCACATTTTATTAGCCAGTAGAAAGCAATCAGCATTCGGGATGTAGATCATCGGAGAATGAAGGAGTCTTCATAACAGTGTAAATAGCTATTTATCAGATACTCCCTCAATATGATGCGTAAAAGACACAGAACAAATGTTGATGGGAAAGGTAAAAAGTCCAAACAGCCTTCATGCAATCATTCCACATGTGTGGAGGGTAAAGCAGACACATGCTCTGCACATTTAAAGCCTGGCGACTCACAGAGAAAAGCCCTGGATTCTTCAAAACCTTTATGGTCCCTGAACACACCGGTGCGTGGGCCAATCACAACGCCTTTTAAAAGTGATGTCAGAGCGACTTTGACTTGCAATTAGTCTTCATTCAAAACTTAGCGGTTTGGAGGTTTCAAAGAGGTTTTTGGTTTAAAACAAACATAACAGGAGTTATTTTACATAATTGGGATAAATCCTTGGAAAATTATGACATTTATAGAAGGCTGATACATCTTTGTATGAATGTATAACTGCTGATTGTATTGTTTTGTGCATTATCCTTGCTTTGATTGCTTAAAAAATATAAACCATTTCAAATCTAATCAAAAAGGTTTGCCTGGTTTATTTTTTAAAAAACACCTTTTAAAAAAAACGTTTTGCTTTTTTTGGACATCCATTTTTATCTTGTCTTCCCACTTGTGATCTTTGTTATTAAACATGAAAACTGTTAAAAGTTTTGCAATTTTTTTAAATAAAAATCACAAATGTTACTACTCAGAATTAGGTTTTTGTACAGTTTTAGGTTTGTTGTGCAATTATTGTCTAAAAACAGAAATATCTTTAAAATAAAGAAGTTGGGGTTTTTGCTGAAGGAAAATCAAGCATTGCCACAAACATTTTTATAAAGGTAAATTATTAGAAGATTTAAGAGGAGAAAAAAAGGAGAAAAAAATACTAAGGGTTAGATACTATATAATATAATCAATTTAAGATTTAAATGTATACTTGCAATAGCTCAATGATAAAACAAGAAAAATCTTCCGGTTATTTGATAAGAATGAAAAAGAGGCATGCAGGCTTTACTTTAAAGTCTCACTCCAATCATAACTGAATGTTTTGTAAAAGCATTCCCAGACCTCTGCTAATTAAAATTGTGTTGTTGTTAGCCAAAAATCCAAACGCCTGTGTCATTTTTACAGGACAGTTTATGCAGAGCGGCAGCAGTTCGTTAGAATTTAACAATGATTTGTGGGCGGGACTGTTTGCTCAGAGTAAGCCCGCCCTCCCTTCCCATTATCCTTCTGTCTCCTGCTGGCTTACAGCCCCTCACAACCTCAGCCGATTGGTACAAACCTTCTCAAACTGCATTTTTTTTTCTTTATCTGATTCACTGCAATTTAGATTTAAAAAAAAAATACTAAGAAATGCAGTTTTAAGTCCAATTTTCTTAATATTTGTCCTCCATCATTAGAAAAATGCCACAAGAACATGTTAAGAACACCCAAAACACGATTTTTTTTCTTCTGTAGTTTTCGTCAGAGGGGTTTTTAAAGTGTAACAGAAACACCTGAGATTTGCAGCCAAAACCCCAAAGTGTGTTTCACTGATCTGACAGGGCGAGCCGCTCACCACACAAGGACCCAAAGTATTAACCTTCACAGTCAAACTGCTACAGACCGCTATTACCATTGCACCATGCATTTACTACAGGCCACCACTTACATGAAACGCCTTCTGTTATTTAAGCTTTTGTGTTTAGGAACATCATTACCCATTTGTTAAAGAGAGAACCATTCAACAGGTTTTCCTTTGAAAATCTTTTTTTTTTCCTCAATAAGGTTTTGGATCTCGTCTGTTTTACTTTTTCCTTTATAAAAAATAAAATTGTTAAATGATTGGATGTATTGTTGGCTTGCTGCTCAGCTTTAATACAGATCCATGGAGGACCCTGCTGCTCCTCATCTCCAGCTGGTCTGCAGGCACCCCCGTGACGTCACTCCGGGACAGTTGTTTCTAGAAATTCCCAGCATTTATTCAGTTCCTTCCAGTTTTTTTCTTTTGTAAGTCCTGCTCGGACCAGCGTGTACATGTTTACATTCTGGGTGCCGTAGTTGGAAAAGGTGTTTGCTAATTCTGGATTAGAGGAACACTGCAGCTCCCTAAACGCCCTCTGTCTGTCTGTCAGACGGAAAGTTCGCGCAAAGTTTCAAAACTTTCTTGTTGTCCGCTGCGGAACATGGTACCCCGGCGGTGTCCACCCATATGACCGTGTAACTAACGACAGTAAACACAGACCAACAGGAATATAAGTTAGTTGACCATTATATGGCCCCAACAACCCGCTTTGCCTTAGAATCCCAAAAATAAACAGCGGCACGTTGCGCTGATTTTTTGACAACCATCCCAACATGTTCGTGAAGTACACACCGGCTCCAACATGTAGCTGAGACGCATAGCCATAGCAGCGTTTGGTTAATTTATTCAATCATAATGGCCGCTTACCTGAATTCCAGTGGGTTTTCCAGAAGACGGTTATGTTTACGTGAGAAGACGGGGATCCACTTGGCAGGCGAGTGTGAGGAATAGTGGAGAGAGGGTCTGTAAATGTTGCCACGTACAAAACCTGCTGCAGGGTTTACCTTAAAGCTTGGGAGACATGCGCACAACACATTCTTCGCCAGACCAGTTGTGTTGCGTTCGGGTGCGCCTTGTAATTCACATCGTCAGCTGGACTTGTTTTCATTTAAAGAGGGATTTACATTACACAGCTAAGCGGATATGAGTCGGTCATTTGCATTTACACAAATACATTGTTTAAAATGACTATAGTTTTAACTATAGTCACCAATTTGATAATCTTGAAAACGAATTGTAGCGTTTTGACCGGAATAAGGGATTACAGCGGAAATATAGGGCTGAGAAGCATCAAGTGTTGATTTTTTTTAATTAATCCCTTTGTATATGACTGAATCTTGTATATAATATTTTCCTGCAAAATACAGCTTCAATAAACTGTTATTTGGGATCAACCAGGCGTGTGTTTTCTTCGTCGGTTGTTGTTATCTTTTCTAATATTTACGGTACTTTCATCCATGCAGATTGTCACGTTTACATTTTGAACATGAGCTTCCAGAACTCGTTTTATGTTGGGATGGAAGACTTTGTGGGATGAAAAAAAAGAGAGTTGCTTGAAGTTTCTTTGATTCTTCTGTAATTTTCGTCATTGAGATCATGGCGAACCAACAAATGAAAGGATGAACTATAGATAAAATGTCTGCATCAGTAAAATCAGTATGTTCAAGGTGAAGGATGAGACTGGATTTGCTAAAAGGGGTAGTTTGGATATAGTAGGCCTACACCATAATTTTGGATGGAAATGCTTGTTTTTTTTAAAGACATAAACAAGCTTTCAAAAAAAAAAAAAAAAGGAAGAAGAGAAGAGAAGAAAGTAATTCATCTAACTTACTGATAATCACACCCCATTCCTAATCCTAAACATTGTAGTATCTATGTAATGTTTTGTCCTTAAACATCTTTGTTATTAAATGGGATTTATGCATTGCTTAAATATGATATCTAATGAGTTCCATAATCTAATGTCTTGAATTGAATTAAGGGTCTGCCTCAGATTTGTACGTGCAAAAGGAACTTTGAAATGATCTTTCCTTTTACTACAACCATCTTCTGAAGCTGGTTTAAATAAAAACTGAATATTGTCTGGTGAAGGTTTTAATTTGGCTTTTAACCTGAGCAACACGTTTTTTTTTTTTTTTAAATCAACCAAGTCCAGGAATTTAAGCAGATGGGATTTTCCAAACAAAGTATTGGTGTGTTCTTTTTTGCTCTTTCTGTAACAGAAAAATGGCTTGGTATGAGTGGAATAAAGTTTTCTCCATACTTTCATACAATAATTCAAATAAGAAAGAATAAAAGAGCTGTATAACATACGCAAGGAGTTAATGTTAAACAAATCCTTTACTTTGTATAAAATTTTGTGATAATCTTACTTTTTAAATAATTAACATATGATTTCTATTATAGTTTATTACACATTAAAACTCCAAGAAATTTAATTTCACTAACTTTTTGGACATTGATTTGGTCAGTTTCAAGTGTTATATTTTCATTAATTTGGCGGTTGCTAAAAATCCGAAATGTAAGTTTTCATTTTCTTAACTGGGCTATCGGATCTTGTCCCGGCCACTCGTGGGCGGGACAGGCTAAATATTTAGTTTTTTATTAATAATCATATTAATAATAATAGCATTTGTTGTCTTATCCATATTTGCAAACAACAAATGGATAAAATAATGAGTTTTATAACACAGATTTTATTTCACTATTTTAATTTTATGTTTATTCTAAATATTCAAAAGAGGATTAATCAATTCCATATAGTCAATGGGGAGTTTTGTGCCCACTGTAACAGTGGTTTGTAATGCATAGAACAATCCCCCAACAGCATAAATTAAATACGATATTTGCTTCTATTTGCTTCTTATTAAGGTTTGTCTTTTGACTTATTGACTTCATCTTAATACAGCTGATCTGATTTTTTTCCCTCTTGTTTTGGTTCTTCTTTTAGTTGTCTCATTGACTTATAATAAATTGACATGATTAAAATAAAAATATTTTGTTAAACTAAATCAGTAGTTTTCTGTTATTTTTTAGTGACAGAAAACTACTGTCACTAAAAAATGATCAATCTGATCGTTTTTTTTTTCCTCTACAACAGCATCTTTTAGAAATAACTTATTATTCATTCATTTTCTTATCCGTTTTTTCCCTTTCGGGGTCACGGGGCTGCCGGAGCCTATCCCGGCCACTCATGAGCGAAGGCAGGGGACACCCTGAACAGGTTGCTAGTCTGTTGCAGGGAAGAATTTCAACAATCACACAACCATTCACTCTCACACTCACACCTAGGGACAATTTAGATTCGCCAATTAACCTATGAAGCATGTTTTTGGACAGTGGGAGGAAGCCGGAGACCCCGGAGAAAACCCACGCATACACGGGGAGAACATGCAAACTCCACACAGAAAGGTCCCCCATTGATGTTGATTTTCATGTCCCCCAGCCGGGACTTGAACTTGAACCGGAGGCCTTCTTGCTGTGAGGCAAGAGCGCTAACCACTGCGCCACCGTGCAGCCTATTATTCATTATTAACATTTAATTTTTTTTTGCTGGTTTTTTGTGCCTTAGCATGTTGGCTTTGGCATTTCTGTGTTTAAGATAATTGAAAATACTTAAAATTACTGCATGAAATGTAATGATGCATTTTAACTTGTGCACTAAACTTAATGAATACTGTTTTGACTACCTTTTTATTTAACCTGCCATCCGTGAATCTGGAAATATATTTCGGATTCTTCTTTTCAGGTGTTGCCCGTTTGTTTGTCCTTGGGCGTTATAGCTGTCAATGAAACAAACCGCGTTCCTACTGCACTTCTTTAATAATGAGTCATTTGTAATTGCAGAAAGGAAAGGCAGTTTTGTATGAGGAATTTGGAAAGACCTCAACATTATTTCTTTTCTATTTTCATTCTTCATTCAAAAATTCCTGTCAGCATATTTCTTTAATGTTCTGCAGACAGCTTTGATCCCAAGCAGTATAACTGAAAGTTTACTCCAGACTTAGTTCTCAGTTCCAACCCTTTCCCTCTTAGTGGACCAAGCAGGAAGTGCTCTGAGAACCTGAGAATTGTTCATATTGCTCATTAATCATTAAACCTGATTTTTCTGTACAATAAAGGTGTATCGTGTTGCATGGCATTTAAGTTATGATGTTTAAAATATTCAGACTGAGCAGAGAATGTGTCCATGCTCTGTATGTCTAATTCCCCTTCCTCTGTCAACTGAAAATGACACTACAAAAAGAAAATATTGACAGGCTGGCATCAACATCAGCAATATTTTGTGGTTGACATTTGGAGTTTTTCTTAACTGTGTGGTCACCACAGTCATCTGGGGAATATCCAGAAGGTTTTTAGAGTAGAGCCCCTTCTCAGATGCTTTAGGATTGTCTTAAAGTGTTTTTATCATGACCCACCTAACGAACGATGACCTTACTAACCAAGTCTTCCATTTCCCAAAATGTGGCCTATCACACTTCATGGATAACTTACCAAAAAGGAGAAGCAAGTAGTTCTAATTTAAAGATAAACATTACTACAATGTAAATAACTCTGGTTGTTTTTTATGTAATATTAAAGTTCTTTAATTTATTTTCATGTGAGAAATATACAGCTGTTGAATATCATACAAATGTTGTACAAATATTCAATAAATGAAAAATGACTTGAGGGGACACATACTTTCTTATAGTGCACAAACAAAAGCATAGGTGTTGTGTTTAGGGTTTATTGTGTTGCTAAGTTTTTTAAGTGATGCACTTGTGTAACAGACATGGTGTATGAACTGCACAATCAGCTGGAGTCCACTAGATGTCCCTCATGTTAAAAAAATCCAAATACTTCTGGCTTTCTTGAATATCCTCTTCAACTAATAATGTTTGACACAAGTTTGATCATCTTAGTCAACCATATTTGACTCTCAGAGACACATCTTTCAAGGGTTAGGTCATAGAAATCAATATTAGAATAACACATTTCATCAAAATAGAACCAACAAAAGTGCTGAATAATTTAACTTGGAAGTTAATATTTACTCAAAGGTTCCAAGAAAATCTTGAGATGAAGCTGGAAAAGTAAATGTCAGACTTCTGTAGATTTTTTTCTTTGTGGAGACTAAAGACTTGATGAATCATTCTTTATCCAGTATCAACTGCTGACGTTCAGGATTTAGGACTCCTTTTAGATGTTTATTTTTAAGACAATCACATTTAAATCAAACTGAGCACAAGTGACCCAAAACAGTTAATGTAAAACCTTTTGTTTTAATTATATACACGTTTCCTGTGTGACATAAACTCTACATTTCAAAATAAAATAAGTCATTCTTTTGAATCTCATTATAAATCTGCTTGCACAGCACACTTCCACACTCTAGCTGAACACACACACATTGTGGTTGCTACTCAGTGATGTAATTTTTTCAAAATAAGAGTCCAACAGGAACTTTAACCTCTGAGTCGAAGCTGTTTTCTACTTGAAGAGAAGAGAATGTCATAAATCCTGATACAAAGAAACACGTCTGATATGACCGTCAGAGGTCTCAAGATCAAGTTACCCTTTTGGTGTTCCACTTCTTAGAGTTACTCATTGGTGACTGACGATCAAAGTGTGTTTTCTTGTTTCATCTGGAGACAGATCAGCCCAGTTTTGGAGTGACACATGATGACAAAATTACCACAGCAAAACCACAGATATACTTCCACCTATGAATTTGGTCAAAGTTAAAGCCTTCCAGATGTTTCAAGTGCTTCTTAAAGTTAAATTTATCCTGTGCACCTTGTTCCGGGTGGGGGAGTTTTACTCTTTGGGGTCACAGGGGAGAAAGAACTCTTGTTTGGGTGATTTGATGTAGACACACATGCAGGAACGATGAAGCAGATGCGTGTTGTCTTCCTACTTCTTGGGAGTAACATCTGTTTGGAGCCTTAGTGTACTAAAGTGATCAACAAAAAAAGTTCAAGGTTTTAGTTACAGTACTTCTTCATCCTGATGAGCAATTCTCTGGGTTCAATGTCATTTGGACAGGAACGCAACAGAGAATTTCCATGATTGTCGAACCTGGATTTCTCTGTTTGTTTTGTTAAATCAACATTTTTTTTAACAGACACTTAGATGTGTCTAAGTGTCACATCTAAGTGTCTGTAGTCCTGCGGGGCTACTCAAGTTTCAAAAACATAATGAGAACAGGAGGGACAAGGTGTAGTACACATCACCTCAATGTCAAATGCTGTTTGGCAAGAATCCCTAACGTTTGTTTTAGTCTCAGATGGGCGGTCTTGCACACCTCTTAGAAATCACCAGAACATACCACAATGAGATCATGATCCCCAATCCATTTAAATTCACCCATGTTAACAGTTCCTCATCTGGGTGAGAGTTGCACCCACGCCACAAAACCTCACAACCACGTGTGGCCATCTCTGATGCGGTTGAGTGTCTGTTTGCTAGTTTGAAGGTTGGCAGGTTAATTTTTGGTTTCCACAGTCTACATGTGGTAACACTTTTGGTAAAGACAATGTTTAAAGGATATGCATGAACTCAGAAAGTACTGTGTGTATGCAGCATCCTGTGTAAACAAGACTGTAAAAGTCCCAACAAAGTTCTACTCCATGTAGAAGAGACTTAGACGAGTCTGTGGTTTGATCTCTCAGGAGCTCAGTGAAATCCAGCCTGGAACCAGAATGCCTTGTTAGATAATGCTAATAATTCACATACCACATACGCTATAATGCCAAAAGTATTGTCTCACCCGTCCAAATGATCAGAATCCGGTGTCCTAATCACTTGGTCTGGCCACAGGTGTATAAAAAGAAGCACTCAGGCTGTTTTTACACACATTTGTGAAAGAATGGGCTGCTTTCTGGAGCTCAGTGAGTTCCAGCCTGGAACTGTCATAGGATGCCAACCTTGCAACAAAGTCGTGACATTTCCTCACTCCTAAATATTCCACAGTTAACTGTCAGCTTTATCATAACAAAATGGAAGAGTTTGGGAACAACAGCAACTCTGCCATGAAGTGATAGGCCACGTAAACGTACGCAGAGGGGTCAGCGGATGCTGAAGTGCAAAGAGGTCCCTGACTTTCTCTACAGTCAATTACTACAGAGCTCCAAACTTCATGTGACCTTCAGATCAGCCCAAGTACAGCACGCAGAGAGCTTCATGGAATGGGTTTCCATGGCTGAGCAGCAGCATCCAAGCCACACATCACCAAGTGTAATGCAAAGCGTTGGACGCAGTGGTGGAAAGCACACCGCTACTGGACTCTAGAGCAGTGGAGACGCCTTCTCTGGACTGATGAATCACACTTTTCCATCTGGCAATCTGATGGACGAGTCTGGGTTTGGAGGTTGCCAAGACAACTCTGCATTTTAGACTGCATTGTGCCAAGTGTGAAATCTGGTGGGGGAGGCATTATGGTATGGGGTTGTTTTTCAGGACTTGAGCTTGGTCTCTTAGTTCCAGTGAAAGGAACTCTGAATGCTTCAGGATACCAAAACATTTTGGACAATTCCATGCTCCCAACCTTGTAGGAACAGTTTAGAGCGGCGCCTTCCTCTTCCAACATGACTGTGCACCAGAGCACAAAGCAAGGTCCATGAAGACATGGATGAACTGGACTGGCCTGCACAGAGTCCTGACCTGAACCCCACAGAACACCTTTGGGATGAATTAGAGCGGAGACTCAGAGCCAGGCCTTCTCCACCAACACCAGTGTGTGACCTCACCAATGACCTTTTGGAAAAATGAGCAGGAACCTGCTGAATACCAGTTTTTAAACGGAGTCAGGACAGATTATTTTTTAATCTTTTACTGTTTAAGAAATGTAATCGAATCAGATCAGATCTGATCTGATTCATAAGAAAATAAGCAGGCATAAATATTAGAGTACCAGAGAAGACTCTGAATAGCTTTCTGTTGTTTTTTTAAACCAATTAATAACAGTTATCATCACATGGTCAACCCCTAAAAAACAAGAATTTAGAGCAGAAATTATTCATTCAACAACCACATTTTTTAGAAAACGAGAAAATATTATTTTTTTCTGAAAGTGAAGGGCATGACATTTCCTCTTTCTCTGGACTTTTATCTTTTTTCTTGATGTGAACCGTACCAGCATGTGGGTACATGTGTGTTTGTGAGAAAGCTTGCCAAAGCGCCTGCAAGTGAACACACCTACACACTCCTGTCACTGAAGCATTATCGAACCATTCATGGTATCAGTGAGTAACGGCTTCACAAATATTGACACAGCTTCCTCCAGTGACGGAACAGGCAACTCCAGCAGATACACAAACAACTCACAGCCTGTTTGGTTGGGAAATAAAGAAGAAAGGGCGTGCACAGAGGTCATTCTGTAACCTTTCAGATCCTGGAGATTCATCACAAGCGATTTTTTTTCCCTAATCTTTTCTTTATGGTGCAGATGTACAATGGTACAATTTTGACATTTATGAGCACTATGGCCTATTATTGAGTTAAACCTTGTGGAACGTGTGCATGTTTTAGAAACTGCAAAGCATCTCCTTTTATTTTATTTGTGGTAGTTTGGTATTATTTTTGCTGCACAAGTGTGTGTTGTTGAAATGGTTTTCTTGCAGTTTTAATTTGAGCAGGATATATTTTATTTTGAAAGGAACTTCTATGTGTTACTTTCAAAAGCTAAAGAAATCAAAACCGTAGAAAAACAACTCTGTTAAAATTAAATTACTGTTAATATTTAATACCCACAACAAAAACATTAATACATTAAAAAAAAAGTGAAATTTGAAGCTCTTTGTTTTGGTTAGTGCAAAACTGGTCCAAAAAGCTCTGGTTTAGGCGATGAATTATATGCACATCTTTGATTTTTCACAGAAATGAGTTCAAGTTTGGAAATAGTAAAAGTATTTCTTTTGTTTTTTAATTTGTTTAGATGCCATAAATATTTATCAATTGGTATTTTTAGTATATTGCTGACTATAATTCTAAATATTTAGAAAAATCACATCCCTAAATAAAAAAAAATCCTACATTTTTGGACACACTTTTACATTTTCAACAATATGAATAATAAGCATGTTTGCAAAACATTGGAGTTTGTTGTGATTATATTTTAAAGTGATAAGTGAATGGAGAACAGTAGTGCGCCTGACTTCTTTATTTGTCAAGGATCTCTGGTAAACTCACCTTGACCGTGTATCACCATCTGCTGACACTGAAGCCAACAGACTTTTATTAAACTTGCTTTATTGTACAAACAAAACTCCCATTCCTCCAGACAGGGAAGGAAAAAAAATTCTTCCAAACAAGACCCTAAAGGTCTCCAGAGTCTTGGTCCTTGGAGGGCTGTGTGGATGGTGCACCTCATAACAAACTGGGACTGAAATGTTCCCCCCCATCTCATATGTCAGAAGTTCCCACAGCAGTAAAATATACAAATGAGAAAGACACATTACCAGATGCTGGCAGTTTTCTTTGGTTTTCTGGTGGTGACAAACAGTTGGCGCTCTGTGACCCAGTTGGCTGTGTTGCCTCACACATGGGTTATTACCCTACTTGTCCAACTACATTCGGTTTTGATTTCCTTTGAAATAAAAAACAGACTTTTTGTTCTTCTAAACTGCATGGGTGTTTTTGTAAACTCTGAAAACAAAGACAAGGCAAAATCTCACTGATGTTGGCTCCATGATTTAGACAGAAGGGAGTCGGAGCTTCTTTACTGTGTAGCTTATGAGCCCACTAAATCTACAGAAAACATCATTTTGAATGACCCTGGATTTGTAGTGCCGCTGCCTGCCGTCACATTACACTGACGTGCAGAGCACTTTACTCTCACTGAGAAGGCTGGTAACCTCACTGGGAAGCAGAGGGAAATGCACTCCCTCTCACATGTGCCGGAGCAATCTAAGAAAAAAGGGAGGATGGCAGCTTTTCAAAGTAGAGTAACAGCAAAAGAGTAGGGCCTCAAGTCCTCTTTGAGTTTTACAGTGACTGCTTTCATCTAAAACCCAAAGTGAGACGGATCTTCTGGAGGATGGCTGTGCCCGGCAAAAAGAAGTAACAAAAATGACGTTCAGCCTATGCCAATCAGATACTTCATTATGTTTTCAGTTTGTTTGTTGAATTTCCCATTCTGCCTTTCTATCTGCATATCAAATTAGATCAAAACAAAACTGGAAATGTTATGTCTTCTGGTCTTATTTAACAGTCTTCTCAATATAGATTAAGCAGTTTAATGCAGACATAATGTCAAAAATGCCCAAGGGAGAGGCCCTCTTACCAGCATGCTTTGACATTTGATCAGATAAGCGTTCTAAATACTTTTCTATGTAAAATCTGTGAGTGATTAGTATAACAAAGAAATGGGAAAAAAAATGGGAAAACTGATGCTTTATGCATTTATAAAAGAAAAGATAAAGAAAAGAAAAAAGCATTGCAAGAAATCAGATAAAGATGTATACCCATATGTAAACAAAAACAGTAACACTGCACACCCAATAGGAGAGTGGAATAAAGGAATAGAGATGAAGAGCTTTAAAAGAAAACAGAAATTAAAACAAAATTAACAATCACTATAAAAAACAAAGTAAACAAGTTTATAGAGTCTTTGGAACCAATTCTAAAGGTATCTGAAGTACTTTTTTCAGTATATCAATGCCGGTTACTTTTCTTGCAGCACATTTCTGAATTAAAATAAATAAGTTAATAAAAAGCTTGACTTGATGTCTTGCTGAGATTGGAAGGGGGAAAAATATGTTAATGATAATCCTGTTGTTTCTTTGAACTTCACACTGGTCCAGAATTAAAACTGTGTTTTTCTCCACCATGCAGGAAACCTGGTCTCATGAAAGGACAGGAGTGAAAGAATTCAAGTTTGAAGAGCAGTGGATGCATATGATGGATACATTTCAGCATACATACGTAACAAAATCTTTCCTAAAAAGTGATTTTCTTTTCTTGGAACTCTGTTCATGTCTCTTTTTTACCTCCATTTTTATGCTTTGTTACCTACACAAAAATCCGGAAACTGTTTAAATGGATGAATTTGGTCAGAATGGGGCTGTTCTAACAGAAAAAAAAATCCATGTTGCATTTGGAAAGAATCTAAAGATCCTTGTGTGATCCTTCAAACTACAAGGTTTGAGTCACTTCACCCTGCAACACCTCACAAACTGGACATGAAATATTGCCAAAAAAACTTGGGAAATGTTTCTGTTCAATCCTGCTTTTGTCCTCAGCCAAACATTTCCCCGATATATTATTATATCAAAGCTTTTTTACTGGTGTTCCAAAACTTTTTTTGCACAGCAGGATAAACTCAATGATGCCCTCTGGCAGGAGAATGAGACATTAGCAGAAAACAAGTCGTGTTTGCGCTGAGATAAAATAGACAAAACTAACAAATAACAAAAAACATATTTTGTGTTTCCGGCCTCTGTGGTTTTCCCAAATAGTTCTTACAATCCAAAAGCAGTCGTTTAGCTTCAGAATTTTCAGATCTTGATGGAAACCTTTTGTTTTGTGCCTCATTTTTTCTGAGACAAAAAAAAAAGAAGTGCTTATTTGCGAACAACGAGGGAGTGACATCACAAAAAATTTACAACACTTGTAATTAAATGCTGATTTCCTGCAAGATGAATTATTTCACATTCTTTATACAACATCCAAAAAACTCCGAAAGCCTGCTTTTGCTTCCCGCTAATTGTTCATGTGCAGAGAGAAGACAGCAGGTAAGCAGGCTGTCAAGAAATAAAATGAAACAAAAGCCAGAGACGGTATGGTTTGAAGGGAGGGTGGGAGGGTTTTTGGCTGCAGATGTTTGTAAGTTTGTGCGTCTGCTCTGTTAGGTAATGTCTTTTATGTTTCCTCCTCAGAACTGCTGTTGGACATTCTTCTGCAAAGTTAGACTGAAGCTTTATAAGAAGATGGAGGGAGGCAACAGGAAGAGTAGTAGGCGTAAATGTTTATTCTCTATAAACTATTTTGGATTCAGACTTTTGTTATTCAGAAGCTCACTGTTTTTTTCTTGTTTTACTTGTTTGGTTCTGAGTCTTTTGAACACAAAGTCATTTTCTTATCTAAACATACATTCTTTCAGCGCTCTGAACCAGAGTTTGTGTTTCTGTGTGTGGTAAAGGTGGGCTGCTCTAAACAGCGGCTGTCCGGTAGCTGTAATTCATCCCACTATTCAGACAGGAACATTCATTTTATGACTTAGATGCTGCTCCCTCTAAACTTTTAATTCAACTGCAGGTTTGAATTGGTCACTAATGTCAGCCTTAGACTCAGTTTCATGAAACTTTTAGTTGTTTTATTTCTATTTTAAAAGTTTTTACATAGTTTGTTACAGAATTTCCACATTTTTCTCTGATACTGCCATGAACTAAATTAAGAAAGCTGTTGATTTGTATCAAGTAAAAATCAGAATGATTTATGGTCTCACTTTGCAAATTCTTACCAATACATTCATAATACTTTTTTGGCCTTAGAATGTTGTTCAAGTTGTCAAATAACTTTGCTTGTTGACACACAAACATCGCTCACCACACTTGTTTGGATTTACTTGTCACAATTCTGGTTTGCATGAGGACAAACTTTGTTGTTTTGTTATTTAAATCATTTGCATTTCTTGCATTACGTTGATTACCAAAGAGTGACAAAGGAGAAAGCACAGTTTGTCATGATTTCAATTTTTTTGCAATGAGATAAAATTAATTAAATTAAATCTAAGAAAATGTATTAATAGGAAACAAAAAAAAGTTGTCACATCAAATATTCAAACACGGAGTAAACTTGTTTTCTTAATTTCATTTCATTCAACAGTTTTTTAGTTTCTGATTTAGTTTATTTATTGTTCTAATCCCTATAATCTGCTGTGTGTTTTCGTAGTTCAGGCCACTCCCCTAAATCCAAGCCATCTTTTAAAAACCAAATAAATGTTTCATAAAGTCCCAAAAATTCATAAAGAGTACTTGTTTCCAACAAATATTTTCAATTCTCTGTAATGTGTTATTTAGTCAGATATCTATTTTTTTATTTGTCTGTTGCTATATGTTTTGCTTTTTACCATCAATTGTTTCAATTCTCTTACTTTAAATCACAGTCCTACTGATTGAAGATTACTCTCATTTGTGTCCTTTTTAAGAGTCAAACATAGATGCTTTGGAGTAAAAGATTACAAAATCCTGGTGAAAACATGGACTTTTTCCTAGTTGTTGCTGTTTGAAGATAATTCTAACTTTTCTGGGTTTTACAGCCCACATACACAGTACAAAGCTCAGGACTGAATCTTGTGACATCTGTCAAAACCAACACAGAAGTTTCCAGTTTCTAACCACACTTAACAGACACCAAGATCACAGGATGCTGATTTTTTAAGCCCCTGAAGGATGGTTTACAACAAGGATTGTGGGATAAACACCTCTCACACTGGCATTTTAGTAAATCATGAAAAAGAGCATGAGGAGAAATTCAATGTTTTATTCCATTCCAACATTATATTATCACAGAAAATACATGATATAAAAAAAAGGATGCCAAAAAAAGGAGTCTCTATAAGTAATGTAATCTTGTTTTTGTCATGATCCGACGAGAGTTCAGAGTGACCCAAATGCTGAAACCCAGAAGGATACTTGGACAACGGGGTGAGTTTAGTTTGATTTTATATAGCAAAAGGTGAGTAATGGCTTTTCTCCAGAGGTGGCACGGCAGCAGGATTCCAGAGCGAGACAGTCAGAGTCCAGGCGGAGAACAGCGACCAGGTGAGTTCCAGGGGTGATTCTTCCTGAGACAGAGACGAGAGGAGCAATGAGTAACTTGAAGCTTTGACAACAAACAGGAACATGAGCTGACCAGACTAAGCACCATGGGAGGAACAACGAACTGGCACCGGCTGATGATCCTGGAGGAGCTTATGAAGGCAGGTGTAGATGAGGTAAGTGGATCCAGCTGGTCGCATCCAACACAGAAAGGAGGGGGGAGGAGGGAGTAGCTGACAGGCCATGACAGTAACCCCCCTCAACGACCGCCACCAGGCGGTCCAAGGCGACGATCAGGATGAGCAGCATAAAAGTCATCAATGAGGGTATGGTCCAGAATGAGAGAACGGGAGATCCATGAACGTTCTTCCGGACCATACCCCTCCCAGTCCACCAAGAACTGGACCCCTCGCCCACGGCGCCGGACATCCAAAATCTTGCTGACCGTAAAGGCCGGGGCGCCGTCGATGGTATGGGCGGGCGGCGGGGAAGTGGACGGTGGGCACAGCGGACTCTCAGTGACTGGCTTGATTTGGGAGATGTGGAACGAGGGATGGATTTTAAGGGCAGCGGGAAGTCGTAACCTGACACAGGTGGGATTGATGATGCGGTCAATGGTGTAAGGGCCAATGAACTTGGGAGCCAGCTTACGGGACGAAGCCTGGAGGGGAATATTCCTAGAAGAGAGCCATACCTTTTGGCCCGGTTGGTAACTGGGTCCCACCACCCTATGACGGTTGGCGATCTGGCAGTTGCTCTCCTTGGTGCGGAGGAGAGCCGCCCTGGTCTGCAGCCAGATGTCTTGACACCTCTGGAGATGGAGCTGGACCGAGGGCACTGCCAGATCGAGTTCCTGAGAGGGAAACAAAGGTGGTGAGTATCCCAGGGAGGCTTCAAAAGGGGAAATACCTGTGGCGGTAGAGGAGTGGGTGTTGTGGGCATATTCCACCCACACAAGATACTTGGACCAGTCAGAGTTGTTCTGAGCCGCCAGACACCTGAGAGCCGCTTCCAGCTCTTGATTAGCCCGTTCAGCCTGGCCGTTGGATTGTGGGTGGTACCCCGAAGAGAGACTGACCGTGGCTCCGAGGGCGGAGCAGAAGGCCTTCCACACCTGGGACGTAAACTGAGGTCCGCGGTCGGACACGATGTGGGATGGTATCCCATGGTGGCGAAAAACATGATTGATGAGGATGTCCGCAGTTTCGGATGCAGAGGGTAGCTGAGGCAGGGGAATGAATTGTGCGAATTTAGAGAAGCGGTCAATGACAGTAAGGATTACCGTGTGACCCTGGGACGGAGGCAATCCGGTTACAAAGTCCACCGCAATATGAGACCAGGGACGGCTTGGCGTAGGCAAAGGCAACAGATGACCAGAGGGGGGCGAGTTGGAAGACTTGGAGCGGGCACAGATGGTGCAGGCCGCAACATACTCCCTTACGTCCTTCTCCAGCGTGGGCCAATAAAATCGCCGTTTTAGTAGGTTGATGGTCCTGTGAACCCCTCCATGGCAGGCAATGCGGGATGTGTGACCCCAGGTCAGGACGTCAGACCTAAGGGAATCGGGGACATACAAGGTGCCAGGAGGACATGTAATGCCATTTGGTATCTCACCTTGGGCCTGTTGGACCTTGCTTTCGATCTCCCAGGTGAGATTACCTACAAAACAGGAGGTGGGAATGATGGGTGAGTCAGAGGAGGATCCAGAGACTGAGTATTTGCGGGACAAGGCATCTGGTTTGACATTGCGGCTGCCTGGACGGTACGTGATCGAAAAATTGAAGCGGTCAAAAAATAGACACCAACGGGCCTGTCTGGAATTAAGACGTTTGGCACTGCGGAGATAAGCGAGGTTCTTGTGGTCGGTCCAAACTATAAAAGGTTGCTCTGCCCCCTCGAGCCAGTGGCGCCATTCCTCCAAAGCTAGTTTTATGGCTAAGAGCTCACGATTCCCAACATCATAATTCTGCTCGGCTGGGCTCAGTTTGCGGGAGAAGAAGGCACAAGGTTTTAGTTTGCCTGAAGACTCCTCCCGTTGAGAAAGAACAGCCCCAACTCCAGAATCAGAGGCATCAACCTCGACGATGAACTGTTTAGTGACATCTGGTTGTATGAGAATGGGTGCTGAGACAAAGAGTACTTTAAGTCTCTTAAAAGCTGCATCGGCGGCGGGGTTCCAGGTGAAAGCCTTGTTGATGGAGGTGAGTTGCGTGAGGGGAGCAGCAATGCTGCTATAATTGCGAATGAACCTCCTATAGAAATTGGCAAAACCCAGAAATTGTTGTAGCTTTTTGCGGCTTTGAGGAACCTCCCATTGTGTAACAGCTTCAATTTTGGTGGGATCAGGACGGATATTACCGGCTTCGATTATGTACCCAAGGAACGGGATGGTAGATACGTGAAACTCGCATTTTTCGGCTTTGACGTATAGACGATTTTCGAGAAGCCTCTCCAGGACGAGGCGGACATGATGTTCGTGCTGAGCCGGATCAGAGGAGTAGATGAGGATATCGTCCAAATAAACGAAAACGAATCTGTTTAGAAAGTCCCTGAGGACATCATTTACAAGGCGCTGAAAAACGGCGGGAGCATTGGTAAGCCCGAATGGCATAACTAAATATTCATAGTGTCCAAACGGCGTTTTAAATGCCGTTTTCCACTCGTCACCCTCCCGAATGCGGACCAGGTGATATGCGTTTCTGAGATCAAGTTTGGAGAAAATCTTGGCTTGTTGGACAGAATCAAAAACAGAATCAATTAGAGGCAGGGAATATTTATCTTTAACAGTAATTTGATTTAGTTCACGGTAGTCTATGCAGGGTCTTAATGTCTTGTCTTTCTTCTCCACGAAGAAAAACCCTGCGCCGACAGGAGAGGTTGAGGGGCGGATATGACCCATGGAAAGGGCTTCCTGAATGTAATTTTCCATGGAGGCCTTTTCAGGCCCAGATAGGTTATAAAGTTTCCCTTTAGGGAGAGGGGCCCCGTTAAGCAGTTCGATGGAACAATCATATGGTCTATGGGGCGGAAGAGCACTGGCCTTGGATTTAGAGAATACGTTTTTGAGATCATGGTAGCAAGCGGGGATGTTGGAAAGATCAATTTCTTTATCGAGTTCAGAATCGGAGAAGTTAGTGATCGGGATGGCAGAATGTAGACAGTTAGCCATACAGTGGGTACTCCAGTTGGCAATGCGAGGAGAACCCCAATCAATATGTGGATTATGGGTCTGAAGCCAAGAAAACCCCAAAATGATGGGTGTCTGGGGACACTGGGTGACAAAGAACTGATGGTATTCTCTGTGATTCCCTGAGGTTAATATAAGAACGGGCTTCGTGCGTTTAGTGATGCGGGTGAGTTGTTTACCCCCTAAACCAGCAGCGGTCATGGGGGAGGCGAGATCTTCGAGGGATAACGTGAGGTCATGAACGAGACGCTGGTCTATGAGGCTGTGTTCGGCACCTGAATCTATGAGGGCCTGGAGTTCATGAACTTGATTTTGATGAACGATTTTTACCGGGACAAACAAAAACTTAGAATTCTTGACGAAATCTGAATTGTTCCCCCGGGGAAATATATCTACCGGGGGGTTCGGGAGTTTAAGACGTGAGCTGCATTGCGAGACAAAATGGCCGGCTCGACCACAATAAAAACATAGCCCCTCTTCACGACGCTTCTCCCTTTCTTTTGTAGTCAGTTTTGAGTGACCTACAAGAATGGGCTCACCAGTACTGCAGGCAGGGAGTTCATGGATGGATGGCTGAGCGACACATACAAGAGGAGCAGGATTAGGAGTGTGCGATTGTGGCTTACAGTTCCGTTCCGTGATGCGTTCTCGTAGACGGACGTCGGATCGCAGAGCAGCAGAGACGAGATCTTCAAAATTTCCTGCTTCAGGCTGAGAACATAGGTGATCTTTTATTTTCTCATTCAGTGACTGGTAGAATACCCCTTGGAGAACTGGATCGGGCCAACCCGCTTCGACCGCTAGTATCCGAAAATCAATAAGATGGTCGCTTACCGAACGGCTACCTTGTTTGAGATTTAGCAACCGCCGGATGGCTTCTTCCTGTTTACGGGGCTGGTCAAACACGAGTCGGAATTCCCCGAGGAATCGGTCAAATGGAAGATGATTAATAGGGTGAGACGCCAAAAAGGCCTGAGCCCATTGTAGAGCTTTGCTACGAAGAGAGTTAACGATTAACAAGATTTTGTTGTGATCGGCCTGGTAATACCTGGGGGCCTGCTGGAAGATAAGTTGACACTGAATCAGGAACCCTCCGCAAGATTCAACATCACCGAAAAAAGGTTCCGGCTGGAGACGGACATTTTCCGGGACAGTGGCGGATGCGGAAATGGGATTGTTGCCGGAAGTGTGAACTTGAGCTGCGGCTGCGGGATTAGAGGATCGACCAGTTAGTTCACAGAGGGTTTGCGTGATGCTGTCGAGACGACGGAAAAGATCCCACTGAGTAGAGGACATTTGAGAGATGGCGTCCGCTTGATGGTTTAGCAGATTTCCTTGTAGGGATATAGCGTGGCGGAGACCTTCCGGGTCAGCTGGGTCAGGGGTATGGCCAGTTCGTTCTGTCATGATCCGACGAGAGTTCAGAGTGACCCAAATGCTGAAACCCAGAAGGATACTCGGACAACGGGGTGAGTTTAGTTTGATTTTATATAGCAAAAGGTGAGTAATGGCTTTTCTCCAGAGGTGGCACGGCAGCAGGATTCCAGAGCGAGACAGTCAGAGTCCAGGCGGAGAACAGCGACCAGGTGAGTTCCAGGGGTGATTCTTCCTGAGACAGAGACGAGAGGAGCAATGAGTAACTTGAAGCTTTGACAACAAACAGGAACATGAGCTGACCAGACTAAGCACCATGGGAGGAACAACGAACTGGCACCGGCTGATGATCCTTGAGGAGCTTATGAAGGCAGGTGTAGAAGAGGTAAGTGGATCCAGCTGGTCGCATCCAACACAGAAAGGAGGGGGGAGGAGGGAGTAGCTGACAGGCCATGACAGTTTTCTTCCAAAACCACAAACACTGTTAAAACCTTCTAACATGTATTGTTTAAATTTTGCAGATTTTTTTATTTATAATCTTGTAATTATTATAAACACACCAAATACATTTAAAGATTTAAGAAAATATAAAAATGCTGTTTAGACATTCTAACAGATAGATGACTCTTTCTGTGATGGTTATTCAGAACATGGCTAAAGGTTGCTTTATAGGATATCGCTGCACCCTGTGCTCTCAGTTTTATATTTGTATGTAAACAAAACATGTCAACACAAGGCAGAAAGCTAAATAGGAATATACAGAAAGTGGCATTCAAAGGGGCAGGCTTGCCAACTGGCATTGGCAGTGGTTACCTTCAGCTCTGTAAATCCAAACAAAGCAAATAATGTGCTGAAGTCAGCTGTCAGCAGCTGAGTCCACATGGGAAACATTTGTGTGTCCCGTCCAGGTCAGAAACCTCCATCGCAGGACAAAGAAGGCATTGTTGTGCTGTTTATCTGCTGTGCAATCTGTGACATGTTGTGATGGTGCAAGTTTGGTATATCTGTTTACCAAACTCTTTGTTATCGGCACAAGCACATGTTCAGAGTTTGGATTTAGCTGCAGCTCTGAGGGATTCATATGGAACCACTTGATCTCTGTCAAGCGGATGAAATTTGACATCAACATGCGACGTGTCAGCATGTGGGTGGGCAGTTTCCAACCTCAGTGCCATTTCAGAATTCAACTTTCATCAAAGATACTAAGTGGAAAGGACTGCTACCAAATGGACTGACCCTGTTAGAAGTTTGTTGGGTGTAGGACTGTCACGCAGGAAACCTGGGTTTCAATGAGCAAAAATCCAGTGTGGGTCCTCAGGCGAGACCCCTTTTGCTGCTGCTTATCGGGGTCTCCCTGTGCCTCGGGTTGTGTCCGGAAGGGTATCCAGCTCTAGTGAAAGCTGCTTCACTGTTGTGACTCCTCACAGGATAAGCTGAAAGGTGAAAAACTTGTTAAATCGACTTTTACCATTGACCAAATGACCTGGCTATGGCTCCGTGTAATTTAACCCTGAATGCGGCAGTCAGAGGGGTTCAGATCTCTAATCTATTGTCATTTAAATGCACAAAAACCTGTAGGACACAGAATATTTTCCAAAGCAACCAAAATCTTTAGCGATGGCTAAAGGCTGTAAGGTTGTAATGCTTCGATGACAGTCCAGTTAATGCCTTAGTCACAACTGCCCTCATGGATGCAGGCTGTCTGTGGGTGAAAAACGGGAAAATCTGGGCGGGGCACACTGGTGCTATTACTATTCCCCGCGCAGGGAATTTCTAAGTTGTAGACCGCTCTGTGAGCCTGCACAAAAGACATTTCATGCCCATTTTTTTTCTATAGACATGCCATAGGCCGTAGGAGGTGAGAGGCAGGCAAAAACAAAAGGTCTAAGCTGGTACTAGAAAAGGAATTCCTATTAAATTGAAGTCGTGTGTGTTGCTGTGTTGTCATATTTTCTAAGAAAATCTGCTTCAGAGATGTGCATAGCAGCAATAGACTGACAACATTCATGAATAAAACAAATAACAAAAAAGAATGTGTTCATTTTTTTGCAATAATGTCAATTTTTTTGTGTTTTTGCAATGTGCACATAAGTCAATATAGATACAAATTTAAAGTCAGACGTCCAAACAACAAACAGTTATGATTCTGGACATATTCTGGTCTTCAAGGGTCTTGAAAGCTTTATTTGTAACTCTGAGAGCATTGTTACACACAGTTGAACCAGCCACTTGGTGCATTTTAAACAGAGCCAACATGCCCTCCACCCCACCCGTTGCTCTTGTTTAGTGACGTGGATTGTTTACAAGAGAATAGAACTGCCTGAGAACTTGTTTGAAACCCCAGTCCCAGAATCACATTGGCTAAAACTGGTTTAATGAAGGGACTGAGAGTGGTTTAGGTTGTATTGTTTGTTACGCTGGAGTGGGCTTATCAGCAGTTTCTTCAGGTTTCACTGGGTGGTTTGGTTGGAAGAGCCAGATGATTCATGATGGTGAGCTTAATTAGATGTGTGGGAGAAAATGAAACCTGAAAGAAAAAGAAGAGAGTAGCCAAGATAACAGAGTAGGAGGATCAACTTTTCCTTTCCAGATTAGAAGATTTGAAGTTTTGTGATTCTTTCAATTTCAGCAAACACAAAGATGGTTAGGTTTGAGGCAGGAAAAAAATCCTCAGCTTTAAGTTATCAAAACTGACCTTAAAATAGTTTCCTTTGAACAATCTCTTCACACAATAATGCCTTGATGTTTTCCCAAATGGTTACTTGAGTTATTGAACTGTTCAGACTTTGAAGTCCACAATACTGAATATATAATTCATTAAGTGCATCTGAGTTTAATAAACTATACTTGAAACACAAATATTAATCAACATTTGTTTTTGTTTTTTTAATAACAGTTCAGCGACGTCACCACAGTAAATATTGATTACAAGCATCTGTTTAGTGTGCACCCTTGCAGCCAGGAAATGCAGTCAAGCTGATAATAGATGGAAGTTTATGATGCTTTTTTTTCCCACTATTTTTTAACCTCCTTCAATATGGCAAGATGCTAAAAGTAAATGAAATTTCCCAAAAATGACAGATTTGCATAATTTCTGAATCCTGAACTGCATGCATCTATGAGTTTATGTTTCCTGTTTTCCAAATTGACAATAAACAACATTTATCTTATCATTTATACAAGAAAAGTTTAAAGGCCTTTTCATTGATTACTATGTATATTCTATAAATGGGATTTTGAACATTTCATATCATAGTTTTCACATCTTCTCGCATATTTGTAATGACATCAACCTGCAAGTGGCAAATATGCAGCATTTCTTTAATCTATAGGTAATGCTTTCATTTGGCTTTCACTATTGGCTCAATTAATCCACAAATGCACTAAGTCTGTTGAATGATTTTACTGCAATATATTATTCACCATTCAGGGCACTCTGCCTTCATAATGGTCCAAAGTGCTTTACAGTCACACGTCCCATTCACATATACACACACACATTTACACCCTGATGGCAGTTCTGTTGTGTGCAAGGCATACACTTGTAACCACTAGAAGCATTGTGGAGTTCAGTGTCTTGCCCAAGGCCACTTGGAGACATGGGTAGGCAGGGTGGAAACCAAACCTGCAATATTCCAGTTAGAGGTAGAACACTCTGCCTCTGCTGCACCCTTAAGAAAACATGAAACTAACTTTTACTTACAGTCAGTATATTCATGAACTTAAATAAATTGTTGTTTTTCACTTTAACTGTATTTTAGTTGCTAAAGTATTTTGGCTTCTGGATTTCATGCTTGGATAACAAGCATGAAATCCTTTGCAGACCAAATTAACTTATGGTTGCTGTGTTTCCAGGACGCCTGTTTAAGATGTACATTAAATCAAAACTGAGATACTGCGACTGAATGTAGAAGAAAAGTCAGTTATTGGAGTGAAAATAAAGGGAACATTTAACAACACAACATTGCAAGTAATTTTAACTCCACCAAAACATCAACATTTTTACTTTTTCTTTTGCATTCTGGACTTCTTTAAACTGTTTACTCAGGTTTATTTTTTGTTCAGGTTTTCCTAAGCTTATATTTAGCTATAGAGCTTTGATTCTGCCTTGTAAACCCTACTGTTTCCACAAGGATTTCACTTTTACTCAGTTGCTTTGTGTTTGGTTAAAAACTCCTGTTTGTTTAAGATCTTGTTTTTTTTCCTCAAGGCTAGATCCTCCTGTCTTCAACATTTTGTTTAGTCACTATCCAGGTTTTTTGTTTTGCCATCTTTAAGTTCACGTTTTGCTTTTTGTCAAGTTTAAGTTGATAAAAACAAATTGAAGTTCCTCGCCATCTGTGCATGTCTCCTACATTTGGGTTCCATTAACCTACGTCTCTGTCAGATATCATGAAGGTTAGCAGATGCAGCAACTTCCCTCATTTTTACCGTCAGTCCTCGAGAACACATTAGTAGCCTATCACTAGATATTGTCTTCATGCACTAATTATCGTGCAGATATTTGTAAAGGGAATGTAATTTCAAGGCAGATGACATAATTTTTTCCGACAGCAAAAGGAAAAACCAGACAGGGGCAGACGGCTCATGATTACAACACAGCTTCTTCAAGCTGCCTACCCCCATATTGTGCTCTCAACAAGAGAAGAAATAGAGTTGCAGCGCTTCAAAAGCTTAGTTCATGCTGAAGGTATGCCAAGTAATGATCATCTTGGAAAAAAGAACAGAGAAATGAAAGCTCTCTGTAGTTTGACTTGGATTTATTGCAACAAAGCTTTGAAAAGGATGTTGACCTGCTCATCTGTTCAATAAACCTCAGTGCTGACTACAGCCCTCTGAGTCGTTCTTGTACTATTGTTAGTCATCTTTTGATGTACTCTGGGTAGCAAGTACAGGATCATGCTGTAAATGCTGTTTACAAACGCTGTTGCAGACTGGTGTTACTCTGACACGCTCCAGTGGTGGGGACTCAGGACTACTTCTTTATCATTCCATTTGTCTGACATGAAAGACAGAAAAAGCCTGATTTCTCTTCTACATGAACGTTTAGGTCAAGATTGCGCCACATTATATTCCCGTCTGAAGAGATAAAAGAAGATAAGAGCGGGGCATAAAGACCATCTATCTAAGATCACTCAACCACACCCAGTTACCACAAAAAAAATACCAAAACAGTTATACACAAAGCAAGAAAAGCCCTCAAAAAGGAGATAAGGACAGTAGTAAATAAAATTGAAGAAACTAATTCAGAATAAGATGAATTCAACTGACATTCCAATAAAAAAAGAGGTACACAATTCCACTAATTAATGCACATCTGCAGGAAATAAAAACAAAAAATAAAAAAATGTTCATACTGTGAAGGATTATTGTAAGCACATCTAAAGTTGCCGATTACAACCAATTGGCCATTAAAGGAAAAAAATCATAATTTCACAAAGACTAAATATCAGTATTAAAAGTCTAAGGTTCTCACATGAATTTGTGTGTGTAGGTGTGTGTTTTAACACGTGTGTGCATCTGTTACGTTAAGGACCTGAACATGTATTTTCCTAAGGCAATTAACTTTTTACAAGTGTGCAGGACATTTTTTTACGGCTGTAAAACTTTTTTTCTTTTACACAATTGATATTGCCAAAGCACAAAATAATTCTGCGCTAACAATTTGTTTTAGATGCGAAAATATTGTTTGCAGATGATTAGAATATGTAAAAAACAAATTCCAACTGCAAAACACTTTTGAAAAGAATATACCTTTATAACACATCTACATGTTTTATGATGTGAAATCCACCTGTTTCTGCTGGGAAGAACAAACATCTTTAGACAAAAAGACGGCTTTGCAGAGGTGGATGTTATGATCAGAAGCCTGGAAAAAACGGCACTAAAACAACCCCATTCAACTGCAGTTTTGGATGACACACTAGGATCAATAAAGCAAAAACCCATTCCTTTAAACTTTACCAGAAACATTTCTCCTACCAGAAAGAAAAAACTGAAATCACAGTTACCTTCCTGGAGATGAAGATTCAAAGACACAATTTAGACCACAGCATTAAAGCATTGCATATAGATTACCCCCCCCACACACACACACGCACACCAACCAGTACCTGGTATGGTCATCAGAACACCCCATTGCACACAAACTGTCTGCTGTTGTGAGAACACCGTATGAGCAGGGCAGCATCATCACAGACAGGAGGAGAAAAGGTATTTCCAACACAAACTGAAAGGATGTCAGTGTCCCAGATGGGCCATAGAAAAGGAAAACAGCAGGTAGAAAATGTTCCAAAAAAAAGTAGAAAGATAAAAACACAATAATAAGATGAAGAATAGCTGCAAAGAAACTATGACATCTGAGGAAGAGCAGGTCCAAAACCAAGAGGCATAAAAGAACATGACATGAACAAAGCAACCAATCCTCAAATAAAACTCAGAAAAGTGGTTTTGGTTCACCCAAAAGACAAAATATAACTTTGAAGAAAATAAAGTAAGTATAGAAAAAAAACTATGTTTGAGAAAAAGGATGTACTCTAAACACAAGAAGAAGGGAGAACAACTGTTATAGTCAAAAGAGGAGAACAGAAAGACTGAAAGGATCAAAAAAGAAGGAGGGCTTCCAAACCTGTCAGCAAAATCAGATCACTGCAAAATAAAAAGTCACATCGCTCCAATTTTCCAGTGGAACAATGCAAAAGTAACATCAACAGAAACAAACAAAGCTGAAATAGCATAAACCTAAAGGAGGAATGGGCAGTTGCTTGCTCTTCTCCAAGAACCACAGCCTGACAGCAGGGGAAGCAAGTGCTTACTAAGATACACCTGACAGGTTTGTCCAGCATCCCATGGCCATCCCGGATAGCTGATGAAGACACGTAATGATGACGGACACAAACCGTCTGAGGAAGACTACAGGCCAGAGACTGAACCATGTTAACATTAATGAAATCTTTATCCTTCTATTTGAATATTAAGAAAAAACAACAGAAAACCCCCAGATATGTAGATGGAAGATGAAAAAAAAAGAAAAGATTTCTCTACACAGATTTGAGTTCCACATAAAGATGGGACATGATGTACAATTACCTCAGAGACATTGGAAATTAGTTTTTGGGAAAAAGAACAGTGTTGACTTGTTTTCCTGTACTTTTTCCTTTTGAGAATCATTTAACCTTACAATGTTCTAATCATTGATTCTGATACATGATTGTAAACACACCAAATGTCCATTTTTGCATGCTTAACGCTTGATTTAAAGCTCTATACTGACATATGTGACAACAAAATGCTTACTTTAACAGTGAATGTTAATACTTAGGACAACGTCTGCATTGGTGCTGAAACTCAGCTGACAGTGGGATCCAGCCCATATGGCATCAGCCTTGCTCCAATTGTTACTTTTATTGTCTGATTCAAAGTGAATCACATTTACAGACAGAACTTTGCATGTCTGCAGTTGTTTAAATGGCACACATACAGTGGAATGTGCATGAGATCATCCCCTCTGCAGCAGAAAAGTCCTACTCTACTCAACTGACTCACTCAGTAATCGGCAAGGGAAATAAAAAAAAAAAAAAACAAGGAGTGAGGCAAAGAGGATAAAAGTCGATTTTGCCAGTGAAGCATCCAAATTACAGAGCACCTACCTTATTTACCAGCCTTTACTTCAAACTTATACCAAGAAATATTTTTGAAAAGGATTGTTTTGTTCGTTCGTATCATTTGTGTCATTCTTTCTTAAAAAAAAAAAAAAAAAAAAAGCTTTTAAAAATTGCATAAACATGGTCATCTTGACTTAACAAGACGTGTATTTTCTCAGTATTTATGCTTTGACTTATTTTATTGCTTTTTTGATTTAGGGCTGAATGTGCATTTCACATTGTGTGTGTATTTTAGCTTGCCAAATCCCTTTTACTGTGCTGTTTGTGATTATGATTGATTGTCGATGGGAATACCTTTGAGTAAACATGAGCAACTATGGCTTGATGAAACATGTTTGACTGGCAAGCGCCACAATAACCACAGCTGTCAGATGTTGGATTGACCAATCTAGACTCCCGGGCAATGTTTCCCAGGGCAACTTTTTATCTTTAAAATACGTTTTCAAACAAATTAAGTACTCCCTTTCAAAAGGTGCAGCCACTTTGTGAACACAAAAGGAGGAATGGAGCTGTAACTTCTACTAGGAGGAAAACAAGTTTTGAGTTGGTCAAGAGCATAGACAAATGTGAAGCTAATAGACCATATTTGACGTCAACTGTAGGGTTCTGAACAGCAAAACTGAAGCTTGAAGTGCTGCAATCATATTGACCCAAGCCAACAACGCTTAAAACCAGTCACGGTGGTCATTGGAGGACCTGCAGCATTTAATACTTCTAAGTTTATCACCTTTATTTCAATACCAATAGCTTTCTAAGTTCGAGCAGAACAACTGTTCCGAGCAGAACAACTGAACCCAAACAGCCACCGTAGCCATTAAAACTGAAGAGATCTTTAGTCACGTGCTTTTGTTTGAAAGCTTTAGTTAAAAACAGAAATAAAAGGCAGTCGAAATACAGACCAAGCACAAGGTTCAGGACTCAATCCAGACCAAATTGGGTGGACTCGGTCCGGACCAACAGACTTTTCCGGTCTGAATGCAATCTAAAACATCCCTTTCAAAGAACCTCAGAAGTAATGTCCATCAGAAAATCTCAAAAGAAATAATACATTTTGAAGTATTAAAGGAGAAAAAGTCGCAAAAGAACTGAGATTACTGGCAGGCTGAAAAGAAAATCGCTACTGAAAATGGCTATTTAGTCAAATAAATGCTCTTAGAAGAAACCAGTGGATGACAGCAAAGGTTTCGTTTTAAATGTCAGAGTGAGTTTTATTTTATCAAAAACTTACTAAGGAGAAAACTTGAAAAACATACTTAGAAACCAGTGAAACATCATACTGGTACAGGTTTTTATAGACTGGCCACAGAAAACTGCTCTTCTACCTTTAACTATGTTAAAATGAAAAACTTTTTCATACTTTTTATATAAACCAATTATAGAACTGCTTCAACAGTAAACTTGTCTTATTCATCAGTTCAAAGTGGAAAGAAACATTTTCTTTGTCATTTTAAAATGACTATATATATCCCAGCAATAAATCAGATTTTGCAATCCCTTATTTCCCTGTTGTACTAAGATATTAGCGGAATAATTTGAAAGAATTACATTATCAGATCAAATACAACAGAAGGAACACGGCCAAACTATACTGATTCTGTGGACAACTGCAACTCTAATCTGATTACCATTCTTTATGGGATTACCATAAAATCCCCATTAACTGTATTAGACAGGCTCATTCCTTCAGGCATTTTAAGAAATGCGAATTCTCTGATTAAGACATCAAAACATACACATTTCAGGAAAAACACAGGTACATTTTAAGAGGGTACTATGCCTAATTCAACAAAAATCTCACCAGCTATTTGTAATTTGACAGTGAGTAAACAGTCTTGGCCATGTTAAAGACTTAAAGGTAGCAAAAATAGAGCAAGTAGAAAATAGTTAAATGGCCTTCCAGGTCATGACTTCAACATCTGTGGTTAAATCATTTGGTTTTTCTGTTTGTTGGAGTGTATTCAATAATATTGATTTTATAGTGGGTCCTGTGTGCTCCTCAACAGAATTTGAACTTCACATGGTGTTGACAAAGAGCTCTGATTTGTTCAAAGTGTTCCTTTGTTCTAACTCTTTCAGTTTTTTCTTCCGTAGTAATATATTTAGATCGTCTTTTTGGGGTCACCATAATGATTAGAATGTAAAGTCAGTCCTTTTGTAATTGTGTGAATAACTTTCAGGGAACACAAGAGAAAAAAACTGCATCACATTTTCTGGAAGTCGTTGTTTCTCACTGAAATAAACAACTACTAATTGGTTTATCGGGGGTTAAAATCCCACTCAAGTAATTTGACCTCAAATTCATAAACATAGATAAAAGTGTCGGCTATGTATTTATGTTACCAAGTCTCCAAAAACAGGAAAAAAAACCCAGAAACGTTATATTTTGGTTTGTCATTGGCTACAGAAATAAAACCAACAACAAAGGTTTAAAAAACAACAAAAAATACGAGATGAAAAATTAGCATAATTTTATATGTACCGTTAAATTTCCAGTCAAACCATCTTTTTATTTATTGTGAAAGCCTTCCCAGTTCTCCTTTAAATATCATTACGTCATTTTTTGACAAAATGGCAATTTTGTTCTCTGCTCCTGATTTTAGATTGTTCCTTTGTTCTAACTTTATTTTTCTTTATAAATGTCCTCCATCGATAGAAAAATACCACATTTTAAAACCACTAAAAACACTATTACAGAGGAGAGAGACTTTAAGCTTATCTTTAGCTAAATAAATAAAAGCCATAACAAAGGTGTGAAAAAGAACGAAAAGTAGAAGCAGAAAAAAACGTATCACTTTTTATATTTACCTATAATTGTGTGGTCTCACTTCAAATTTTTGTTGATTTGTTGTAAAAAATGGTGTTAACTGTGATATACTGTCATATTTAACAGTTCAAATAGACCAACTATTACACTTTTTTTTTCTTCAAAAACAGAAGATATCTGGTATTTTCTAGCAATTTTTAAATTTATTTATTTGTGGGAATGATATAGGTGAGGGGGTGGGGGGGGGGGAACACGTATGTTTGCCCCAGACCGCAAAATAACCAAATCCGCCTCTGGTCAGAGGAGAAACAAAGAGACATGAATGGCGACTTTAACTTGGGGTGATGATAGACTCCAGCAGAACTTTTTCCCTCCTTGTTCGATCCATTATTAGCCACTAAAATTAGGTCAAGAACTAAGTTTTCTTTTTTTTTAAATCGGTGTCCTTGAAGTCGCCTCCCACCGGTTGGAGCCGCAGAAGGCGGCGAGGACAGCCCGCGGGCTGACGTCACACAGTCGGCTCCCTTATTTAAACTTCCACGAGCGGCGCAGAGAGGCTGTCATCGACGGACAACGTTGCCAAGCAGCTGGGAAGAGGACTCCGGACTTCCCCCCCCCCCGTCTCCTTCGGCCTGTTTATCAGTCTCAGTCTAAATAGCAAGCATGCCACAGAGCGTGACACTGAAGGGACCGTCTCCCTGGGGCTTTCGGCTGGTGGGAGGACGGGACTTCAGCACACCGTTAACCGTCTCCAGGGTAGGTAACACCTCCATTCATTCAGCCGAAAGCCAGAAGGAAACGCGCAGCACTGCAGCCTGCAAAGAAAGAGTTTTCCGTCCCTTAAACATGCCCAGAAAGCGAAAAGCTTGGACACGTTTTTTTTTAAATATCAGCAACTAAATATAAACACTTTTTGCATCCATATTTAGGGAAAATATGGCTATTTTATGACTAAAAAAAGTTAGTCTAGTGCCTCCTGGAGTTGAAAGGTAACTCTAAATTGGTTTCTTAATTAGATTTAAAGCGTCATAATTGATTTAAAAACGATATATTTTTTTAGATTCTAAGTAAGTGACCTCAGTTGTGGCCCCTAAATTTAAACCAATACCACATGTGAAAATGATGATTTATTGTATCATTGAATAAACGATGTCATGGAATTCTCAGTAGAGGTGGTGAGAGGAGTACTCTCCTCATGAACCTTCATGAACTCCTCTGATCCTGTGTGGGTTAGTGTGTGTGCTGGCTGTAGATATGGCAGTAGCCATTAGTTTACCCCAATCAGGGTAAACAGCGCCTGGCCGGGCTGCAGGGCTTAGACAGCAGGGAGGATGTGGAGGCAAGCGCTGACATTTGGTTTTCATCAGAACTCATTGATGCTGCTGAGGGATTCCAGGTGTTGTGCTCAGCTGGGTTGCCAGACCCCAAAACTGGCCATTTAACTACAGGGGCTCTTGCACTTTTAACCACAGGTGTAATTTCTGGATTTACCATTTACCACCTTTAGGGGAGCAGTGTCACCTTAAATGCTCTCAGTTACTAAAGGGACTAAAATGTCCACACAGGTGTATATTTTGTGTGTTCTTGCGTTTAGGATTCACTTAAAAATACAAGAAAAAAATTCGATTTAAAAATGCAGTAAATAAACCCGGATAACATCCACTGTTCCAATATATTTCTTTTGGAGATTATACGAATATTTTAGATATCTTATCCTGTGGAGACAATTTTCCGAAACTGCAAGAGACATCTTAGAATTGAGTTTGTCTCGTGTTTTTGCTCCAGGTGGACTGCAAACTGAAAGTTTTGATAATTTGGAGAACACCTCAGGCACGTTTGAGGTTTTATTGCAATAGATCACATCGTTTTTCCTGCTATTTTTGTACACAGGCCAACTCTAAAGAGCTTAAAATGAATGCTCTGCATAGCAAGCATTGCGTAACGAACTCCGTATATCATCATCTGTGAAATTTATTGACATCTTTGTGGGGCAAAGATGGCACTGAAAACCTGAGCTGACACGGAAGAGTTGCTTCCAAAGGCCAATCGAGAATATCTGTTTAACTCTGAAATCTTGGCTTGGAAATTATACGAGGAAGCATCTGTTGACGTGCAAGCATATTTATCACAGTGTGTAATGTCACTAGCGTGAATACATGCAGTGTTTTGGCAGCAAGTTTGATATAATGCTACTTCTAAAGACCCATTCTTTACTCTAAACCACCCTTTTCAAATCAGTGTAATTGACGTCACTTGTAGTTAAACAGCAGCATCCTGCATTTTACTGTCAGAACTTTTTTAATGATTTAATTTGGAGGCTGAGAATGGAAGCTGGTTGTAACGGTGTTTGATGAATGATGTGCTTCGGTGCTGTTGATGTCTGCAAGAAAATCTTTTTTTTCTGAAACGGTCTAAAATAACAGTTCATACTCTGAAAGGTGAAACAGAGAGAGGCACAGTGTGTCTCCTACGTCATCTGAACAATAGATGACGGCGTATGGAGGTGTTTTGCCTTTGCTTTACACATGAGGGACAGTGTACAGTTACGTCTAGAGTCCGTGAGCAGAAAATGATCTGAAAAGGTACTTAAGACTTTAACGCAAAGAAGAAGAAAAAAATGCTGTTTTTGAAATACATGTAGCTCTTCTTCTCTGTTGTCTCAGTTGCATTAAACAGGTGAATTCCAGCTTTGAGAGGAGAGGTTGTAAATACCAAAGCTCTAATGGCAGCAGCTGGTGTTTTTATCGGAAGTGTTAATGCTCCAGATTCAGCTCATTAGAGCTCTCTGGCATCTTATAACGTTCCGAGTCAGCTAGTTGAGTGTCAGCTTGACTGGAGATTCTTTTGTCTGTTGGGTCAGACTCTAAAATGGCCTTTTCGTTGAATGAGGCAGACGGAGAGAAGCTTTTAAAAGCTGCTGTAAATGCAGCAACGTCCACAGTCGGTGTGTGGAATGTGACAGATTTGCTGGAAGTGGGGTTTTGTGCATTCAAGCGACATTCCTTCCAGGCAGAAGGTGACGCAGAACACTTGTCCCTTCTGCCAACTGACAATCTGTCTTCCCCTGGATGGGAATTCCCATGTCGGTGTTGGGTAAACAGTATTTTTTTTTATTTTTTTTTTACTCAAGCTTCATTCCTCCTGACACATTTAATGCCATCTTGCTGTGTTGGCCTCTACCACGTGGAAACTTGAAAATGATGCAGCTTTCAAAAATTCCCAACCTCTCTAAAGTCACGTCCTTAAACTGTTTTGTACACATATGACTTCCGAGAAACCCAAGCTACTTTGTTTACACATAGTCAGGGCTCCAGACTGCGACCAATTGGTCGCATTTTGCGACCAAAATTTGAGAGTGTGCGACTGAATTTTACATCCAGTCGCACATGCGCGACCAGTAAATTTGCCTCCCCCACCCTACGTATTTTTTTATACATTAATTAAACGTGGAAGGGGCACGTCAATGATCAATCAAATAATCAATGAGACGCGAGCGCACACGCACGCAGGCAGACACACACTCGCGCACATACTCATGAAACGCGAGCACACACTCGCGTGATGCCTGTCTGTGAGGCGGCCACTGCGTGTGAGAAGAATGGGGAAAGACACTGTAAGTGGCTAAAATGCGTGGAGGGGGAGGGGCCTCGAGACAATCGAGCGCGCGTTAACACCTGTGGGAAGGAAACGGAGACAAATATCATCACAACCTGATATGTGCGTCTGAGCTATGAGTAAGTGAACTATTGATTCATTCTTCCGACCTGCGGCTAGTGTACCAGTGACAGAACTACAGCAGGGGTCTCAAACTCGCGGCAATTTGCGGTCTCCAAGATGATATTTTGCGGCCCCCGCCTTAATATGAAAGTTTAATGTTACTGCAGCCCGTCAGTTTTAATGAATGACACTTTTTCATTGTGGTGCACGGAGCTGACCAACCAATCACAGTGGGGTATATGACTCTTGGGGGCGGGACAATGACAGGGCTTGAAAGCAGGACACCTGCTCGTAATTTTCTAAATATATGCACTCCGTGCTGAACTTTTCTCTGGGTCACACAGAACCGGAGGAAGGTTAAGTTTTGGTTACGGTTACGGCGGCGCATCAAACGGTTTATGCACGACTGTCTCTGCAGCACAGCGCTCCCGCGGGAGTCGGGTCCGCTGAGGAGAATAAATGTCCCACACCTACATGCGTGACAGCTAAGGGAGCTTGGACATTAGAAACACTCGAGCAAAAACAACATTAGTTTTGGACACACTGAAAATATGTGGGGAAAATGCAACGATAGACGTGCTTGAGATGAACCGGCACCACGCCTGGATCGTTGGTGGAGACCGGCCGGGGGTGGGGTGGGGGGGGGGGCTGTGAGATGAAGCGAATCTGCAGCAAGACTGAAGGACAACAGGAAGTTGGAGTTGTCCTTAACATTCAATTTAGTTTTAATATTCTTTTCCCCCTTGATGTGATCTGTGTTATTATATATTTTATGATTATTCTAATGTTTTGTAATGTATGTAGCCTATTTTTAATGAATTGGTATTTTAAATTATTTTAATTGATCAATCAACTACAAAAACCATCAGGACACATGTCCCATAATGCATTGTTTTGTAGTCCTCAGGGCAGCTTTCAGTCAGTTCAGTACTAAATTTCCAGCTGCGTTCGCTCAGGTTGGGGCCTTGCTCCCACCCCTTTCTGGTGACATTCTTGTGATGATTGACAGGTGATGTTGGAGCAAAACAAAAATTTATTTCACACACCAGGTGATCTGCGCAGCGTTGAGTTCACCTGGGTGATTATGCATCTTTGCTGCACCTATTTTAGTGTCACCAAGATGAATTTCCATCCGTTTTCTTTACTATTTGTACTGTCAGGACAGTGATGGTTCTGTCAGTTTAGCTGTTGTTGCATCTTCAAAAGTGCAGAATAAAATGTGACACTGAATGGGAAACAGCACATTGTAATTTCTGCATATATTATTAAAGTATTTATTAGTAATACAGTGGAAATTAGTAGATTTGGTCAGCATGTTGATTTACGGTATGCGCCCCTAAATTTTCTGGTTGTGCCCCTAAAATTTTCAGTTAGGGGCCACAGTGCTCCTGGTGAAAAATGTTAGTCTGGAGCCCTGATAGTGTTGTATAATTACAGATCATGGGACAGACCGTAAAACAGAAGAGCAATCTTTTTTTTCAGCTTTTGCAGATTTTGATAAACTAAGGAAAAAATTGAAGATGGAAATTAAACTTATTGTGACATAACATAAAGAAAGAAGAGAAACCATAACTTTATGTAGAGAGTATGCTTGGAGATTCAAAACAAGACTAAACATTTTCCAACTTCTATAGAGGTGTGGATGTACGGGCGTGTTAAAGGACCCATCCTTTGACCTAAGTGAGTTGGGAGCCAATTAGTTGTGTTGGTTGGGTTCTGGTTCTGCATGGTGCAGTGGGATTTGTACCTTGGAGCTCGTACATCATTGGGTATGAAGAAGATGTGACTGAACACACCTGATCCAGATAATAAGCAGCAAGCTGTGCAGGGAGAGCTGAAAAACATAGTGTGGTAGATTTCATGAACCCATTGGAAAAGTCTACAAGAGAAAGTGCCTATAAAGATTATAACAGTCCCAGTCAAGGTTCGTTAAAATGTAAAATATTGTTAATTGACTGCAGGATTAGGCATTTGTAGAAGTACCTGCACCTGTTTCATACTGCTGCACCACCGTCTTCTAAAGTCTGACTTTTCCACCTCTATGTTTAACTTTTACAACATCAAGCAGTGCAATATGCGTATCGCAAAAGACGGCAAAAATTGCAATGAATGGTTACCTTAAATGTGGTAAAACAATCTTATGGCTGTTTGAAGTATTTAACGAATCAAATCAATCCTTTTATACATTTGACCAATCAGATGCACCCCTTCACGTTGTTGACCAATCGGATGGAGCCCTTTTATGTTAGATGTTTGCCTCCTATGTAGATGATGCTCATTTGGAATGTAATTTTTAAACTGTTGCAGTGAAATGGAAATTATGTTTTTGGTTGTTTTGCCATTTGTTCATATACTGCCAGTTATATCGTCATCGCATATTGATCATTAATGTCACATATCGCAAGTTTTCCTCATATCGCGCAGCCTTAATCTGAACCAACTAAAGTCCTGGTTTGGGTCTTAGGTAACATGATTTACACTTCACAAAAGGATAATGATACAAAGATAAAAAAAGAATTTGTTTTAGTTGCATATCCACAGAACATTGGGCATGTGACCCAAATCCCAACTGTTTTTTTTATGGATTTGGCTAATTAGACTGGTCAAGTATTAATCTTAGCAACTGATTTTTGCTTTTGACTGAAATTGTTGAAACGGCATCTCCACAACCAATACTAGACAAAGATACATGTTGGACTTCTTGTGTAAAGTCTTTGGTTGTTGTTGCTCATTTAGTCACATATTTTGTTAAACCTAAGCTCTGCTTTTCTAATCGGAGGGCTCCTTTTAAAAGATGTCTAAGCAGTGCATTTCCAATTAAAATGTTTTTTATATTTTTATTTCACAATAGAAAGTCGACTGCAAAGATCTCGAGGAAACACCTTTTATTTACAAGCCTTTTTGGTTTCATGCAGTTTGCAACCATTGTGCCAATTTGTGTCACCACTAGTGTTTGTTTCTGTGCTCCTAGATTCAACCTGTGTTTAAGGAATTTGAAGAAAAACCAGAGAAGAAGTAGACACCTTTTGTAAAGACTTGCTAAAATTCTAATCAGTCGGACTAGAAAAACAGGTACCCACTTGTGAAAACGTGTGTTGTGTAACCTGTGATGAATCGCAGTCTAGGTTCCACTGACACACTCTTTTCCTGATGTTCTCATTAAAATCCATCCCGTCGTGATTAATCATCAGCCACAGCGTTACTTATTGCTCTTGGCGGGTACAGCCTCTTTTGTTTAAGTGTGATCAGCATGCACCAGTCTGAACCTCAAACCCAACACCGCGCCTTAAACTCTTGGTGTCACCAAGGTCATAACCATGGTTCCTATCACACATCCTTCACACAAACAAAGGCGTCTGAGTAGCTGCCAGGAATAATTGTCTCTGCTGCCAAAATGTGCGACTCAGTGCTCCCGCCTAGCAGAAAGTGTCTCTGAGGAGTTAACGTCAAAAGACATTATATCCTCAAATACCCTTTTTTTTATGCTTGGACATCCTTTTCCAGTTGGTGCTTACGTTTTTTTTTGAAGAAGAAGATTGTGTATTTGCTTCAGTTGAATAGGGGTAAAGGGATTTGTGTTTAGTGCAAACAAACTTTCACATGTTGGTTTGCTCTCAGTTTCGTCTACACTGTTGTTTTTCTTTAGGAGACCAAACTCCTGTGTACTTTGAACACATCACATGACACGTGAAGCATTTGCTCATCCCTGTCAAGGACTAAACTATCTAACAGAACCTCAGGGAAATGACTTGTGTTAATGACCTTAAAAGCAGTTGCTGCCTCGGAGTTCTCAGTAATACCTGCAAACTTCATGTGACCTGCAATAAAAATGCAAATCATAACTAAACAGATAAGCAAACAGGCAAACTCAGATAGAGTCAGATAGATGGAAGAAACCAAGTGATACTTTGTTGTGAAGTTGTCTGCTGTTAATGATCCACTCTGAGGAAAATTTTGTTTTTGGCATGTTCTTGTGGCATTTTTCTGATGATGGAGGACAAATATTAGGAAAAATTAAGGTCAAAATAACATTTCTGAGTATTTCTTATTAGAAATCATTGTGGATCAAGAGCAGATGAGAAAATGCAGTAAAAAAAAAGAAGAAGGTATTAGTGATGTAGAAAATACGGTGGTCGGGCGACAAGTTCCCTGCTCTGCTAAAACAGAGTTTAGCAGAAATAATGTTCTAGAACACAATGCAAATTTTTGCCTAAAAAAACGGCATAATCATAATTAAAAGACCACTGGGAACATTTTTAAAATGGATCAAAAGATCATCAGAGTGGTTCTTTAAATGGGGTGGAGTCCTAACTGTGAATGCATGTAAAGACCTTTGTCCACAGTGTTGCACTCAAAGGTTTTTAATGACAGAAAAATGCATTTAAGACAAAAGTTGGTAAATGAAGAAAAAAGTAAAAAACAAAATAAAATTGAATTTTTTTAATCACAAATAATTAAATGCCAAAAATGAATGAGAAGAAAATCCAGATATGGGATTGTCTTAAACTGCTTTAAAAGTCTAAATTGTTTAGGTTGAACTTCTGTTTTAGCAGAATTTCTTTTACCCATTATAACCTTTTCCTGGACTCTCTAAGCTTAAACTAATCTTCATACATCTCTGTGTATTAATACTCTGAGTACTCCCCCAAATAACATAGAAGTTAAGAATCAAAAGTTTAGTGGCGATGTGATTGTTGAATTGATCTTTTATTCCCCTTTCACAGCTACACAGCAACACTTTTTGGTTACTCTACTCCATCAAATTAGTAACTTTACAAAACAAAGCATCTTGAAAAGAAAAAAAAGTCCAAAACAAATATATTGTGTTACTTTCTACACAGCCACCTCCCTCTTGTAAAAAGTCCTCTATAAAGCTGCACATTATTGAGTCAAGTCAGCACCAGTATGCATTCACTGTGTAAATTTAGAAGATTGAGATATTGTTGGAGCCAAATTCCTCAACATCCTCCTTCCACTTCATTGCAGTCTGGAGCGATTGTCCTCCAGCGATGACCTCAGTCACACCGCTGTGGTTATCGCCACATTGATGCACGTGTGCTTGTGGATACACACATGCATGTGTGATTCACACACAGTCCGAACCTGCAGCAGTATTACTCATTCTCTGGGTGTCTAGGGAACACAACCTTTTTTTTTTTTTTCTTCCCGACTATGACACAACCCAGGTAACATCCCAAGTCACCCTGCAAAATGTAAGTTTTCTCTGAGGGAGGCCTTGACGAGTGGAAATCTGTTTGATTTCCTGCCTCAACGAAAACTCTGTTCATTCACACGCTTCTCATTCACACTCAGTCTTTCATCTGCAACATTACATTGCAAGTGTTGTTTGTGCCAAATTTTTGTGAATGCTGCTTCCCAGAAACCCTTGCGAGAACACACAAACAAAGCCATGCAAACTGCCCTCTGTGTTTACAGTAATTTAGTTGAGGGGGCATTCTAGAAATCAGAGAGTAAATTTGGAAGACAATCCAAACCAAATGATTTAGGTATCGTTTTTGAAGAGCCAAACTGTAATGTGTTACTCCTGACAGTGCTTAAGATACTAAGCTTACTTGTTGTTGTAAATGCTCTGCCACATTTTTGTGGTGAATTTGCTAATGTTTGTAAAAATGATTGGAAAAACTATATATAACAGAATATGACTCTGTTGAGGTGATTGGTGTTCCCCTGAGGTAATCCTCCAACTTCCATGAAAATATGCCTGCTTAACTGTAAATATATGGATTGTATATTCATAAGATATTATAAAGATAAAATGTTCAAAACAAATAAAAACAAAAAGCAGCTATGTTACAATTCAGCTTGTAAATATAACTTTCTAGCTTTTTCTTTTTAAAACAAATTTGAAGCGATACAACACAAACACTGCAACCACCACACTAAATACAAATTAAAATGTATAAAACAAAATAATCCTCCACAAAAGACTTTTATTTACAGTAAAGGTTGACATTTAGAAAAAAAAACATGTCTCATCTTTGAGGAGCTGACCTGGTTTCTTCTTTCAGAATTGATCTGTTCTCTTCTGGAGAAGATTCTCTCAGGTGTCTGTACAGGTTGGTTTTGGAGCCGCTTCTATATGAATTTATTTACCTGCAGACTCTAAACTCTTCCTTTTTTACTGTCAATAAAGTGAAATGCTAATAAACTTTGGTTTATCTCCAGTGTCCAGTGTGGCTTTCTTTGCTTTAGGTTTTTGTGTTGATGTAGTTTGTTGTTGTTACACCTGCCGCTCTGTCTGTGTTCTTTATACTCGGATCACGTGCTGCTACAGCCCACGGATCGACCCCCCCTTCACCCCCAGCGGGCTCTTTTGTATTGACCAGTAGGATGATGAGGAAAAAAGAAAGTTGAAAGAGTTTATTTTTTTAACAAAGAACACGGCTCCCATGAAAGAGGCGTCTTTCACTCCAAACAGCGGCTCTAAAGGAGCCGTTTCATTCACGACCAACACACAACTATTGTTTAGGGAAGCAACAGAATTGGCAGCAAATGTGAGTGGAGAGAGGGACATAGGTCACATTTTGTAGCGATGATAAGACACTAAAAAACTCAGACGCTAAAATGAGGAGATAAAGTGCTGCCTGCAGTGCTGCAGCTGTTTCTGAATAGGTCTTAAACCAGCAAAGAGCCGCTCAACAGCTGATCTTGCAGCCGGCACAGCGTACCTCCGCCATGTCCCACACCGGTACGCAGCACCAGACCGTACCTGCTTACTTTCAACGCTGCATTTAGTGGTCAGGCTACCTGTTTTGTGCACATCGTTTAAGCATACTATGTGTGCAAAAACAAAATGAGCGAAAAAACAACAACGGCATGCAATCCATAATGTTTGAGATCGACCAGATTTTCTTTGGGGAATTTATTTTAAGCAAATTCCTAAAATTATGTTTTTTTTCTACCATGAATATGTGCAACTTCTTAGTTTATCAGTGTAATTTATTTAAAGCAGAGAGTTTATCAAGAGTAGGTGGTTCAGCTCACATTTCTGGCTCAGCTTTCTCTCATTTTGGAACCAAGAAGAGCTGATGACAGTCTAACAAAGCTGATTTATGGCTCCTGGATTTCTCTATTTATTTTTAGGAGTAAAACCCCTTTGTGTATTGTGAATTTGCAGATTTAAAAAAAAAAAAAGAACTCTTTGTCTTTGAGTGACAATATTGTGCTTATTGATACACTAAATATTCTGAGTAGAGAGATGTCAGAAAACACGTTCTCATCTCCCATAAAAATTGGTTTTCATTTTTGGTCAATGACACGTGAAAAAGGAAAGACGACTGAAGTTTTTAGACAGTTTTATTGCCGTCAGACCATGGCTGACTGCGGCCCGACATATGACAGTGACTGTTTTAACTATGAAGGAGAAATGGTGAGTCAGGCAGAGACATTTGTATATGTGTGGGAGTAATAACCTAAAATTGATCTCACATGTTGCTTGGTATGTCTGTGAAGGTGAAACATATCCTTGCGCCTCTCCTCCTCGCCCCTTTGCCCCCCTGTGGGGCTCAAATCCCTTCAGACCAGGGAGTTTGAAGAGTGAAAGATCACAGAGGGAAGTCTGCTTCCATGACCTGCTGAAAGAAGTATTTCCAAATTAGATCAATATGGACAAAAGAAGAAAAACAGGGGAAACATATTGAGCAGGCGCTTGTAAACGCGCCTGTTGTTACATCTGTTAAGGTTGGAGGGTAATGTGCAAGTTCAGCACAAGCAGCTTATCCTATTCTTCATTCATGCTGAGTTTAGTCCCACACAAACACATAGCAAATTCTTACGGAATTTTTTTTATTAGAAAAAGTACTCTTGTGCTTCTCAAACATGCTCCAAAAGGGACCGATCGCTTTCTTTTGTCATCTTTCCAGGGTTTGTACATTTTAATTTTAAGTGCTGCCTAAGGCGATGTTACATCAACCATGGGAGAGGTGCCTGTGTTGAATTTGGCCTGAGCTGATATTCCTATGCTAATGCATGTTTTCCCTTTTTTCTTTTCTTTATCTCTGGGTGATTGGAATGTGTGCGTCTGTGTGTGGCTGCTGCTTAGGTAACACCTGGCAGCAAGGCGGCCCAAGGAGACCTGTGTCCAGGCGACACCATCCTGGCTATCAACGGTGACAGCACGGAGCACATGACTCACATGGAGGCCCAGAACAGGATCAAAACTTGCACCCAGCAGCTCACGCTCAGCATCAGCAGGTATGGAAATAGCAGGCTGAGCTCGCCAGAAAAAAAAATGCGGCTAATCCATTAAAATTCCAGCCTGTAGGATTTAGAGGCAGTTTACAGGCAAAGAAGCTATTTCCATTCACCCCCTTGTAAATTGCTCTGGGTCAGAGGGTGGCTGGATTCTGTCCCAGCTGGGGTTGCAGGGGCTGTGCTCTCTAGACAAGTTGATGGTCTTTTGATTTTAGTGTCAACTAACAATGAAAACATTTGTCAAGACCCTAAAGTAATCTATAACCGAAACTATTTTACCCCAATAAAAGCTGAGAATTCAGTCAAATGCCAGGCTACTAATGATCATATAGTGTAACTGACTCAAACAAATGATCATCCCCAAAATAAAGCTTAAAAGTCTTCATTTAAATAAAGTTCATCATGCAAGAACTGTGTTTTTGATTCATTGAAGTGTTTTTATTGACATGTAAAAGAAACACCTGTTTAAGGAGCCTAATGTTTTTTATGAAAAAAGATGGATCAACAGGACAAATAAAGGTACTGAAAAATATATATATAAATATATAAAATATAAGAAGAAACAACTCGGCTCTTAAAGATTTTGACAATCAAACACTTATTTAAGAATATAGAAATTATTCATTCATCTTCCTCCGTTTTTTCCTCCCTTTCGGGGTCACGGGGGTCTGCCGGAGTCTATCCCGGCCACTTGTGGGCGAAGGCAGAGGACACCCTGGACGGTTCGCCAGTCTGTTGCAGAATATGCAAATCACTAATCCCAGAAAATGTACAATTTTTCAACTTGAAATAAGCTAAGGGAAATGGAAATTCAGTTGGTTGCCATATGCAACTTTGAAATGTCTCTTAAGTTTATTTTTTCCCTTTTTAATAACCAAAATTGGTTTTACATTTGAAAACAATAATTTGTTGATAGAAGGCAAAATCCACCAAAGTTACAGCATTATAGCCAAACTAAGTTAAGAAAGTCAGTAAAATTGGGTATATTTTTGTAAATAACTCTTCATAGCCAACACTCTAGACAAATGTTTGAAACTGTTTAGCAGCAGGGTCTTTGTCTAATTTTATCGACTGGGTGATTTCCAGTTTATGTAGTTTTTGCTGCTTTACTGAAACCAAGCCAAGCTCAATAGTAAAGCAAATGGGGAGAATTGATGAGATGTATGGAGACATGCTAACTACTACATTCTTGTTGAACACAATACAGCTTGGTACTATTTACAGTTTTTCCATTTTTTATGAAATAGATATAAAAAGTAGGCTGTAACATACCTGCATTTCAAGTTGGCTCGTTTTATCCTGGCACAGTTTAGTCATGACAAATGATTAACTGGGTTTCCTTCAATTGAAATGGTCTACTTCCATCCCCACACCATTAAAATCAATGAGGCTTGCATGTACAGTGAGTCATATTCTGACCTTTTACAGATACATTTTGCTGGTCAACATTAATCATTCTTCCAGCAGATGAGTTTGAAATGTATTTCCCACTCTTCACCATTGGACTGGTTAAACATTCTGTGCATGGGTGCATGATTTGAACTTGATTGGAGGGTAGGAACGTGGTTCTGGAAGGGAAATCATCCATCTAAATGGTTAATGGCACATGGTGTGAGGGTGGTTGGAGGGTTCTAACCAAGGAAAAACTGAAATGTCAGTCGCTCTTCACGTTTCTATTAGATGGTTACTCGGTTCGCCTGAATGCTGGAAAGTTCCGAGCAATTCTGGAAACCTCTGAACCCAGTACGCTCGGATGAAGAACACTGTGTGGTTTCAGCCTCAGTTTACAAGTGACAACTGCCAACTGGTGCTTCACATCTCTCCTTTTACGGCAGCGGAGAACACAGTGCCTCTGTAAACGCCAAAATGGTTCAAGACATGGAGTTTACTTGCAGATGCAGTGGAACCAACGATCCCTCCCAGGATGTAATCAGACCCATTAGATAAGGGATTCACACACGCAGGATCACCAAATACAGAGATGTTTCTTTCTGTGCTGGATTTATGCTTTATAGTCTGCACTTTTGCTTGCAAGAACCTTATGTGCCTCAGTGAGTCTGCAGTGGGATTCCTCAGTCCATATATCACAGCGAGTGGCTGAGCATGAAGAGGTTTGTCCATGCGGGGATAGTAAATTTATTTAGGAATACATAAAGTAACTTCCAACGAGAAGACCAGAGTTCTAAAGCAGCTGTGAAGCTAAATAAATAAATAAAAAGTACTCCTAACTTCATCACTTCTGCACAAATGATTCTAAATTTACCCAAAAAGTTCCTAAAAATAGTTCTGTCTTCTGGGACATGCTGGCGATCTGACCAGGGGGGTTCCCCGCCTTTGCTCAACAGCAGCCAGGTTAGGCTCTGACCCCAATGGATGGTAGTTTGGTCTTCAAAAAGAAACTTCCCTTCAACTAGTAGCATCCTTTTTTAAGCTTGTAACAAAAAACTTTTGGACCTAATTTTTGTTGTTGTTGTTGTTGTTGTTGTTGTTAATCACTGTTGGAATATAGAGAAAAAAAAACTCCAACCCATGAATGATAATATATGTAAACAAATTTACATGAAACCATGTGTATTTTTGTAAAAGAAACCATGCAATTGGTGTTATCGCAAACCAACCCCATGTCTAAACTTTAACCCTAACCATATGTTTACCTCCTAACCCTAACCATTCACGAGCGGGGGCGATTGAAAACCAAGTGAAATGATGGGTGTGGATCCAGCGGTTTTTGGCTTGGACGTCAGTGGATCAACACCCTCCCCCACTCCTTCTCCTTCCTCCAAGCTTTTAAAGGAACAATTTGAAAAGGCATCCATGTAAAAAAGGTGGATGACACTTGTTTTGAAAGAATTCACATGAACTTCAATGTCAAATGACCATGTTCAGCAGGGATGTAGGTTTAGTGCTACATTTTAAAAATAGAAAATAATTTGAAACCTGTTATTTATTCAGATGTATAGTGCAGTGATCCGATCCTCTTTTGATCTACTTTAACCCATAAAAACCCATGGTGACATCAGTGAAAGAGAAAAATATCAGAAATTGATCCTGTGGTCCACTTTGTGGGAAAATGCTCACATTTATATTAATCCAATCTGGTGGATTGATCAGACAGTTCTCCTGAACTCCCATCCATTTTCTTAACCGGCTGTTTCCCATTTGGGGCAGCAGGGGTCTCTGGAGCCTGTCCCAGCTGCTGTTGAGCCAAGGCGGGTACACCCTGGACAGTCTGTCACAGGGCCCATGGGGCTGGACCGATTGGGATCACTATGCCGGTTCTCCAGCCAGAAGGCGAGCTGGCGGACAGACATAGACCCTTTGCGGGACGGGGAGCCAGCCAGCCTGCTCGGGCCTCCTGAACCTTATGATATTTTTCTTAATTTTATCGAAGCAATAAAAAAAAAAAACGGTCCGCTGATTTTATTCTTTGTTTTTATTTTTTACCTTCTCTGGTTAATGCGGGACAGCAAACCTTTAAACTCGTTCAAAGAGATAACACAAATGCGGATAACCCATTTGACGCACCTAGGTGCATGACAGCTAATGGGACTGTAACTTTAAGTTTAATTTTGAATAAGTGCGGCCAACAATAAAATCAGAGATTTTTAATCAGAGCAGGTCTTTAAATACCACTTTGTTGGTTTTATTTACTTTTGCTTCAAACTGTGCTGTTGCAATGCTGGTCTTTTAGGTGCTCAAATCATACAGTTAGGAAAGATTTATTTTTGAACGTGTTATTCCAACTACAAAAACAAACTTAGCTTCAAGCACGTCACTTTGCCCTTCACTTACACCCACATATATTAAATGTTCTCCACAGATACCAGCTACTTCATTTTTTTTTTTAATATTCCAGAAAAAAACAAAACCAAACAATGAGCCAAAGTTGGAATGTGACCTTGGTGCAGAATATTGGCTGAAAAATTCTAGTGCGAGCTGCTCGGCAGTGCTGGACAGCAGAAGGAGGCATGATGTTTGAGAGACAGGCAGCTTTGGCTCAGATGCACAGAGCTGAAATGAAGAGCTGCTGATGAGGAGAAAATAGTCAAGAAGCAGAATGTATGGAAGAAAAAGAGACATCAAAAATACCCATAAGTGCAGGGTGTTTTTGGATAGAATAATTAGAGAGCTAATAAGAAAAAGTACAAAACATATGAGCCACAGTATTGCACAGATTGGCGCTAATAAAAATAAACACAAAGATGGACAGATACTGTGACACAGAAGCATGTCGGGAAGAAACGAGGACTCTTTGTGATTAAAACAGTTCACAGCCAAGTTTTACTATTACCGGTACTTAATAAATCTCTTTTTTTTAATCTCAGAACTAAAATGAAACATTTCTTATAAAAGTCTTATAGGATAATAGAGTTGGAAAAACTTGTAAATCATGTCCCGCTCTTTAAACGTAGCAAATTTGCAATGTGAAAGCTGTGTAATGTCGACAGTGCTGTGCAGGAAATCAGGTGTTAATATCACACCAATGTTAACTATATGTCTAAATAGAAGTGGGGTGAAACTGCATGTATCTTAAATGCAGAGGAGGGAGGAAATTCCTCCTCTGCATCAAAGAACCCACCTGCTTAGTTGGGGGGTACAAAAAAAAAATCGAGAAGGATCAGATTACAATTATTGACTTAAGTGTCAAGTAAAATGGGAATGCCTGGGAAAACACATGCTGACTCGCTAGAAAATAATATTTTAAAAGGACGGCGCACCTCGGCTCTTAATAAAAGTCTTTCATGAAAAACTCCAAACAGTCACAAGGAACAGGAGACCTGTAATTTTCTGCTGCAGCCTATCGACAAATATGAGTCTACACGTCTGCTGTGAGCCAAAATTACAGTACACTGGACGCATTTGAGCTTGAGGTCTTTTGGAACACAAGAATATTTGTTTGTCATGATCCATTTTTTATAACTTTAATAACCCACATTTTACATAATTTCTATTATGGGGCATTTTTCATAGCACTTGGCATCAGGGGGATTTGGGATATGTGGTCTGGGAAACTAATGAAAACTGAGCAAGAAATAAAAAAGGATCATAAAAAGTACCCTGGCAGCTCTGGTTATTTGTGGAGTTTTTTTATGCTTCCATTAAAGAAAAAAAAAAACCATCAATATGGATTTTTGTGTTTTACATTTGACAAAACCAAATGTTTTTGTAAGTAAACTATATATACATAAAACTATAGTTGAAAATCAGTTGTTTTCTAGTCTCCCTTTGCATCAAACTGCATCAGGATTTTTGTGGACTTCCGATCAAGAAGTGTTTTACATCACTTAAATACTCACTCGACCCACAATTTGGATTCTTAACTTGCTCTTGGGGCATTTTTCTGGTGATAGAGGACACATTTTATAAAATTAAGTGCAAAGTTGCATTTCTGAGTATTTTTTTATTCAAATTATTGTGAATCAGGAACAGACCCAAAAAAAATGCAGTTTGAAAAAGAGCATATTTTTAAGAATTACGCTGGGCGGGCCACAACCTCCATTCTGATGTGTACAGATGAATAATTCCAAATACATCTTAGTTTTCCCCGTCTGAGCTGGTATCTGCCCCCAATATTGCCAGCCATTTTTGTTGCAGCGGAAACGTTAGGTTGTGTGTTTGGGGGGCTGTAAGCTAGTGGGAACGTGTAAACATGAGCTCTCAGCGACGGGGAGGGGAAGGTGGGCGGGGTTGCTCCACGCCAACTCTACCACCCACAATTCAGAGGTGAATTTCTAATGCCGCCCTGCAGAAACTATGTCCTAGAAAATAAGTTCATCATTTTGTTTCTTTTCGTTTTATTTTTCTATTTTTTTATTTTTGCTATAAAACAGCATAATGGTAACTAAAAGACCACTGGGATTGCTTGTAAATTACCTCAAAAGATCATCAGAGTGGGACTTCAAATAACTTGACATTTTAGAGAAATGTATTCATGAGGGAATTTTAACGTTATTTATCCACATTTTATGTATCACTAAAAAACAGAAAATGAGCAGAAGGATAAAACACAAGCAAACATTGAATTCTGCTGAGTCAGTTACTTTCAAGCTGATATAATCAGAGATCAGGATGTGCACAAAGACAAAACATTTGTCTCAGTTTGATGCTTTAAATAGATTTTTCCTGTTAAAGCATCCCCCTCACATTACAATTCTCCCATTTCCTTCAAACATATGTACGGTTTTTTTTTTTGGTTTTTGTTTTACAGAAGGAAAAAATGTGCTTGACACCCTTTCCACAAAAACGCAGCATCCAAGTTCACAGTAGTGTGGGAGAATCCAGACGGACACACCTGGAGCATATTGGAATGTGTCATGCTTCTCTCACATCTTCTCAGACGTATGACGAGTCTGTGAATCCTTGAAGCAGCTGTCCTAAAACCTACTGTCTTGCTCCTCCATTTGACTTCTGCTGTCTCCTGTTTTCCACAGTGCCTTCATCCCTGACCTCTGTTTGCCCCGCTCATGTGTTCCTGTCCAAACCCAAGTTCCAGTCCCCCTAATTTCTTTTTATATCTTCTCTTCAACTTTTTCCTTTCCACCCCTTTTCCTGGCGCTTAAAGCTCACTGCAGTCCCCCCGTTTTCTGCTGCAGAGCACCATGTGGCTGCAGAGGCCTGAGAGGCAGATAATGGTGGTTGGATGCATATTTCAACCACTGATCAGCCTCTTCGGAAAGAGTCATGCTGGGGCGGTAACTGAAATGTGCTGAGGCATGAATAATCTTTCCCGTGCTGTTCAAGACTTGCACTTATTTAGTTTACCCAAGGAGGCTTTTAAACATCCCATCCTGTCAGTTTAGTCTGTACAGGGTTTGGTTTTAGTTCAATTGGGCATAATGAAACTTAATTTGTGCTCGTTTAACTTGGGGAAAATTGGTATTTCTTAAACTGCAGAACTACTAAATAATGGTTAAAAGACTTTCTTGTAAGTGTTTAAAACTCTTTAAATGACCTTTCAAATGAGCTGAACTGAATATGTAGTGTCATTTTGAAGGTTCACTTTTTGACTTTCAACTTAAGAGTCAAGGTTAGACTTGCAGTAGTGAGGGATAACTGTAGGATCTGGGCTTAGATGATTTTTAGAGTGAATATTAAACATAAATCTGATCATTATCTGTAGAGCGAAACTAAAACACAGATCAGGGCTGGAGATTTGGAAGGAATTAAGGGGAAAAAAGCTGGGGTTAGATTCCTTTGGTGGAGGATTTGCCCCTTCTGTCCCACCAGGACTCTACAACCTGTGAGTCACAGCTAAGGAATTAGGTGTGAAAGTGCATGGGACCGAAGGAGCACAGGAGGAGAGGGAAAAAAAGAAAACCTTTAAAGTAACATTCCTCTTCTGTACCAACTGTCCTGCTTTGTCTCCTCATCATCATTCCACTCGCCCTCTTCTCCTAGAGCTTTTTTTGGTGGTTTTGAATCTGTGGGTTATGACAAGCTGTGTCCCAAAAACAACGTTTCTTTAGTTTTCCAAGCGCTCCACTAGGATTTACCATTGATAACCCTTCAACTGTTCTTTTAAAAGGAATACTCTTCATCCCTAAGCGAGTCAGCCACAGTGTCTGATAAAACTACTGGGCTCCATAGAGGGGAAACTCTTTGTGAACCCAGAAACGATCAGTGACGAGCCGCATCATAATTTTAGGTTAGTTGGTTTTCTGCAGTCTGTCTTGTGCTCCTACTTGAAACACTGATCTTGTGCAGTAGGGCTGGGCGATATGGCCTAAAAATAAAATCTCCGATTTTATTTTTTTTAATTCGATTTACGATTTTTTCCCGATTTTTTTTTTCCCCCCTACTTAGAGAAAGCAATAAGTACAAACGGCAGACAACTTAAAGCAAATGTTGCTTTTATTTAATCAAACACAAGACAAATCTAACCCCCATTTCTGGATGAATTATAAATAAATGAACACACTCTTGGAATCAAAGTTAAGTATATGATTTTTCTTCTTCTCACTCCTTTTTGGACTCGTGTTTATATAATTTTGTCTTGTTGTATATAATTTTTGTCTTGTTTTTGTCTTATTTTGTTATTCTACACTTGTTTTCACTTGTCCAAAATAAAAAGGTTACTTCCTTAAAGTTCCAGCTGTGTTTTCAGTCACACTTTGTAGTCTAGACTAAAATGAGACAAACATTCACCTTAGAGTAGCAGCATTTTCTAAAAAGTTAACAATACAGCTCATATCTGGGGTCTAAGGTTTTAATTCAATTAATAAACCCCGTCTTCTCCACGGAGAAGATGATGAAGCATCAGGAGTCATGGTCAACGCCCCCCCCCCCCCCCCGGCCGCCTCCTACAAAAACAAAATCCTACGGCAGCCGCGTCGCAAATGAATACACAGGTAATAATTACAACGCAGTATTCTTTATTAACAAATAACAGTAACAACTAACTAACTAACTAATGAACTAACAATACAGGCGTTGTAGAATGAGTATATGTGTGTGTGTCAGGGCGCGTGCATGTGTAAGAGGACTGCGCGCGTGAGAGCCTTTGACTTCGATGGGCTTTAGGCAGCGTGGGGTCTCTCTCTTCCTCCACGTCTGTGGCAGCAAACCCATAACAGTTCCAAACAACAGATGATTTTAGTCCTTTCTTGGGAACAAACTGCCCACTGTCACCAGTAGCCATGCTGTCGCTAGCTGCTTCGTGTGTCGATTGTCGCGTGTCGCCGTGTGATAATAAAGTTACGGAAGCTCTGGGGAGCCAAAAATGCGCCACATAAAAACTCGATTTAGTTATTTTTGAAATCGCCCGTAACAAAAAATTCGAATTAATTCATTTGATCGATTTATCGCCCAGGCCTATTGTGCAGCCAAAGAAAACTCCATCTGCTACTCCAAAAACCAGATCTTCCCAATCAGGAAATTAAACATGGCAGGAGGAGGTCAGGCAAGGGCAGAATAAAAGAAAAACTGAAAGAAAAAACATGTGATGGCCTTTTTCTTTCTGTTTCCATTTTTCCATCTTTGTCATCCTTAATCTCACTTCCAAATAATTTACATTTTCATTTTCTTTCTCTTTCCACCTAGTTGTTTGCTTTCCTTTCATTTGGTCTGTTTGAGAGAAGTGGAGAGTTTGGGGGAAAAAATCTGGAGAAGACATGCGTACATTAGCTGGAACTATTAATCTTTATAAAGGCAAAAAGATAAAGACTGTCATTGTAAAATTACATTATGATAGGAAACTTTTATTAGCTTTTTGCTGTATTAATCATAGCAATCACCTTAAAGGAGCAACTGGTTTGAAATGTACTATATTTGTTCGTGTATCACATTCTCTGAGAAGAAAAGAATGGAAAAGCAAAACTAATGCAGCTCGTGAAGGGTTTAAACTTTATTCTCTATATTTAAAAAATGTAACAAAAGAGAATTTGAATTGACGAATGGACCGACACAGCTAACTATAACTTTTTTTGCATACTTTGGGGTGCAACTTGTATGTGATTTTTAAAAAAAATAAAAATACCTATTATTTTTCCACAAATGTTTCCACTAGAGGGCACAGTGGGTGTCTGTATCAGTTTTTGCTACTGAAAGCAACGTAAAAGGGAAACGCCACTCGGTGTCATTTGCTGAGTAGAGTCGAAAAATGAAGGAGAATCTGATAAGGTCCTCTACGACGGAGTTTTAGGGCCAGTTTACAAAAAAAAAGTACGAGAAAGAAAGTCATAACTGTTAAATTACGAGATTTTAAGTCCTAAAGACTTAAAATCTCGTAAATTTGTGAGAAAAAAGTCATAGTTGAACAAGGAAAAAAGACCAAAGTTTTCCGCTTATCTGAGCCTAGCTAGAAGATGAAATATGTGGAGCCTTTTGTGAAGCTTCATTTCCTGGATAGGTTTAAAAAACAAAGAGATTCTGAACCTTTTGACGACTCAAAAGTATTTAAAACATTTTTTTTAAGTTATTTTTATTTTATTTTCAGTGGAGCTGCCTTTCCGAGGTTCGGTGTCGGTAAAGCGGAGTTTAATGCATAAAATAAGGAGCTCAGAGACACGTTTGGGTGCAGAGGATCGCTGCAGCCTTTATTCTCCTTTTCATTCACAAACCCTGAAGTTCACCTGTCACCTTACGTCATGAACCTGCGGAAATAAACATCGTTACTTAAGCTCCCTCCTCCAGATGAAACGTCCCGTTTCAACATAAAACAATAAAGAGGAATAATAATACGCTGTTATATTAGCATTAGAACGTTGAAAATGCCAAAAAAGTGCTCCTCCTCAGACGGAAGCGTCACACAGACGTAGAGATCTGGTCTTTGGTGGAGGAAGAAAGGATTCAGGTGGACAGCTGCAGGGACACTGACGGCTTCATTGGGCTGCAGAGATCCTTCAAACCACCCATCAATAAATAAAACATTCATAAATCGTAAATCAAACAAATGAGCTTCCTAACATTTGGAATGTTATAAATAAACATTCAGCTCACCTGTTCCATTGAGTTTAGTTGGTCTGCTCAGCCTCTGCACGTCGTTCACTTGCTGCTGCACTGCATGCTCACCTTCACTTTAATCTCGTAAACGTTCGAGTTTTTTTCTCATAAATTTACGACTTAAAATCTTGTAACTTTCCTTTTTTTTATTTTTTTATTTTTTTGGTAGCCCTAAAACTCCGTCGCAGTCCTCTAATTTTATTCTTGTTTTTATTTTTTCCCTCATCGGACTATTGTGGGACAGCAAGTCATCAAACTGGGTCACAGAGGGACAGACAGAAGTACCGCTGAGAGCGGCCGTCATTCAGATGCAGCTCCAGCGGTAGATGGTGAACCTCACTGTACCGGGGACGTGAGTTTGACACGGGAATCACGTTCGGTGTGACTCGCAGTATTTCACTGCTCTCGGCAGACTTGTTCAAAAACTTTGCTGTTTTCTTCGTGAAGTGTGACTTATACTCCAGCAAGACTTGTATGTCATTTTTTATTTTTTTTCCTTTTTATTATTCATTTTTTGGCTGCTACGACTTATTGTCCGGAGTGACTTACAGTCGAGAACATATGGTAAATGTAATTTTTTTAATTTTGACTTTCAGCTGCATTTTCTATTTATTTTTTACTTCCTAAGAGGTTTATTAATAAGGCACATCCTGTCTTAGCTTCATCTCCAGTATAATGAGCCCAAACTGTACTGACCTTTTGTTTCTATTCACGCTAAAAATGCCAATAGTCAGGACTTACTGTAAAGTCCCTGCTTTTGCCCTTCAGAAATGTCATATCAGATAAGCCTTTTTTCAGTATGAAATTTTTCTCAAAAGACTGTTTGTGCTGTAACCATTGCAACCAAACAACTTGAAAACACCAAGGCATTTTGTCCCTGAGCTGGTGGATGGGAGGCAGTGTTCTTCCTACACAGATCTGTAGCTCATCTGCCAGACACTCGGCGCCTCATAAGAGGGTCCTTGATAGCAACACCTCCGTGGTTCATATCTGAAGCGTTGCCTCGGCTCTGCCAGTGCTGTGCCAGCTGCAGACCAATGACCTCATTTCCTCACACATCAGTCCTCACAAATGCACGCACACAGTCACAATTGTTAATGCAGGTGCTAAATAGGAGGGAGTGGGGAGGGTGGTCATACTTACTCTTACATGCTTTTTCCAGGTCATGTCCTGGTGTTACCCTTCTGGCTTTCCACTCAGCCGCTACCTTCAAACTGCCCTCATCGATCTGCGCTCAAGTGGCCACTTTCAATGAAAAGTCTATGTAAACCCGTGTAATGTGTATTTTGGGCTCTACGTACAAAACGCCCAATCGTACATGCATTGAAAGTTAAACCAGGTTGAACTTTGACCAATCAGGGACTTGGATTTGGTAGTGACATATGTCACCTGTATGTATATGTCACCATATGTCACCATAAGTCGTCCCTTTTTAAATGACAAAAGTGCCAACTGTTTGAAAATTGATCATGGAGGAGAAATGAATAATTACGGTTTGTGTCGGCCATAATTCTGTAACACCAAGTCTTTCATATATTGGAAGACAAGAGCCTGGAGTAAGTTGCTTCTACCAACTGTAGGTGGCGAACACTGGCTAGTAAACAGTAAACCTTTCCTGCTTGTCCTTTCCATTGTGAACACCTTGGTAAACGAATGTGCATCACATGCCTGGTTGTGAACGTAGCATTAAGCAACCAGATGACCTGAGAAATCGGTTGGTTTTCCTGTGAGTGAAATGCAGTCTTTCATGGTCACAGAGTAACTCATTCTAACCATCAAACCATTTTTCTTTCTTTTTTCAATTGAGAGAAGGGAATTCTGTGGACAGCCACTTGTGTTTTTGCAGTTTTGGGGACATAAAAAATACAACTTATCAGTGCTGTCAGTTAATTATTCACTTTTTTATAAGAGTATGCAACTGGAGCCCATTGCTGCTAATCTAAGAGGAGGACAAGCCATAGATACCAGTAATTTCTTTATCACTTTGAAAATGGCTACAGCTGAGAATAAAGTATGTTTTCACAGTGATAGTTTTGGTGCGATGATGACTTTATCAATGTGTCTCTGGCAGGTATACGAAAAGCTGTTTTATTCCAGATACAAAAACTCTGACAATTGCACATTCTTGTGTTTTATTTATTTTTTTTTCTCATTGGTTGGAACATTCCCTTGTCATAGTAATCCTACTTGGATTAACATAAACACTGTCCATTTTCGCAGTTTTTTTTTTCATTCCTGAAATGTATATTCTAAAATAATTGGACTTGGTGTAGAGGTTTCAGTGGAAAACTCTGTCAGCAAAGGAAAAATTGTCTTTCTCAGCAGAAACAGCGACACGCTTCAGAGGTTTGCGTTTAGATGGCTCGCCATTTATCTGACTCATTCTCTCATGGGTATTATCTTTCAGATCAGGATCTGCAGACAGAGTGTGGTCGCCGACAGTTAGCGAAGATGGCAAGACAAGTCCTTACACGGAGCCTGACTCGCAGGTAATCACTATTTATTCTGGATTTCTCCAGTCACCAGCCACAGGTGTTTCTTCACAATCTGATTTCTTCAGATGTTTTTGGCAAAGGTGCTACCAAAACTCATGCTTCTCAATTTCCCTCAGTGCTCCCACCCGGTTTCCCTTTTAAGAATTTCCCTAGGCCGTGTTGGAAAACTCCTTTTAACTTGACTCAGCAGGAAGATGAAGAGAACTGGTTGAGTCCACAAAACCATTCTTGCAGACTGCTCGTTTAAGGGAGGGAAATAGGGGAAGCTTGGAGGGATTTCTCTTCTTTGCATCCAAGATTTATGAGACCTAAACATGAAGAATCTACTTTTTTTTCTTAATCCCCAAAGAATTAACTAAATGAAATCTATTTTAAATCTTACAGATTTGTTAGCTTTGAAGCTTTGGGGCTTTTCATCCCATGCATATGTCCTTATTTGTATTTATTCTTTATTGTGCTGTGAGATGTTTCCAATAAAGTGTTTTTTTTTTTTTTACATCTTTTAACTACCGCGTAGTACTTGTTTAAGTATTGATTCTATTTCAAATGACAGGACAAGTATAACAGGTGCAGTAGTATAATGTAAGGGCAGCTAAGGCGTTTTCGGGTGTTGGAGATGTTTTCCCACCAGCTTCCAATAGCTTTGTGGCTCAGAGAGTTGTATCATCTTGGTTTGTTTATATGGTAAACAGAATCAGTGGCAACAAGCTCAAACCTCAGTCACTAAGTCTCATGAACACTGTCATTTTCTTCATTATAAATGACATAATGCATCCCACTGTTAACAGGAACAGCCCTGAAATAATATCTTCATTGTTCTCCAAAAGCACAAGCTGCCAGAAGGATATTCACTCTGAGCTGAACTCTCACAAATGATATTTTCTGGGTTGTTTCCCACTTTTCTGAGCGCGGAGAGCAGGAAAAGTTTTTGCACACATATGGTGGATGTATGCAGAGTGTGAGACACTTAACTTATTATGTGTAAGATGAGTACGAGACGTTAATCCATCAGGTTTTGTATTTAAGTCAAGAAGGTGTGTGCTTGAGTAATAAGGGTGTAATAATAAAAACCAGGAGCTGAGGTGTCATCTGTCTATCCTCAGCCATGAATCTGAGTCTCACATGTTGGAAAAAATGGGTTGCTTTGAGAGTTAGACATAATAAAGAGAGCTGAGGCATTTCAGACATGAACAAATTAGCTTTTGCTTCCACATTGGTTATAGAAAGATACTTTCCCTCCGAAATTTCTGTTTTAACAATCACTGATTTCTTTAGCTACTTGGGGTAGTCAACCCTAAAGAGACCAGCATATTAAACTAATGGGATATTCTACTGTGTTAATTTTGGATCCAAAGAAAACACATTAATAAAACTATTAAGGTCTGTCAACTACAGATGATTAACTTTAAATTTGATGGAACAGCTGGGGAAAAAAATGAAAGAATTGCTGAATGTGTGAACATGACAGATGAAAAGTGAGGTCTACAGGGTAAAATTGGTGGTCAGTTTTCAATTTGACTTCAAACTAAGAGAAATTATTGTATATTCTGAACAAAAACAATTAAAAAATGACCCAAATTACAGCAGAAATCTAACTTTCAAGGACACATGTTTACTTTTTGTTAAGTTAATTTTGGCTCAGTTTTACTACTGACCATACATAGACGATGCTTCACCATGGATTGTATTTAAAAAAATGCTACAAGAAATACCAGACACTAAAAACACAATGTTTATAGGAGTGGGTCTTTATGGCATTTAACAGCTTCTAAAAGCTGGTAGGATTATATAGAAATCTAAACAAAACGACTAGAAAGGTTTCCCAAAGCAAACACTGAATGACAAGCTTGAAAGTGATGGGAATAAACATCTTTTATGCTTTTATGAGACATGGAAAAGTCAAACCTGAGGACACTGTCACTCTTAGGAGTTCATACAAACACAGATAAGCTCCACACGAGGGACTTTGCTCATGGGTAATATGAGAAGAGCAGCTCCTCCCCTCCCTTCAATTCTGCAATTTTCCATTCACTATATCCCTAACATTTTATCCTGTCGTTCTTTTCTCCCCAACCTAAGTTTTTGTATTTTCTCCGCATATAAAATGAGCAGAAGTGAACCTAATGGAGCCATTTTAGCGTCAAACACTGGTAGAATCTCCTTACCTTGAGTAAAGGAAGCATCTGCTCCCCGGAGCCTCATAAAAGACCAGAGAACTCTTTATCTCTGTCTGCTGCTGTATTCGGATCAAGGTTGAGCCCATGCACGGTGCTGTGCTGTGCTGTGCAATACTCTTCTCCTCCAAGCACAAGCTCAAAAAAATCTCATGATGTTGCAATTGCATGTGTGAATGAATGAGTTTGTGTCTCACAAAACTTGATAAAACAAACACAACACTTACTTGGTCTCTCAAATGTTACCTTAGGACAGCATTCTTTTATGAACAGGCTGAGAATTAAAAGACTATCCTCCCTATTATTTTAAGCTTTTATTCTTTTACAAATTCTATATTTAGCATTGAAGGGCATCCATTCTCTTCTATTCTTATTCCTAAATCTTTCCCTTTTGTTCATGAGGATTTTCAACCAACTGGCAATGCTGAAAAATCAACCGTCCCGTGTGGAATTTTGCTACTGAACAGGAAAAGACAAAGTGTTTCCTTTTACCTTGGGAACACGGTTGATTCTCATAAAAGTCCAAAAGGAAATGCTGTATTTCTGGCTGGTTTCCAAACATGACTAAATGCTGTTTACTTTTATGGCTGTCTTATGGTGTTGCTTTCAATGGGAATTCATTAGGATCTGTTTCCAAGGAACTTTCCTCATGTTTTGGCAAGACTGTCCACAGGCTACCGGATATCATGCACAACTCACTAAAATGGAAATAATTGTGATATAGATGAGTGGTTGGGATGAGGTAATGATGATGTGTCAAAACTGCATGATTAAAAATAGCAGTGATAAGCAACGTTTGACTCAAAGAGAACAGGGAATGCTTTTAGGTATTACACTTGTATTACACACTAATGGAACAAATGCTCAGGAACATCCCAGAACTGTCTGAAATGTCCCATTTGTAATCCAACTCTTATTTCTTTTTCACCTCCCATGTGTTAACCCCCTTGAAATAAGTGATAACAAGTGAAAATGGTAAAAAAAAAAAGGAAAAGTTTCATTGGTCTTTTTTACTTTACAGTTGCTAAATTTCCTCAAAATCAATGTTTGTCAATCATGTTTGACGAAAAGCATTTTACTTTTTTTGGTTTGTACTTTTTACTTTCACTTTTGCTTTTTCAGAAAGACAAAACCATATTTTTTATATTTGCTATTTTTTCTGTTACCTGTAAATAAGACAGGGATTGAAAATTCAAGTCATTACGCAAAAGACATGACATAACATTGGATAATTAAGTCAAATTTCAGCATTTCTGGGGACATCTATACACGTGCTGCTTACGTATATGCGACAAGTACCTAGTCTGAAAAAGACCCACTCTGATGAAAATTCTGTTCTTGGTGTTTTTGCATGTTCTTTAAAGCATTATTCTGATGATAAAGGATACATGTAAAAGAAGTTAAAGACCCATGCCAATAAAAATATGTGTTTTTGGTGTTTTTAACAGGGTCTTGTGGTGTTTTTCTCATGATGGACATATTTGAAGAAAATTAAGATTAAAGCTGCATTTCTGTGTATTTCTTTATTCAACTCTGGGTGAATCAGGAGCAGACAAAAATGCTGTTTGAAAAAGCTTGTAGTTGTTACGTACAAACTGGAATCGGCAGGCCACAAGCACCCCGGTCTGCACCGTTCTGATGCATCCAACTGCAGACAAATTGATCCCTTTTCCTCCCCCGAGCTGGTATCTGGCTCAAAACTGTATGTCTGGATAGCTCCAACATTACTGGCCATTTTTGTAGCACCGGTAATGTTAGGTTGGGGATGTGGGGGGGCTGTAAGTGAGAGTGGGTAAACAGAGGGCTGTCAGTTAAGGCTGACAGAAGAGGGGCGGGGTTGCTACATGCAAACATTCCTGCCCATAACTCGGAGGTGAATTTCTAATGAATTCCTGTTGATTGAACTCTGTTCCAGAAAATGACACAGTTCTCTTAATTTTGGCTAAAAATGGCATAATCACAGTTAAAAGGCCACTGGAAACACTTTTGAAATGGATCAAATGATGATTGGTGTAGGACTTTGATTTATTATACTTTTAATTTTTACATGGTTATGTCACTCACTTCTCCCTTTTCGGCTTTTAAAATTCCTTTAATACTGTACTCATTTAGAAAACTTCACTTTTAGAGTACCATAGGTGGCTGCCAGCCCATTATTATAGCATTGGCACTTATGACAACACTACAGTACTATGGAAAGAGTGAGGCCTCACAATGTGGGAGCAGAGAGGTCTGGATCCCACGTCACCCTTAGCTTCCAGTCTCGGCCCAGGAGCTGGCAGCTGAAAGCTGATTCTGTGAGCTAACATTAACAGGAGCTGACAGACAGTCTTTGCATGAGTTACAGAGTGTAATTCCCTTTTTCTTCAGAACTCAGCTTTCCTTTTTTTAAACCGAAATGTGTCCATGACACACTTTTATTTTATCAATGGAAGAAGGGTTTCTTACTTTCCATTTTCTTTTGTTATAGAAACTTTTAAAACTGACAGTATTCAGAGTTGTAAAAAGGACTCCAGGAAAATGATTTAACATTCAAACCACAAAGACCTTAATGGTACAGTGTTATCAAAGGGACAAAGTCCAACAGACCCGTGGAGCTTAGCTAGAATCTTGCTTAGAGACCCCACAATTACACACAAAGCAGGCCCTTTAGATCACAACCCTCTGACCCCTTCATACTTGGTTGTTTGTGTTCAGTAATCAGGCAGTAATCCCTAGAAATGTCCAAATCAGTGTCGGGGTTTTCCAAACGGAGCGTTTCCTGCTCTGCTTGGCGACTGGCACCATGTTGAATAGGCTTTCTGTTGCCGACAGCCCAGATGCTGCACCTGTCTGGGGTCATCCAAATGTAGACATTTCAAATGCTTGCTAAGAATGAAAGATTTCTCTTTCTACTCCATTTATTTCCATCTGATGTTCTGGTCATGAGTCACTGTGAGCTGCTCAAATGACAACATTTTAGAATATATAAAAAAAGGTTTCTAGACCTTTTGTGAACTATCTGTCGTAGGAATTGCATGCATTTTTTAAATTTCATTAGGGAGCACTTAAATGGTTTACATTTTGCAGCTAACATTTGGTGCGTTGGGTATTGAGGAGAAAAAGGTTAAATCCCAAAAAGGCCGCAGCTTTTTTCGTTTTGTGCCAGACTTGGAGGAGATTGTGTTTCAGTATGCTGTGATATTAGTTTGCAGTCTCAAAACCTGGTTTGTTGATGTAGCTTTCTTTAGTCTGAAAGTTACATCCCCCTCCGGGGAAGCGGGAGTGATTCCAGACTCCAGTTGGCTCGTCTGTGCTCCTGTACTTGGCCGTGGATCTCGCCTCTGGCTCGTCTCGCGCCCCCAGCCATCCCCCACTTCCACGTGGATGAAGCCCATCGGCCTCACTATTCAAACATGTAGTTGTAGAGTAGGGCTGCAGGATATGAGGAAAACTCGCGATATGCGATATTTAAGATTAATATTGCGATAACGGTATAATTTGCGGTATATAAACAAATAACAAAATAAACAAAAACACCATTCCCATTTCATTGCAACAGTTTAAAAATTATACTCCAAATGACCCTCGTTGACATAGGAGACAAACATCTAACATAATAGGCCTCCATCCAATTGGTCAACAAGGTGAAGACGTCCATCCGATTGGTCAAATGCATAAAGGGATTTATTTGGTTCGTTAAATGCTTCAAGCCATAAGGTTGTATTAACACATTTAAGGTTTACGATTTATTGCGATTTTCACTGTCTTTTGCGATATGCATATTGCAGAGCTGGATATTGCGATAACGATAAATGAATTTTCGTTGAAGTTTTTCCTTACCGAGAAAGAGGGTTTAAGGGCAGAAATGCCCAGTTTATCTTAGTCTGTTTGGTTTAGTTTAGCAATTACCTATTAAATTCTATGACTGATTTTATGTTCTTTTTCAATTACCAGTATGACGCTCATTGAGACAACTGTTGTTGTAATGTTGGGCTAGATAAATAAAATTGAATTGAATTGAAATGTACATTTGAGGGAATGCTGTTTTACTTAAGAGTTAGTTTCTGTTATTGTGCTGTCAAGCCATTCAAGGACAATCCCTGCAAGATTTTTCAGCAATCCTTTTTTACTTAATGGCATAGTTGAGAGCTAAATTCCACAGCTTTGTTACCTTTCTCCAGTGATTGGGTTTAAGTCTCGTCTCTGGCCTGTCTGTCTCTCCTCTCAGCGAGACACTTGGGGGCCAGGCTGGGCTCAGGGGACCGTAAAAGCCGGTTTGTGTTTGATTAGTGGTGCAGAGCTCCATGTGAAAATCCTAATTTTGAATCCCTGAGGGATCAAACCATTCAGGAAGCTCTATAGGAAGAAGGGGAGTCATTTCGTATGTGCATATCATGAATTTAAATGTACGTGTTTGGTAAAGAAAAGTAGTCGGATGTCTCATTCCTGAGCACAAAACAGACATATGATTTCAATTAAGGTCCTGCACCTTACCCTCCCCTCCTCAACCTGTCCTCCCCTCATTTGTCTACAACTTTGTGGCAAAACAGCAGTTCTGGACTACGTAGACTCCCACTTAAAATGCAGAATAACCAGAAAAGGTCTCGCAAATAAGATAATAATCTCTGTGAATCCTGGATAAAATATCTATCATAATCAAGACAATGTTAACAAACAAAAGGAAAATGAATGCCTACAGTGAGAAATATCCTCTTTTTCCCATTACTCCTCAAGGCTCTTTTATTTTTTGAATACTCTCATGCACCGTCAGTCTTCCTGAACCGTTAGCCATGCTTAGATGCCTCTGGGACAACAAGTCTTCCCGAATTTATGAGCTGTAGACAATGCTTGCATCCATAAATAGTAGTTTCTGCTGATTTTACATTTTTCTTATCCCATCGTGTTATGTTTTCTTCCTGTAAGCCACCATGAGAACAGTTATAGCCCAAGAAAAAGGAAAAGTGTTTTCATTCATAAATGACCTTGTAGTAATAGTGATCTGTACAGTTTGTGTTTAAAATTATACAATATTTTAAGATGTGAAAAACAACACTAGACTATTAGGTAGGTAGGTAAATTAATTTTAAAAAAGAAACAAGACTAACCGTGTGAAGTGAACCAATCAAAATAGAATCCCTGACAACTCCAAACTACTAGTCCAGTATCAGGAATAAATCTTTTTAAATAAGACAGTTGTCTCACAGCGGATTTCTATAATTTTTCCGGCACTGAACTGCTGCTGCGTTATAAGAGCTTGAAAGCACTTGCAGGTCCTGAAAGTTACCAACCTGGCATTTTTATTAGGCGAACACCAGATGTGCTGTCTTTTATAAATCTAAAGTCTGTGGAGCAGACATGCAGAGCCTAAGAGAAAAGATCACTGCAGAGAAAGTTTAAAAAAATGACCAAAGGAATGGGGATCGGGGTGGTTATTTGAACCAGATGGAGTCACACCATCCCAGACAGGTGTGTGTGAGGGTGAAAATGAGTAAACATGTATGTGCTTCTTATGAGAGAGCAACACTCTGAGGTCCTAATGTAACACAAAGCAGGACTGGCCTACAGGAAGAAACTATTTGCAGATGTTGGATTTTTTTTTTTCTGAATTTTTCTTTAAATTCTAACAGTTGGTCTGAATCTAATATTCTATAGAAAAACATTTTTCCTTTTTTATTCTCTAGACCAAAGAAAATTAAAAAAAAAAAGTGACCAGGTTGCCGGTTTTTTTTTATACTTCTGGCAATTTAATTAGCTTTGATTCAGGTTTTTATATTGAATTGGGTGATGGGGCAGCTTCATTCTCTGTATTTCTACATCATCTGTCTGAAACCACAAACAAATCTTTATCACAGACCCGTTGTTGCTCTCTTAAGACCTTAAGCTGGGTTTGACTTTGTGACGTTTAACCTTGGGCTTCTCCACAATGGGCTTGCAGTTAAACTTAAAGGAAAAACCATTTGACAGGTTTTTTTTCTTTCTGTCTGTAAAACAACAGAACAATAGAAGATAAGTGGCTTTAACTCTGCCTGAATTAAAATAACAATTAAGAAAAACTTTTTTTTTTGTTTACTTTTGCCTGTCACAAAAAAAGCTCCCGTTTGTTTTTTAACCTTTGTAACATAAAGACAATTCAGTACATGTTGAAGAATTCTCTGATGTTTACTTGTCTAATCGCACAGATCGGTATCAAGACACAGCAGAAGTGTGTAACCGAATCTACTGTTGAGGATTTTGCTCTTTCTGTTTTTCTCTTTTTGTGTTGGGAAACACGAATAAAAACTCGTCTGACTGCATAAGTTATCACTGATCATTATCTGGAGATTAAACCCACATTTAAAAAAACAAAAATGAAAAATAACAAGTTGAAAAAAAAGTAGAGATGATTAGTTCTCTTGTAGACCTTATTTTCTTTTCATCAGGAAGTTGAGAAATCTAAAAAGAAAGCTAAGAAGAAAAGATCACTTAAGACAACAGATAAGGGAATACAAAGTAAAATGAAATGTTCTCAAACAGACCTGGAACGAGGAGGGAGGTGTTTGTGAAAGAGAGGAGTTGGGCTGAGCATGAAGAATGTCCTCTGACAAGAATAACCCAAACGGGGCGCACATTTTAATTCAATTTACATTTTTCTTTTGAGTTTTTCTAAGAATTTTCACTTTCTACATTTTAAAAACCTATAATGATTTACCCAGAGGCCGGTTTTAATAAAGTTCCCGTGATATTTAAATAAGGACAGCTTAAGATAAGGCGTATGATCTGGTTTGGCCTGTTTGACTGTGTTGTTGTTGAGATCAGACTCGAGCGCGTTTTGGTGATTCTGACATCTTTCTCAAACTTTTCCAGTCATAATGGCTATCCTTAGTTTTTCCTTTTTGTATTGTCTAGATTTTGAAATGCATTTCTTAAATGTTGATCATCTCGGACAGAGGGAAAAGGCAGTACAGAAGTACAGTAGGCCTAGGTACGTGTGTGTTTGTGCATGTGTGTGGTCCATGCGAGGACAGGATGAAATCCAGCAGATCCATCTGTTGCAAAGACCAGGGTCCTGTCTGAAAAGCAGGGAACCTCCACCACCTGTGGTGAAAGGAAGACCATCCCAAAAATAACATCCACACATCTTCTCACAGATGCAGAGACAAACTGAATCCAGTGGCTCAACGGAATCTGCTTCCCATCCTGCAGTACTTGTAAACAACCTCCTCCATCTCAGCTGAAATGTTTATATTTTGGAGCTCTGATAATGTTTGGTCATTAAAAAAAAAAACGTTGCTTATCTTCACAATTCAAAGTCCTAAAGCACTAGCAGAAGTGGTGACATCAGCGTTGCAGTAGAACTTTATCAGTGCAGTTCAGTCTCAGAGGCAGACGAGAGTTATCTGTGAAAGTGGCTGATAGCTGAAGCATTCAGATGCGCGGTGATGTCACCGTATCCACCGTGCGGATGCATGCAGAGGGCACTGACCCCGGTATAAACACACTTACTGAGTGTACACTGGCGCGGGGAAGGTGTCGAATGCGTTCTGTCAGAGCACTTCTGTGCCAAGAGCTTAAAAAGACAGCTGTGTTAACTTTTGGCATGTCACAAAGTGCTTTAAAATATTGTTTCATCTTTTGAAGCATCTGAGCCTTGTCAGAATTCGTAAACGTTTTAGTTTGTAGGAGAAGTAAGCAACAAAGGAAACTAAATATTTATTCCACAGAAGTACTCTAGGTTTTGGTGAAAACATCTGTATAAAATCTTTTTTTTTTCTTAACCTCTTTTATTTAAAGGATTCTGTAATAAAAAATAAAAAAATCCCCATTTTTACTTGTGTCATGACCTTTGTCACAATAATTCTTCAATATCAGCCTTTAACTTTTTGTGTCAACTACAAATTTTTAACAATAAATTCCACATTCCATACGACTACAAATCTAAATCCAATGTGTTTTTATGCTAACGTTCTTCCTTTTTTTCATCTTTTGCAGAACTTCCGTCCCATCACCAGCGGGTACGGCAGTTACAGTCGTAAGCCGTCATACACCCCTGAACCCCAGCCCCCTCAGGCGCCTCAGCCAACTTACCTAAATAATGGACACTCCAGACCCAGCAATGGCCACTCCTATGGACACGGAAATGGAACTGGGCATGCTCAGTACAGCAACCCAGCGGGGCTGTACGCTCACAACGGCAGCAACGGAGAGAAGTTTCTGTCAAACAAGATGGGCGGTCTCAACCTTAGCGCCACACATAGGTGAGAGCGACTGCTTGGCTGGGGCCGTTGGATTCTAAAAAAAACATATGGGGCCCACATTATCTCACATCTTACAGTTTTGACAGCTTTAGTGAAATCGACTTTAGGAACTGTAGAGGGTATGTTTAACATTTTTCTGCTTTTAAATCTAAAACATATCACAATAAAACTTCAAATATTATAGGGAAAGTAGTTGCACTTTTTAAAATAATATTTGTCCCGGGCTCATCACAGCATGTGTTATTTACATTTAAAACAGAGCACTGAATATTGCCCCCTTTTTTTTGCATCTGCAAAAACCAGAGCATAGTAAAGCTAAAGTGTGCTTTAACTCCTAATTTCTCTATTGAATCTTATTGGCTTTCAAAGAAATGTTCTATAGCTTTTCCCTCTTCAGTGTCATCGCTCTGTGCTTTTGTACACGCATAATGACAGGTGCGTCTCCAGCGTCTATCAGAGTTTCTGTTGTAAGAGCTTCCCCAGGTATGATGTAAGTTACAACAGCCATATTTTACACTCGGCAGATGTCGGTATGTGTCCGTGAACCCGCTCCCGTGAGGGCAGTTCCACACAGAAACACTAGTGTTTTGGATGCACCTGCACAGATGGCCATGTGCACTGGAAAAGCTATTTGTTGTTGTGCATCCCCCTCAATAGGCCAATAAATGTGTCTCCCTGTGAACATCCTCTCCTGCACTCCCAGAGTCCCCTAGGGGCCAAACCGCTAATCCTTACAAGCAAGCAAGAACACACCGATATTTGAACTCTTTTTCAAAAGCAGCCTTTATCCTGCTGTCGTCTGCCTTCTTTTACACATTCATTACTCCCACTTCTCTCTTTGTGCCCTCTTCATTTTCGGCCACCTATGCACACATTCACGCTTTAGGAGGGGGGTTTGGAGACATGCATGCTGCTAAGTGTGTCTGGATTTGCATCATCTGTCAGCAGCTCTTCTCGCCTTCTCCCTAAAGTTTGAAAGTTGAAACCTGTCGAGTGAGGGCCATCCATCCTGGAAGCTTTGGGACGGTTTTAAGGGTGGATGAGTGCGCAGAGTCGTAGTTTAAAGCTGCTTGATGGTTGTGGAATTTTCCTCTGTACAACTATCTGATTTGAGAGCAAAATGAGGGAAAAAATTATAAAAGAAACTATTGTTTGTTTTTAAACTAAAAAGAATTAACCCTTTTTTTTTTCTTCTTTTTTTTACTATCAAAGGACTCTTCCCATTACATTTTTTATTGTTGTAAAACACAAGACAAAAATACCTCATTAGGGTTGTAAAGGTATAGTTGGTGTAACACAATAAAAAGATGAAAACACATAAAGCAAAGACAAGACTTCTATTGAAGTTGTAAAAATTCAATAGAGGAACTCATAGGGTGATGATATTATGGGGTTAAACAAAAGCGAAAGGGTCTTTTCATGCTATCTTGTGACAAAAATGAAACCAAAATTTGAAACTCAAACGCATTTAAAAAAGATTGTTTGACAAAGAAAAACAGGAAAAAGTTTGTTTATTCCTTAAAATCAGTTTCTAAAATTCTGTGATGTGTCCATTTTTGCAGTACTTATTTTGTTTGCATGCTTTTACTTTAATACCATTGTATAATAAGGTTTTTGGCAACAACATAAGACAATAAAAATGTAAATCAGATGAACTCATAATAGACCCCTCAGGAGATTCTTTTTTGTAGTTTTCACTGGATGTACTTTGAGTGTGTTGTTTATGAATGTGTCATCCATCCTGTAGTTGTCATAGCTTGTATCACTATACAGAAGCACTGTGTGATCCTCCTTTTGCATGTGTTTTTCAGTCCAGAGCCTCCCGTACAGTCTCCTGCGAGCTGGAACGGCTTTGATCCAGAGTCTGATGTTTATAAGATGCTGCAGGACTATGAGGAGCCCATCTCTGAGCCCAAACAGTCTGGGTCCTTCAAATACCTTCAGGAGATCCTCGAGGCTGAGGATGGAGGTAAGCAATCATGTTGTTTTGTTTGATTTTTGTATACAAAATGCATTAGGTTTTTCTAAAACTTTAAACTAATTTTGATTATTTATCAATGCTTGCTGTGGGAATGCTAATAATATGTACATTGTGCGAAAACAGATCTGCAGGGATTGTGCTCTCCAGCCTCATTTGGTCAACTCTCTGCTCCTAAGCTGAATTGGTTAGGAGGCCCAATGGCTGAACTTTGGATGCAGCAGGAACAATGATGTTTTTGTTCTGATAATTGAACCACGGAGCAGCTCTTTCCCCTCACAAGGATGCTGTAGAAAGCACAAGATGGTGTCCAACAATTCCTCATGTGTTTTGTGGACAATCAATCAGTGAGGCCAGCAATCACGAGAGAGCGAAGCTTCTTTTTATAAACTTTGCTCTCTGCCAAAGCGTTAAATAACTTCTTTCATTACAGCATTAGAATAAATACGGATGGAGAAAGGCTAAATGATACCTGCAGTCATGTCTGCAGAGAACGACCGGACTTCCTCTTAAAGACCTACTACTGTCATCTTTTGATTTAATTTAAAATCCTTCCCAGTCGTCTTTTAATCTTTATTATGCCCTTTCCTGGCAAAATCATTCATCCTGCCTTTTTTTTAGAACACAGTTTCTGCAGAGCACCAAAGGTTTGATAGAAATTTGCCTCTGAGTTGTTGTTGCCGGGACCGTTGACCCAGAGCAACCCCGCTCCCCCTTCCCCTCCCCATTGCAGACTGGAGCAGGGAGCTTGTGTCCCGCCCAGCATATTTACTACTTCACAATAATTAAAAGAAATATTCAGAAATGAAATTTTGAGCTTCTCCTCATCATCAGAAAAATGCCACAAGTGCATGTTAAAAACAACATTTTCATTAGGAGTGGTTAAGCAAACAGAGAGGAGTTGCTTTTCTATGGTGGCCCAAAAGGGTCACAACACATTAACTCACAATAAATTAACTCACAACACAACACATAAACTCACAACACTTTCCCATACCAAAATGAGCCAATAGGGATGGTTTGGGCATCTGATCAGTCAGCCCTTTTTCAAATTTGAGACAAAGAACAGTTTATCGCACAAAAACAATCAATACAGTAATAACTGTTTGTTAGAAACAGTTGTATTTACTTCCGAAAACAAAAAAAGTGAAATTGTGTTTTTACGTATAAAAAGAAAAAAAAAAATATATATATATATATATATATATATATATATATATATATATATATATATATATATATATATATATATATATATATATATATATATACATTATAAAAGTTATGTAATTTTATTGACTCAGCTCAGCAGCTCGGTTCCATACACATACCTCTTCTACATACAGCCGGATATTATCAAAGATATTATCATGTATGTGTATTTTTTTTCAACAGTGCTTATAAGTTTACAAGTCTCCAGCCATAAAAAACGGCTCCAAGAACATTTTATTTTAGAATTTATTTATTTGTTCAGCATTGCAAAGCATCTGTGTGATGCTATCAGGCTTTTTCCCTAAAAAAAATAGATATTTGGAGTAAATATTTTCCTCCGTGCAGCCCTGTGACTCTTCCTAAGCCAGGCTGACTAAAGCATTTCTCATCGCTGGCATGGCTTTCCTTTTATAGGAAAAGAAAGACAGAGAGGTTTGAAGACACAAGGATGAGAGAGGGCGGATCAAGCAGAATGCAGAGGACAAAAGGAAGCGGGAGAAAGATAAAGAAGTTCAAACTGGCTCATGTAGAGAGGAACATGCAGGGGAGGGATGTTTTAGTTTGGTGATTTATTGCAAAAGCAATTTCACAATGGACAATAAAGTTAGAAATACAGCTTTCCTGTCTGACCAGTCGGCATTCCACTATTTAAGGGGGGGTCGTGTGAGACTGGTGGCAGTGAAAGAAGGCTGCAAGACCTGAAACTAAAGCAGCTTTTTCCAGATTTATGTTTGCTACTGAAGCATGACAATTGTTTAGGGAGTAATAAGTATAACACGAGCGCTGGTCCATTCAGTCAGGGGAGACACGTGACCCAAAGCACAAATCATAGTGTCAATGTTTTTTCTTAGTCTGAATACCTGTAACACATACAACATTCACTGAAGTTTTTATTTTATTTATTATTATTATTTAAATCAAAGGCTTATGTAAGGGGATGTTTTTACATCCAAATACATGCAATCCAATTTCCAGTGAGACATTTTACACACAGACTTGTTGCTCTACTTAAGTGGTCTATTTAAAGCCAGAATTCTTTGGTAAAGTAAATAACTGGTTAATTTTTAAATATAAATGAAGTTATTTTGTTTAATACCCACCTTTTATATTTCTATTTTGGCAGCATATTTGACACAGGCTGTTTGTTTGACTGAAGCAGTAACTATGCTTGACCCTATTTGAGTATTGAAAGCTGTTCCACACTTTATTACATTTCATCTTTTTAGGTGGACATGATGGCTTTCTGTCTCATCTTTCTGTCTAAACTTCCCATTTTCTTTTTCTTTTTTTTTAACTTCACTTGTTTTGTTTTGTTTCCTTTCCTCGTCAAAAAAAAAACAAAAGAACCCGATAACTCCACATTTCACATGTTCTCCTGCTAAAAACTTTACCAAACAAATACACTTGTATGTTTTTAAGACACTCTAATCATTTGAACGTGTCCCCTTTAAATATTCAAGGGAAACATGTTCACTTTATTTTTTTCTGTCTGTTCATATTCTCTAATGTATATATGCTTTATATTAGAAGAATTGATGGTTTCTGGCATCTTAAATGAAATTACAACAGTTTTACCAATTTCCCCTAAAGAAAATTAGCGTCTTGATTCACTAACTTATTTCTAGCTCTACTTTCTTTATGAAAGTTGACAGGATCTAAATCACAAGAAATAATGTTAAGCTACCCCTAAAGTGAGGATCCAAAGCAAACCTCTTACTTAATATCTCACTTCTCATAACACTTAAAGAAGGATGATCTGAAGAAGAAAAAGCTAAGTGTATTTAGGTTTATCTTCCCTGCTGTCTGTTGTCTTTTAGCTTTGGAAGCTAATTGGCAAGTTAAGCTGCTGATGAAATGAAGAAAAAAAAACCCTCCAGTTTATTCAAGCATCCTTTTAAAAGCTGTTTGTCTCTTTTGTTTGGGTTCAAAAATGTCATTTAATCCGTGTGAGAATGGGCCATCCGGTCAAAGAGGTTCCCAGCCGGTTGGTGTTCTTTTCAGATCTGTCTATACTCTGACAACAGGGACATATGAAGGTGAACAACTCTGACTTGAAGCTTTGAGGCAAGCTGTCATGCTTTTAGTTATACCCTAAAGCATGCCTCATTGTCAGGCTTTTAAATCATTGTAGTTTGCCTCCATGTTAGCCCAAGGGCCCCTGCAGAGGCTGTGTTGATTTTAAGGGGCTTCCAAAGGTAAAACAAACACGAGTGTCAGTTTGAGAGGAATTCCACGACCTCTACGACTACTTTTGATTGCTGTGAGGATGAAATGGGGGCAGAGGGACTGTTCAAATTCTTGTTGCTAACAGGGTTATTTAAGGCAACATTGAACCTGAACTCAGAGATCTGCAGAAACTGAAGGGAATGTAAAACTGTCAGAAAGAGAAATTTGGACAAACACAATGAACTTTTGTCTAATACACAGAAATGTGTATTATGTATCTGCAATTCTAAACCACTGCCGTGCTTGCAAATCGACAGTCATCCTTGAACTGAGCTGTTTCCTTGTGATTTGTTTAAATTTATAGAAATTGAGGTAGTTTGCTTACAAATGTGAGGACCTGGAATTGCTCTGTTGCAAATTAGACCTAATGGCTTCCTCTTTCATTACTGAAACTTTGGGTTGAGGAAATTACATCAAGAGTTCAATCACTGACTGGGAAAAGAAATAAAGATTGATAACTGTTGAACAGTCCGTTCAGGAACTGACAGGATGATGTGTGATGCTGCCCACTATACCTTTAACGTATGTTAAGTGTATGGTTTTAGGCTTTCTCAGAAACTCTTCTGGAGGAATAAAAAAACTTCAAACAGCAGAGCGGCACTGAACCTTCTCTTAGGTTTTCAAGATCAATCCCAGATGACCCCCAACAAAGAAAGATGAAATGTTCTTGGTAAACATCCCCTCTGTCACTTTGCCATTCACACTAATTCCACCACACAGCAGAGATGGAGACCACAGGGAGCGCTACGAGGATGAAAGGACACGAGATTTAAGGCCATAATGAGATTCCTAGACTGTGTGGGGCAAATGCATGACTCAAGTGGTAGAAAGCAGAGTCCTTTCAGCTTTGTAGGAGCTTTTTCTTTGAATAAAACAGCAATCTTTTTTTTTCTTCCTTTTTTTTTTTTTTGTATTAAAACTTTTTGTTTACCCCGGGGGTGAGCAAGAGCAGAGCTGATAACATCACTGGGAAGGCCTCCCCGAGTCTCCAGTTAACCATGGCTAAAGGAAAGCAAAAACGTCTTCTTTTTTCATTGATTTACATATTATCAACGCGTTTAAAGTAAAAAATAAATAAATAATGCACATCTAGTTTGACAAAGTGTGATATCTAGAAATCTGTATTCCCCTATCAGGATTCGATTTGCATCATCATACATAAACTAACTTTGTAAATGGAGACAATCTAGATATTTATCCTTCATTTGACATTTAAAGCTATGAATTAGGTGTACACCTTTTAATCAACAAACACAAAATGTCTATGACATAATGGCTTCAAACATTAAAACTGGGTATTTTGGGGCTTTTAGAACATTTTCAGAGTCATCATTTATTGCCGTTACATTAAAAATGAAACCGTAACAATATCAAAGTCGTGGAGCTGCAAGCCCCCACCAGTTTGCACGCCGCCATCTTAAACCAAGAAATGTGGTTAAAAAAATTCATTTAAATAGGGTGGGATTATAGAGATTTGCTTCTTCCCTCTCCTTTTTAAGCTATAAATGAAACTCTTATCGACTTTAGATAATAATCATTATATTTAATTAATCCAATGTGACCGAAGTGTGTGTTGTTTCCATTACTGCAAAAATCAATCTTCATGACACTGCGTCATCACACTGTTAAGAGGATTTTTATCATTATTTTTGTCTTTTAATCGTGGTACGTCTTTCTTTGCGAAATTAGTTGGATATATCTGATTTCTTGTTGTATTGTTTATGAAAAAATTACGTGAAATAAACAAATCAAATCAAAATGTATTCATGTATTGTTTAAAGTAGTGTGAAATAAAAGGATTAGTGCACACAACGCGCATCCCCCGCTGCGGTTCACCAACAGCTACTTGTACTTAACCTGACCTGGTGGAAGCAAGCTTGTGATTGGATGCCTTTTTACCTGCATTACATGTTCATAAAGAGGCAAAGATAGTAATCAAATCAAATCAAACTTTATTTATAAAAAGCGCTTCTCATACTTTGCGCAGCTCGAAGTGCTTTACATTTGAAATCAGAGGTTCAAATAAAAACCCACCCCCCCCGGTTAGAGACACAACAGGAAGAGAAACTAACAAAACTTTCCAGAAACCGATTTAATACGTACTGATTGATTTTTATACCTTTTTACGAACCTGATCTTGTTTATATATTTGGTTTTCAAACAAAACTGCTTTCACTCTCAGTCGTAGATCAACTCTTTGCTACGTCCTTTACATCCCTAATAGTATTACCCACCTTCATCCCTGCAGCTGGTAGCAATTAAAGTAGCCTTAAGTTGTTGTGGAAACCCTCATTTTGTTTTGCTTCTTTGAAACTTTTTTCACTATGACATTTTTCTTTTTAAGTTTAAAAAGTGAATGACACCTCATCCTTAAAAACTCTCATTAAGGCAACTAATGACGTAGGAAAGACAATAATCCCACAAATAGCAGCTAATGCCAGTTTTTAATCTCATCTTGAGCGGTCACATGATAGCAGTTACTGGCGGATAGAAAGCGCTTTGAGGTGTGCTCCAGATGCAGCGTTATTATACTGCGGTTAGTAGAGGGTATGGACGGGCTGTTGGCGGTTAAACCTATGTTGGCACATCATCAGTGAAGGGAGTTCATACTTTGGTTTGTAGCTCCACTGATCTGCCCTCCTGCACTTCAAACCGCCTGACGGGCTAAGACAGTCATACACCGGCATAACTAAGCAGTGGTGCATAATAATTACTCCTAATAAGGTTGCCATCTGTGGGAAAGCTGTAACTGGTGTCCAACTTTACCCAAAACACAAGTTTATTCAATTGTCACAAACTAGTGAAAAGTAAAAATATAGCAAAGAAAAGTTGTTCTAACTTGCTTTCCTCCGTGTAGTTTCACATGTATTTTCTAATTGTAGCATACTGGTGAGATGGGGAAATCTTGGCTTCTGAAGCATGAGCTGTTCTCTCTGCCTGCAAGGTTGACTGAGGAATTCTTGCTAGGAAATGCCACTGCAGAATTTGACACTTGAATGAAGCATGGAAGGGGGAGGGGGGTCAGGGAAAGGGCAAGATGCAGGAAAGAGAAATGTCATATACCTCCAAACCCAGAAATTCCCAAATTTGCTCTAATGCTTTTGTTTGTGGTATAATACAGACTGACTGATTGAAATGTCTACTTTCAGAGAAGTAAAGCAGATGGGTTTTCAAGGCTTAAAGTCCCACTCCAATCATCTTTTGATCTATTTTAAAAGCATTCCCAGTGGTCTTCTAATTACGATTATGCCATTTTTAGCCAAACTAAAAAAAAAAACGTGTGTCGTTGTCTATGAAATCATTTCTGCAGAGCGGCAGGAGTTCATTAGAAATGCATCACTGAGTTGTGGGTACAACCGCCGGCCTGGAGCAACCCCGTCCCCTCTTCCCCGCCACGTTGCTAAGAGCGTGGGGAGCGTGTGGCCTGCTCAGCGTATTTTCTGTCACAAATAAGCTCTCTTTCAAACAGTATTTTTTTATGCTCTTGATTTACTGCATTTTGAATAAAGAAATAACCAGAACTTCACTTTTAAGTTTCAATATATGTCCTCCATTATCAGAAAACACATTTTATTGCAGATGAGTCTTTGACTCCTTGATGCCTGTTGATGCAGATATGCGTCAAACCACTTCTCCAACATTTTAGCATCATAAAAGCAAAAGCATTAGTGATAAAATTTTTCATAGCTAGAAATAAATTCAGATGTCAAGGGATGAAAGGGAACACTTTTGTTCCAGTCCCATACTTATATGCTTTATTATTGATGATCATTTTTGAAGCCAAACAATTGATCTTATGTGTGTCTTGTTATTTGTAGGTCTGTCCCCCACGGAAAGGATGAGAAACCTGAAGTCTCCAGTCAAGTCTCCAATCAGATCTCCTATCCCAAAGCTGGGAAGCCCCATTCCCACCCCCGTGTCTGGTCTTCAGAAGCTGCCCCAATGCACCCGCTGCTGTAATGGCATAGTGTAAGTACTTTCCAGAACCCATTTTTGTTTTTATTTTATCAAAACAAAGGGATAAACTGCAGAGCAAAATTCTTTTATAACTATATTTCTCTATATACTGGTCTAACATTATTAGTTTAGCCAAAAATTCATAGCCAAGTTGCACAGAAACAAATGGTGCAATAGAACACTTGGCCCACATCTGGATACCATATTAACATTTTATCATTGCTCCTTTGCTACTTGAGGTGAGTCAAAGTTGTTTAAAGAACTGAAACAAAAGGGTTAGCTTACACCCTGTCGACTTGCAGCTACAAGCAGTAAAGCCCTCAGAAAGCTCATTATGACGATTTATCAAAGTCACATCCCACCCCATTCGCTTTGTACACATAACTGAACGCTTACACTTTACAGCTTTACAGACTTTTTTCCAAAGTAACCACAAGCACCGGTAATCCCTCCCTCTGTTAAAGCAGCTGCTGGTAAGCAGTGACCTCATTGTTAACTACTTGTGAACAAGAGAGCATTGTGGGGACTCGCAGGGCACAATTAGACTGTTATGACCCTTCCAGCATTTTACAGAATTTTTTTTTTCTTTTTTTGGACCTAGTTACAACTTCATCCGGCAAATCGTGTGGTTTTCCTTCAGAGAGCGGTTTAAAAAAATAAATAAAAAAATAAAAAAGGGGCACGGTAATGATGGAATGGTCGCAGGAGCAATTCCAGAGGGGAAAATCTTTTTGGGAGCAGTGAATGCACAGTTGAGGCTTTTTACAGCTGCTGTCAACTGAGCAAAGCTTTCAGTTTCTAAACTCACTGGTGGCAAAGTAAATATGTGGCGTGACACGTATTGACTCAGGTCTGACGGTGAGTTTCCTCGACCTGGAAACATTCCTGGAATGTGATCTTTCCCTGACATTTGACTTCTGAAAACAAATATTAAAATACCTGATAGGTTACGGTGGCTGTAAACTATGATTAGATCTGATTTGCATTTATGGTGAAAAGCTTAAAAAAAACAACTGCATGTTGAGTATAGGCAATTTAGTCACACCACTGCCCTTTATCTCCTTTCTGTATTTATAATGCCTCCCTGGAACGTGCTATCAGGACGTTTTCTTTTCAAGACAACTTTCTAAACTGTTCTTATCGTTACAGAATTTTCTTATCAGCCCTTCAGTAAACTGACCCAATAATATTCCTCTCTGTGTCAATGACAGGCACATCCCTAACAGTAAAATGTGTTCAGGAGACCATAAACGTCATATCTTTATATGTTTTGAAACTTTCCTGTCATGCTATGCTTTTCCTGTATGAGACTGAAAATATATTCTTAGAAAAATAAAAGCTGAAGCTGCTTTCTTTCTTTCTTTCTTTCTTTCTTTCTTTCTTTCTTTCTTTCTTTCTTTTTCACTGTGGTTTCCAAAATGTTCTGTCAAAATCAGGCTAGTTTATATTTTGTGGTAACTCCCAGCTTTTCCAGTTGGGTGAAGAGCAAGGAGCATGACAACTCAACCTGCCTTTGGCTCAAATGAGGGGTTCGTTCAGCTGTGAACGCAGCCGGCGTGATGAAATTCAAGACTTTCCCTTAAAGCCTCAGAATCCAAGCTAAGGTTTTCTAAAGCTGTTGTCCTATAGTGTTGACTTTTGAAAAATTAAAACAATCAAGATCCAGTTCAACAGCTTAGTTTGTGGGATCTCAGACACGGGGAAAAGCAAATGTAGTCCCACACGGAAAAATCTCTCACTAAATCCAAACTCTTAAAGGGTTTTAAACAAATTGTCTCTTGGACGAAAGGGGAAACGTCAAGTATGTGGTGTTTATAAAACTGCTACGATGACAATCTCCATCTGTCTTCACTTATCCCCTCTCCTTCTAATGGGTTTTGTTTCTCCTCCTGTCTCTGTGCAGTGGCACCATCGTGAAGGCCCGGGACAAGCTCTACCATCCAGACTGCTTCATGTGCGACGACTGCGGCGTCAACCTCAAGCAACGGGGATACTTCTTTATCGAGGACAATCTGTACTGCGAGACCCACGCCAAGGCTCGCGTCCAACCCCCAGAAGGCTACGATGTCGTAGCTGTGTACCCCAACTCCAAAGTGGAGTTAGTCTGAGATGTTGGCAGCACTGAGATCAGACTGGGAAACCAAGATAATGTTGGACGGTGGCGGGCAGACTATAATGACCAAGACGGTTATGATCTGTCGGGTATGATGCTGATCTTGGATCAGTTTTACCTTTGGGGTTTTGGAATACACTGATCCCAAATCAGCATTTCCGCACTGACAGACTTGGTTTATGTTGTATATATTGAGCATACATGGAAATGTTGTCATTGAGGCCCGGGGTTGATGTTGATGAACCTCCAACCACGTCAAATCAGTGAGGAGATTTTCATTTAGTTTTGTTTTTGTACAGTTTCTCAAACTGAAAATCTCAATTTTGTCCTCTACACTAATAAAAAATAAAAACTCCAGGTAATTTCCACATTAAAATCACAGAGTTCAGTAACAGAGTAGGTCATACTAAATCTAAGAATGAAGTAAAATTAGAGTTAATGATTGTAGCTGCAGCTAAAAACCAATAACATCTTCCAAAAACCTTAAGCTGGCTTTTGAAAGATAAACTGTAGAGTTTCATTATAAAACTGAAGTAGTTCATTTTTATTGTGACTTTTATTAAAGCATCCTGCTTCAAAGTACTAATTAGCCCTTTCTGCAGTGATGTCAGGCCAATTCCTCTATATTTGAAATACTTGGATATGGGACTGTTATTATTATTTTTTTTAATGAACAATGAAACCCTGGACTCACACTGTCTGGACTTGTACACTTCTAATTTACATTCATGCACAGTTTGTTATTCAGACCAGCAACTTAGTTTTTTTTGCGCAATCATATTGACCCCTAAAGTTTATCTGCATTCTGAGGTAGATGATTTACTTTTGTTGCTAGGAAACCAGAAACTCGTACATGCAGTGAGACAAACACGAAAATACTTCTCAAGGCTCACAACTATTACTGCAAGCTACAAAGCAGAGAAGCGACTTTCTTGTCATTTTGAACAGTAAAACAGAATTCCTCACCCTCCGTTTCACATGCACCTGACTGGGATTTTCCTTTCTCACACTTTAAACCTTCAATGGCTCACACTGCCTTTGTAAAAAGTCTGTGCTGGCATCATCATGCTCTCGTAAGGACTATTAAACGCGTCTGTGTGCTTTTGAGATATGAGACAAAGCCATGGAAAACATTTAAAGTAACTTATAAATTAGGACTCCGCAGGCTCCAACATGTGGCTTTTTTTGGCTGAACTCCATTTATCAGTTACAGGCTTTGGAAATGACAGAAGTTGGAGGTATGCGGTTTTTATTCCCTTCCTTCAATGAATTCATGTGTCTGATCACAGCCAAGCACATTAAAAAAAAGCAAAAATACTTTTCGACATTTCCTCTGAGGAAAGAGGAGCAGAAGGAAAACCTTTAGGGGAACAAGACAGCTAATCATTTCTTTTTCTGTCAGTAAACCTTTGCATTAAAAAAAAGCCCAGCCAACCTGGATTCAACTCTCAGTCTAGACTTATTGCAAAAAAGTCAAATGAACTTTTGATAAATACTTCTGAAAATTGAAACCAGTACATTTGCATTTGAAATTCTTAGTTTTTCCCCTTTTCTGCAGTTATGTGTCCCTCCTGGTGTGCCATACCCACCATTGGTTCTGTAAATGAAATGAGAGATTTAAAAACGATCACATTTTTTTATATTGTACATATTTGTATCTTTGATTGCCTTTAAACTGTATGCATCTTAATAGTCACTAATAATCTGCTTGTGTTTAACTTATTGTTCTGTCCTCACAGTGTGGTTCTGATTTTCTTTTTTGCTGTTTTTTTTAACGTTCTAAATAAAAAAAGTGCATTGGCATGACGTGGCTGTTAACATTTTTCTGTGGTTTTAACTGCAGGATTTCCCACAAGCATCCTTCAAAGCCCTCAATTTGCTTCAGTTTTACACCCTCGTTCTGACACAACAGTTATTTCATACTGCAGGGCGGACGACCACCAAGCAGCAGTTTTTGTGCTTTTTCACCAAATTCCTCAAACATTCACGTCACTGAGGCTCTTAATCTGATCATAAAACTGCAAAGCTAGACTTGTTGCAGAATTGGTAATCCTCATCTTAAACGATGTAAGAAGATCTGGGATTTATTAACCCAGAATTCTTTGCTGAAGCGAATGTTTGGGTCTAACTGCACATAAAAAGTTTCCAGTGTAGGAGGACCAATTATCCTTACATTTTTAATGCAGTTGCATAAAAAAGATTATTTGAAATCAATAAAAAATGTTACTATTTTTTTACATCTTAAAAAGGCATTTAACCATCTCTGACATCCCACTCTTTCTTTCTCTCCTCTTTTGTTTCTTTTTTTTCTGTCCGGTCCAACAAGGAATGCATACAAATATAATTTTCATAAATAAAGCTTAGTCTCAAACACAAAAGGGGTTTATACAAATATACACTCTGTCTGGATATCCAGAAACCCCAATTGTAACAATAAAATCTGTCCAACACAAGAGGCACTCAGCTCTGATCTGCTGGCTCAGCTATTGGACAGGACAAGTAAAAAGAAAAGAAGAAAATGCATTTATTTATTTTAAAAAAAGACATGAACCTAGATCACTAATAGAGAGATATGTAAAAATACTGGCAGTAAACCTTGTGTGTTCACTGCAAAGAGTAAATTTTAACACATATGAAGCCAGAGCCATTTTTTTTCTGAAAATTTAATAATGCAGAATACGCCACAAACAAAGTGGACCACTGAACATATTTCTGATATTTTTATATTACACAGATGTCCCCCTGGATTTATAAGGGTTAAGACAGTAAAATGACCCATGTTTCAAGAAAATGGTCTTGATTTCTGTCTTTCAAGAAAATAGTCTATTTAAGAACATTTTTCAATAGTAAAATTATCTTAGTTTATGAAAATGTGTTTGTGAAGATTTTTATCTTAAAGCAAGAATTCTTGGTTAGATAATTTTCTTACCCCAATAGCAGATTTTTTTTTCCAAGGGTATCTAGCTTTAGATGTTTGTTCTCTCTGCCATTACTCATCTCCCGCTAAATCATATATCAACTTTTTTTTTTCTTCTGCGACACAAAAAGGACCAACGTCCGCTTTGGAGAAGACCAACTTTCCCTTCGAGCCTTTCCCTTCAGCTCCATTCACCATCTTGTCTACAGCTGGGAGCATCTCGATTTTATTTACAGAAGTTTCTGTTCTAATTTTCAGATTGGGACTTGTTTACCAGGATTTTCAGGGATGCAGGATCCATGCATCGGCCCCCTCAGTTCAATAATTCATTTATGGTTTGTGTGAAAATACTTTTCTCAAAGAGATTTTGCATCTTTAGACAACAACAGCTGTGGACTGACTGAAAAACTGGTCAGACTTTTCTGTAAGTAAGGGATAATGGCCGACAAGGCGTGCATTATCAGTTACCGTTAACATCCTGAGACGGCACTGACCTCGACTGCAGCAGCAAAGGAAAGCCATATATTTGCTGATCGTCACAATAGATTAAATAAAACATCAGTTAAGAGAAAATGTTCAACTTTCTTACTGCCTGTTTTTTCCCTGATGATGAAGCAAAAGTTTGTTTCTAAAGAAGCCAGCCGAGTGATACAGAACATTTAAACTATGTGACCGGATCTTGGCACACTTACTGAGTGAATAGTGAGCAAAACCAGAAGCAACGAAGACCAAAAACCAATATTTGATGTGAAAAAAAGAATTTTTCTGACTTCTGTAAACATTTTATCCACTTTTTGAACAAACTGCTGACATTATTCAGAAATTACCAAGCTCTGCTGACCACAAAATTACTGAAACTATTTCACTGAAAAATTTGCTTCGAGCAAAGAGACGTCAAATTCTTCCCAAGTTCCATGAGAAACAAACAAGACATCCTTGTTGGTTTCTTTCTGCTGGCAGAAATAAAATCTTTTAAAAGGCTTTTGTACTGTAAAATTTCAAACTTTATTTAGTTTTTCAAAATAAAAAGTGGACAGGGCTGCAATTATTCTATTTTGAATGATGGTCTTGGTTGCTTTAAAAGGTAATATCTATAAATGTGTTTTTATAAATGGGTATGGGAAGTTGTTATGATTGCTCCTTTGTTTCTGATCTCTAGGATTCCCCATTTTGGTGAAGGTATGAGTTGCGGACGTAAGTAAATTGCCAGGATCAAGCCAGCCTGCATTGAAAACCCTCCCTCCCTCAGCATGGGGTGAAATTACTGAGGACACATAAAAAAAATCAGTCTGTAGTTGGCCTCATCTCACATCTAAAAAATACTTTAAATGTGTTTACGTTTTAGCAATGTCCTCTACTTATACTTATATAATATTGATCATAATTACAACCTCCCTACATTCAATGGGGAAAATATATACATTTCCTTCCAAATTATTTTTAATATTATTTTCAGAATGATCAAAGCTCCTAAAATCCTTTATCCTGATCTCAGCAATTCTTTCATTTTTGCTGCTCCATACAGTAGCTGAGGAAGGATTCCTGATTTTTAGTGGAGAAATAGAATCTTTTTTGTACAATTTTAGGTCTACATGGGTCGTAGTGGTTTCAGTCCCATTTGTCTTGCTAATTTTGCACACCTGGGTTCGTTTTCTTGACTCAGCTGTTTCTAATTTCCTGATGACCCTTCTTCAGTATAAATTAGTCCAAGGTTGAGATTTCTTCTTGCTGCTTCTCTGCTTTGTAGCCAAATTTTGTTTCTCTCTGTCAAGAATCTGTATTCCAATACAAGAATTTTTGAACTCATGTTTCAAAATATTTGTCAAGGTAAACTGTGGCTGTCTCCAACAATCAATACAAACATGTGAGATGTCCAGAAAATCCCAATTTACCAGTGATGGTTATATGAAGCTTCATGAAGCACTAATTCACTGAAGTGCAATGCTTCATTAGGCTAGACATCTAGTGGACACATCAGAATGAACATGTCAGCAAAAAAAGTTTACAAAACATGTTCATTGCTGTAAAGATGGATTTAGATTATATGGTTGGGAAGGGGTGACCCTATCTTTAACTAATTTGCTTGTTTTATGTTTCTTGGTGTACAGAACTTTTTGGTCACCAAGTATGAAAAGTCCCACATATGAGATTGATGATTGATTAAAACACTTCTGGTCACTAAACGGTGGAACTGGTGCTTCAAAAATGGGAAGAAAAAAAAAAAATTCCAAATGCAGCGCCACAGTGTAAAGGAGAACACATAAATGTGTCCTTAATTCTTTCACAGTCATTGGAGGTCTGCAAACGAGTATTTTACTGCTCAATTTGCCTTTCTTCACCCATTTGGACCAAAACTCTGCACACCCTCACAGCTCCACCCTTTCTTATGACCCCACCCAAAATTGAAACGTACATGATTAACTAGAATTGTAAAGCAAAAGTAAATAGAAAACAAGTGATGGCATATCCAAAACAAAGTACCAAATACTGCTTTTTTTTTTTTTTAAACACAATCTTGTACTGACTTGGCGTTGAGTTTTAGTAGCCATTCCCATGTGAGGGATGTTGGGGTTTTTGACAATGAATCTGTTTTCATAGCACTAAGATTGTAAAATCAGGACAGTAATTGTTTAACTGACACAATAATAGTTTTATTATAAAAAAAAAAAAGGTTCACCTAAATCAACCGATTCTCTCCAAGCAAAATCTATCCAAACTGCCTCCGAACTTTCACTGACCGTAACTCTCCATCATTAAACACCCACATTTTAAATGTATCTTGAAGTATTCATGCCAATGTCAAGACTTTCGGCACAATCTGAACCACTTCATGATTCGGTCACGTGTTACAGTGAAGCTTCAGATTTCATCATTTTCAGCCCCTTCCCGAAATGAAGTGTGGCAAGTGGTCATAGCAGACAAAAAGCAACAACACCACCCAGGGTACAGGGAACCCAAGGCGCTGTAAAACAGGCGCGCAGATTATTATTTTAAAATGAGGCCAAGACGTGGTACCAGTTAAAAGTAATTTTATTTACACTAAAATGTTTTAAAAACAAGGGACTTAATCACACTGGGGAGGGAGAAATGGGAGGAGACCCTTCGAGGGCGGAGGCTTAACAACGGAGTTCTGAGCCGACCCTTGTGGAGGAGACTGGCAACCGAATAAAACACAGAAAAACACCCCAGAGCCTCCACTGTTGTCGCCCAACACACTCTGTTCCTGCACTCGGCCTTCTTAAAAAAAAAAAAAAAAAAAGAGGGGGGGGGGGGTAATAAAAAAAAAACCCCAATTAATAAATATTAAAACCAAACAGGCAGAGACTCAGACCAAACAAACTGATCACCTGCTCAGGTGATCAGTGAATGAGTTTCTCCTCACTGCTCAGTGAGGAGAAACTCATTCACGCCTTAAGCTCACTGAGGCGTAGAGGGGAGCTCCGGATGCCAGAGCTAAAAATACAATTTCTTTTAAAACCCAAAGCAGATTCACAGGGAGACAGCATCACCACACCTACCAGGAAGCACAGAGCGTTAGCCACCAGAAAATGGGCACGGTATGAGCACCACACACAAGTGCTCAAGTGCTGGGCCAAACCATTTTTATCTTCCTCCCAGGTAGTTAGAGGGATTGCCTGCAGCTGTGCAGTATACTACAACCCACCCCCGCCAATTGCATCGTCGCTCTGACGGTGAACTAACTAAAATTGTTTGCACTTAGCTGGATGCTGCTGTCGGTAGATGGTGAACATTGGAGTGATGGCCCACAGTGGTATATTGGGTCCTACGTACTGGCACAGCACTGGGTCTGGGGTCAACCGGCATGGGGTCAGCTTCCACAGTAGATGTTCCATAAGTGCTAAGGGAGCTCACCTCGACATGTGGGCTTTCTTCAGGCTGAGTGTGTGGGTGTGGTACTTCACCCTCTGGGGGTGCCCCCAGGGGGTTGCTCTGGAAAACAAACGGGTCCCCATCACCCAACTCATCGTCCACTTGAGGGTGAGCAGGGGACAAGTTCGGTGGAGAGGTTTCTGCAGGACTGGTCAGCCCAGGTCTAACCACAACCTTCAACAAGGAGCGATGAACCTGTTTAGCCTTACTGTCCCCTTCTACAGGTTCCACAGTATAAACGGACCCACCAGGCTTAGGGGCTCTCAGAACCCTGTGCACTACAGCACCCCAAAGATCCTGGATCTAGTGGAACTATGGTCTCAAATCGAGACCAATTGCCCCTCCTGCAGAGAAAGATCTCGTACCTCCTGGTCATGCACTTGCTTCCGGCGATGAGCTGCCTCCCGCAACCGCTCTCTCGCACCCTCAAATGCAAGTGTCTGATGTTTCTTGACCCCCTCATGAACAGTCCCACCCAGGCTCCTTCACACGACCCAACAAAAAGTACACAGGGAGCCTCGGCTCTTGACCAAACATCGAGAGAAAGGGCAATTCACCAGTAGACTGATAAGGGGGGTTGTGCTGTAAGAGTACAGTAGCTGTGGGAGGCATGCATACAAGTCCCGCTAACGGAAAACAGGCAAGCTGCATAGTAGACCATGCAGGGTGCAGTTGAAGCGCTCTATTGACCATTGCCAGCTGGATAGTATGGTGCTAGAATTTGTGATCCTGTTGAGGTCGTAACAATTGGTAGATTAGCAAGCTCTCAAAATTTCTGCCCTGGTTGGAATGGATCCGGGCTGGAACCCCAAATCACCGTCATGTGCTGCAAAGACAGAAGCATAGCATTAAAGATGTGCTCTGACCTTTCTCTGCTCCTGCAGACAGAGGGGAAAGGTCAGGTTGATCCGTGGGTATCATTTCTACATGCTGGGTGGTTACCTCGGACACCTAATTGACTCCACTAGGTAAACTCACCACATTAGCTGGAACCGAGGTGCCCATTGCGGTGCGTGGATGAAGTTGCACCCCTGTGGAGTCCCACATTAATAATTGGTCAATTGTAAATGGCGTATACCTATATAGTGTTTTTCTACCTACAAGGCCCAAAGCGCTTTACAGTCACAGACCCATTCACCCATTCACACACACATTCACACACTGGTGGCGGCTCCGCTGTCAAATACTGGCGCCAGCCTACCACCAGAGGTAAGTTGGAGTTCAGTATCTTGCCCAGGGACACATGACTCATGGGTGTGCAAGGCGGGAATCTAACCTGCAATCTTACGATCATGGGTCGACCGCCCTACCGCTGCACTACGGCTGCCCAGCCTATGTCCCCATAATAATGGGGACATAGGCTGTTCCTGTCTCCCCCTTGATTAAGACAGAGGACACCAGTAGGCCAGCAGGCAGGGCATAATCCAGAGGTTCGAGTAACATGCTGGGTACTGCACACTGCTCAGATCAAGCGGTAGCAATACATGTCATTGCCCCACCAGGAATCCAATGAGCCCTCTGGCCGTGCACCCTGACCCTAAATGTTGTCGGAGAGCCAGGTTCGTCCACTTGATGACACTGGTGCAATGCCACCACAATGGGATTTGGGGCTCCAGAAACCTCTGGTGATCGAAACAGGGCCTGGCCATGCTGACTGTACAGTTTACTGTAGCATTGGCAAATTATATTCATCCCTAGAATGTCTGGAGCTCGGAGACCACCATCCCCAGGGAGTTCCTTCACCACCAATACCCCACATTGTGGCATGACTTGCCACAGAGCCTAACCTCCAGCTCTAAATAGCCGATGTAGGGGATTGAGAGTTCATTGGCGGCTCGTAACTGCAACGAATTACAAGATTGGAGCCTTTCAAGGTCCCAAAAACCAAAATGCTCCTAGAAAAAACCTTCAGTGATGGTGGACGCCATAGAACCAGTATCCACTAAACAGGACACAGAACTACATCTCATAATTACATTCAGGTAGGGGCAGAAAAAAATGTAAAAAAAAAAAAAATTATACTGTGAAACGTTATGCCTTCCTCCTTCGTGGACTCATTTCTCCGATTTTGGCAGTTGTAACCCGCACAATGAACTGGCATTTTGCAAAAAATGTGTTCACATGCATGCACTGCAGCAGTGACTTGACCTCACCAAGACGGTGGTGCTCTCCTCCCATGAGGGATCCTCTATCGATATAACTCTTTGGGTTAGCCACCAGGAAATGGGCGGGGCATGAGCACCACATACAAGTGCTCAAGTGCTGGGCCAAACCATTTTTATCCTGCTCACAGGTAGTTTGGGGGATTGCCTGCAACTGTGCAGTATCATCCTGCTACAGAAGCAAGCCTCGATACGCGCTTTGCAGAAACTCCTTCTCCACTACTCAACACATGCCTCAAAGTCTCGATACAGGACGCAACATCACTGCGATTTACCTCTTTGCAGAGGGACCATTCCTAACTAAGAATTTCCAAATGAGGCGAACAAAAGCTACAAATGTTTGTGCTCTGATATAAAAAAGAATGGTTCATATGTTCCTCTTTGCATTTTGATTTTCCCACATAACCCAATTTGTTTTGTGGCTTCAGTATTTACAAGAAGTTACTTTAAAGTTTAACCGTTGAAAATAGACATTCTGAAAGTAGTTCAAACATAATGTGCAGGAAACATGGCTGAAACTTCACTTTCTGTCTTATTGTTGTTGTTTTTTAAAAGACACATGCATATTTGTGTTTTCTCAATGACCATCAAAGGTACTCCCAGAGAAGTTAAAGTACATCTTTCACTATTATTGTTCTAGGATTCTTGGATGTATCACTACACCCACCTGGATCCTTTTCATGTTTTGGTTGGCCTCGTAAAGGTTTTCAGCTCGGATGGTCCTGTTTTGACTCTCATTAAAAGGCGATTAAAGAAGAGGCAGTTACTGATTGGGAGACACTAACAGGATGACCTCATAGTTTCTCAGCTTTCAGACAAGCAATTCATCTTCAGAGAGAAGCTGAACGATTCAGGGAAACATTTAGGTGAAAAGAAAAGATGGTTCACCTCATCTGTGAGAGTTGGTTAGATGTTCAGGAAGGTTTTGTGACTTGTACTCCCAATCCTCAACAGTAAAAGGGCATTTCTCACTGGTTTCTACTGCAATGATATCTTAAAGATAACCTCTTGAAGTAAAAACAATTCCAGAGTTCTAACTTCTATGGCCATCATGATTTAAAGGATCTGCTGCCTTCATTCAGATGGGAAGCTACGTTCACATCGTCCTTGGCAACATGCGTTCAGGCGAACACTTCCAATGAAAGTACATGTTATTGTGCGATTATGCACAATTCAGGCTTCCACGTTCAAAACTCTTGCGTTCCCACCTTGATTCTTACGTTTTTAAGTTCATTTTCAGGCTCTACATAAAAAAAAAAAATGATGAACACATGTTGAAAGTTGACCAATCAGGGACTCGGTTGTGGTAGTGATTCACGGAAGTGCCAACACCTTAAAAATTGGTAATGAAGGATAAATTATTAACTGGAATTATATGACACCACTCATTCATATATGGGAACAGAGCTGTGACCATTATAATGTTTCGCACCAAGCCTCTTCCAATCGCGCTAGTAGCAGGTAGCGACAGTCCAGTGTGAACACTGTAAAAATGCGTTAACCCCTCATTCGTGAACATGCATTACATACCCGGTGTGAACATAGCATGAGATGGACCACTTTACACGCCATCCAATCGTCTTAAGCAACATTGTAATCTTTGTATTCATTATTCTCATTTTTTAAGTTGACTTCTGCGAATGGTTGTCACACGCTGCAACCCAGATGGACTCGCTGTTTCAATAAAGATGTTTTCCCACAGCCTAACCTGAAATGAACCTCAGCAGAGTCCATAGAAATTATTTTATTCCCAAGAGTTATCGGACCTTTTGATACTGTAAAATTCCATTGACAAAAAAATCATTCCTTTTTAAAAAAAAAAAAAGTTGCAACTTTCTCACAAACTAAAATTAAAATTCCTCTTGGAGATGGTTATCATAATTTTCATAAAAACACAATTTACATGTTATTTATGCAGCTTTACCAGAGGTATGTGTAGCTGACATTAACTAACCCTAACCTGAACTGAAGCAATTTAAATTGAACTGTGAGCATAGAAGACAAATAGACGAATCCATTATGTCACAAGGAACTATACATCACTGAAAATTGGGCTGTCAGCATGTCTTTGTGTGTCTCACACAATATATATTTTGCAAAGGATGCAAATGGGAGAGCATTGGCTGTGTTTTCCAGAACCAGAAGATTTATTACATTTTGCAATCGTTTATTTAGAACAGCTTTGGGAAACGAGTACAAAATATGAAAAATGTTTATAAGGAGAATCATCAAACCACTCAGGTTTTTATTAATCTATTATAGAAAGCTGTCTGCAGGATCGATTCAAATTCAGACAAGTACACAATGCGTCTGTTCAAATAATGAGAAAATAAAATAAAAGCCGATGTGTTCAGGTTTAGAGGCACACCAACAAAGCTGACTGTGGAGGAGATGAATCCAGCTTAGAAGGATTAACCTGGTATTCAGGTCTTAAATACGAACACAAGTCTTTAATCAAAGGTTTTGTTCTGAAATGCTTATATGAAAAAAAGCATGTCTTGTATTTAATGGATGTTTGCTTTTGAATTATGATTACGTGCAAGAATTTTTTTGCCTGATGCATTTGGCATTAACAACATTCTCCCAACGTCCACCTTAAAAATCATGAAACATTTTTCAAAGGTTATAAAATTAATTCTGGCCCGCAGCAGTCCTGGACTACAACAAATTCATTGTTTTTGCAATTTTTCTTTCTTACTGCACCCTTGAGCTAAAATTTGCAAAATTTGCACACAACCAGTCCCCAGTAAAAATAAAATTTTTGACAAGGCGGACGACAAAAGGAAAAAAAAAGATGACATCACAGCGGAAGAAACCATCAAAAAATGAACGGTATCAAGATCTCCTTTAGGGCTTAGAAAAAATAGTTCAAAATCTACTAACAAACTTGCAGGGGATATCCAGGAGAAGTTTTAAAATTATTATGGGATTGCCACAGGACCTGTGGCTTGGCGGCCATTTTGTGGCAAACCTTAGTTTGATAAGATATTCTTTATTGATCCCACGTTGGGGAAATTCAATTGTTACAGAAGTTCAGTGGAAAATAGAGAAAAAAGAAGAACAGCAATGTGCAAGAAGAATGAAAGGGTGTTTAAGATGTGCAAAAATGCTAAAGTAACAACATTTAAAAACAAGAAGAATCTACACCTATATACACTATTACGACATAACATACGTTATACGTAAAATAAAATTAAATAAAGGTAAGCGAGAATATTCGGATGGGCTATGGATGCATGGTAACTGGTTTGTACATACATGCATTTTTAAACAGTGGCATTGTACAATCTAACAGCTGTTGGAATGAATGACCTGCGGAACCGTTCCTTCCTGCATGGGGGGTAAAACAGTCTGCCACTGAAGGAGCTGCTCAGCGCCTCCACTGTCTGATGTAGTGGGTGAGAGGTGTTGACCGTGATGGATGTTAGCTTGGCCAACATCCTCCTTTCACCCACTGCCTCCACAGAGCCCAGTGGACAGCCCAGGACAGAACTGGCCCTCCTGACCAGCTTGTTACATCTCTTCCTGTCCCGGTCTGTGCTGCCTGCTCCCCAACAGGTCACAGCTCCTCAGAAGGTGGAGGCGACTTTGGCCCTTCTTATACAGGGCATTGGTGTTGTGGTGAACACCCAGGTACTTAAAACTGTCCACTACCTCAATGTCCAAGCCCTGGATGCTCACCGGTGTGAATTGTGGTGTTCTCCTCCGGAAATCAATCTCCATCTCCTTTGTCTTACTGGTGTTCAAGCACAAGTGATTGCGCTCACACCAGTCCACAAAGTCCTTGATGACTGACCTGTACTTCAGCTTGTTCCCCCCGACACACAGCCAACAATGGCAGAGTCGTCAGAGAACTTCTGGAGGTGGCAACTGCTGGTGTCGTAAGCATAAAGGGTGAAGAGGAACGGTGAGAGCACCGTCCCCTGAGGAGCCCCGGTGCTGGAAACCACCACCTCCGACACACATTTGTGTAGCCTCACATACTGTTGGTGAGGTAGTCGGTCGTCCATGCAGCCAGTCGTCCGTCCACTCCGGCCCCTTCCAGCTTCTCTCTCAGCAGAGCTGGCCGTATGGTGTTGAAGGCGCTGGAGAAGTCAAAGAACATGACCCTGACAGCGGTTCCGGCGTCCTCATGGGGGAGTCAGTGCCCGGTGCAGCAGTTTGAGTGATCTTTCCAAAGATATACACACCCACAACGTCAGCTTAATAATAATAATGATAATAATAATAATGGATTGGATTTATCTGCACTTTTCCAGACGCTCAAAGCGCTTACAGTGTGTCTTTAGCCGCGTTTACATGGGCAAAATATCTTGATCAGATCAATGGTCGGGTTAAAATTCACCCGTGCACATGGGCCCAGAAAACCTTTTTGCGATTAGAACAAACGTTCCCATGGCTCACACTTTCGGTCGGAATGAATCATTTGGGCATGCGCAGTAGTGTAAAAACACCCGGATGAGGAAGTAGGTCCCGTTGTAAATACACCTTTGCTGCCACAGACTTTTATGCAGCAGCTCGGTAATATACGAGACGATCTTCCAAACGGGCTTTTATTAATGGTATGAATATTATGAAGCGCCTGTTCGCTCATCATTTTACATTTAATCCGTGTGGTCGGTGCTTTTTTTGTGGAAAACGGAGCTTGAAGAACCCAGTGTTAGGAGAGGCTAACAACACGGGCTAACAACATTAGCCTTTTGATGGACACAAAATCCAGGACCAACCATGTGAGAAACGCTGCAATCTGCAGCTTGGCTGCACATAAATGTGTGGAATTTAACATCAGCCTTTATTTTGTCGGGGCACAACTGGAAACACAATTCCATGTGATTTTTTTTTTTTTTTAACAGTTTCGAAGGACTGAGCGACATTTCTGCTCTGAAAAGCTCACACACTGCCCCGAGCCGCTCCGCTGTGTGTGTGCTGGTGGCTCGAGCTCTGCTCGGTTCTCGTTAGTCCTGCAGCCGCTAACCCAGAGCGGCGAGTCTGCTCGCAGTTCGAATTCTCACACATAACGAAATAACAAAACGCACACGTAACAAAGCACCCCCCCCAAACACATTAATAAATCCCGCTGCCTGCTCAGAGAGTTACTCGGTCCACGGCCTGGAGCCCGACGCAGAGTTTGGGTGCGGATCCAGACCTCTGGGCACGCACCCCCCCCGCATTCCTCGTAGGGTTGAAGAGAGGGGAAACCAGCGGGGGAGAGCAGGGCGCTTACGCGGGGCCTCCCATGGTGCCTGTTTTGAGCTCCAAGCTTTCTTCAGCGTCTATGCAGACGTAAACCGAGCAGAAGGACACATGATCAGACTACAGTACCACGACGATAAGGATCGGTTTAACCCACCATCTCGACGGAAAGAAGTTGTGAACGAGCTCGACCAGCAGACTTATTCCACGATTTACATGACCACGTTTTTTTCCGATCAGGCATTCTTTCCGACTGACAGAGGCGTGGCTGCCAGTTAACGCCTACGGTCCCTCTGACCATCACCGGGACATCCATGCACATTCACACACCAGTGGAGCCACATTGGAGGCAAGGAGGGTGAAGTGTCTTGCCCAAGGATACAATGACAGTTGGCTGGGGGGAGTGGGGATCGAACCGCCGACCCTTCAATCATTGGAGGAGCTGCTCAACCACCGGAGCCACTGTCGCTTAAGTCTGCAATCACAGCTGAAGTTTTGACCTTTGATCTTGAGCAGAGGCTGCCATCTTCAATTTTCACAAGTCAATCAGCTTTAGGACCTTCTACAAAGTTAAACTCCTCGTAGTGGTTTTGATCTATTACCTCTCAACGCATTCAGGCAGATTGGAAAGCTCCTTGGGAAAAAATGTTGGATTTAGAAGTTGTAAATTATCAACAACGGGCTTGCAATTTTTCCCCAGAATATTGTGAAAATTTAAGACATGAATCCTTGGCTTAAGCTAAGCAAAACAAAATGAGAAATAACACAAGGTATCAGGAAGGTGGGCGTGGTTTACAAAAAATCGGAGTTGCCAAGGAAATCCAAAAGTTTACTTTTGCCAGATCTTTCTGAAATGGACATAGACCAGTTTGTCACTCTCATGCAACCAAAAAACAGTATGGTAGCTATAAATCCACAGAAAAGCCACCATTTACATTTAAAAAATGTAAGTGGGGGTGGCAGAGTGAGGGTTATAAAGCTCAGCCGCTCAGCCAGTGAGGGGTATCAGGAGGGGGTCATGAGGGTGAGAACAGATACCGTCTCCATGCCTTACAACACAGCTTGTGGATTTTTGGTTACAATTAAATATTGGATGATAATAATTTCTAGAAAAAAAAACAAAAATATTCAGGACATTTAGTTTGTGTCCCAATTTCTTCACTATTGACTACCTAGGTGCACTATTAAATAGGGCATTTCACCATTTTGTTGTTGTGTCCAAATCCTAAATCATCCAAATTTTCATCATCAGAACACAGTGGATTCATAAATAGCCTTTGCTATTTGTTCTTATGTATATATTCTTATATGTTCTTATTTATTATATTTTTACTTCAGGAATATTAAAAATTGTGAGAATCTGTCCGTCTTGTGTAAAAATCCAGGGCACTAGGTAGTCTTGCACTAGTCTTCAAGGGGTCAGGTAGTAGTGAGGAAATTTAGACATAGCCTTAGACAAAACAAACCTTAACAGCCATAAATCCAGTCAAGAGGAACTTTATCTGTCTCTTCTTTATTCCTTTAAGCTCACTGGGCATGCTGTTCAGGCTTCACTTTGCTTTATTCCACCCTTCAACAGACTTTAATAGTACAGACATTTCCTTTTTTTTTTTTTTTTAAGGCGTCCTCTGTACCTCAAAAACAAGGGTCGGATGCCCTTTACGTTTCAACAAAAACCATGGCAACAGTAAGAAAACTCACAGCAGAGGGCAAACCCTGCAAAGAAGTCCCTACTTTCTCACATATTTCTTTCACTTACTTTATTCTTTCTCTTTTGTGTCTTTCATTCTTTGCAGCCATAGTTAACTGAGTTAACAGGCTTTTTTTGTGAATTAGTCTGGAAAGTCTGGACCTCCTGAATGAAACAGATTAAAGTAAAACTGACCAAGTTAAAAAACAGTGAGGGTGAGGTCATAATTAAATCAGAGGTGCAGTAAAACAAACTGTCAGCTCTACATCTGATTGTACAGTTTAAAAAAGAGGCTGAGAAGCAACATCTTGCCTCACTTCTAAGTTTCTCAAGAGACTACTTGTTAAATGTTTGGACAATGACCTACACATGTCCAAACAAATAAGCTAAGGGGTCACTAGAAGTAGTTCAATCACTCAACTTGCTGCAAACCTGTGAACAATTTGAATTCAAATGTCTTTTGAATTTCATGAAAAAAATAGCACAAAGATTCCCAGAAGTTTGATTATTTCTAATTTTACTATTTTAAGTGGTGCATTAAGTTTAAAGGTATGACTAACAAAAATGATTAGGAACCTATTAGATTAGATAATAATGGGAGTTAAAATGCACAGCCACAGATAAAAAGTGCCTACAGTTTTATTTATTTTTATATTTTTTATATTCTTTTATATTGCTTGGTTGGTCAGAGTTGGACATAATCAGGTTTGCTCTTTCTTATTTTACTTTTTGAGATAAACTCAAAACACTCAAGTGTTTGTTAACCTTAAAACTATCTTTAGTCTTGGACTGTAAGACATAAAATCCTGGAGATCAATTCAGATTTGATCCACATCCAGAAGACAGTCATCGACACCCTTCACCAGGAGCGCAAGGCCACAAAAGGTCAGAACTAAACAAGCTGGTTGTTTACAGAGTGCTGTGTCCAAACTAGACAGGAGATTCAGTGAAAGAAGAAAGTTAGGTAGGAAAAGTTACGCCACAAACGAGGATAACCGCAGCCTTGAAATATTGTTATGCAAAAATCCACTCCAGAATTCAGTAGGACAATGCAAGGAGGGGGTTTAGGCTGGACTCGGTATATCAAAAGGCACAACAGGCTGATGAAAACTGAACAAGGGCTACAATAAATTGCATTCCTCTTAACCCTTACCCCCCAACCCTACCTCAGGGACAACCCTAAACCTATCTTACCTGAGCTGTGTTTTCTGATGTCGACTGTCATTAAGCACGTCTACCAGGAGATTCTATCGCACTTCAGGCTTCGCTCTGCTAAAGTGATGTATGGAGATGCAGATTTTATTGTCTGGCAGGACTTGGCTCCCACAGACTCAGCCAAAGGTACTAAATCTGATTGGTGTCACTGTGCCTGATTGGCCAGCAAACTCCCCTGACCCGAACCCCACAGAAAATCTATGAACTGTTGTCAAGATGAGGCTCCAGACCTAATAATGCAGATGACATGAAGGCATAAAATTAGAGTAACTTGCACTTCCATTGCACCTATGCAATTTAACAGCCTGAACACCTTCATACTATGGTTCATGGATGAACAAATTCATGCACGATGAGAAATAAACATGGTTTCCAAAGCACAATGTTTGGGTTGAAACCATCCTTTTTTGATTAGTCTGTTGTAATATTCTAATTTCTTATAAAAGTTTGAAATATTTCAATATATGTGTCATGGTGGCCTGTCAGACTCCTCCCCTCCAGCTCTGCTGCTCATTCATCTCAGCTGTGACTACTCAACTCATCAAGCCACCTGCTACAAAAGGAAACCCAGCTTCATCATTCTTCGCCAGTCTGTTAACCCTAATGGTGCTTAGACTCCAGAAGCTCTCTACGTCTGGCCCCCTTGTCTCGTTCTGAGCTAAGCTTGTCTTGTCCTGTCCTCTGCACTCAGGTTTCCATCTCACACCACGAAAGTCACCCTGAGCTTTACCACTTTGAGCAGCAGCTGCCACAGCACACCAACGCCGACGCCTCCTGCCTCTGTGAGCCACAGTCTCTGTGCTCCTCAAGATCTCCAGCCACGCCATGCATCCAACCAGGCCGCCGTGCTCCTCAAGACCTCCAGCCTCATCACGCACCAAGAACCCAAGCCACGAACTCTGTCTCGCTCCCCGTTCAGGGAGTTTTCCACGAACGGTACCAAGACCTCGGATCGAGAGCCGCAGCCTCGATTACCCACAACATTGTCAAGAAACACCAAGAACCAGAATAAAACTTCTTACTTACCTTTCACTTACCTGTCTCTGTCTTCTGGGTTTTAGTATCTGGGTCCATCCCGTGTTCTAGTCATGATAATATGTGTAACAATCTATAAAAAAAATAACAGTACATGAAAGAGACACTGTCACAAGTGATTCAAGCTGCTCACCTACTGAATGTTTAATTGAACCCGGGTTTGTAAAACTACACTTCAGCTTAAATTGAAGATATTTTTTTCCTTAAAAGTATCCTAAAATGTTGGTGTTTGATGCTTCCTGTGTCACCTTTATTTTGTTGTTAATGTTCTCTTCCCCAGCTTTTTTTTTTCAATGTCTCATGATGGGATCCACGTCCACTATGAAATACCACTGGAAAAAAAATTAATACCTTTATTTTGACATCTTAAATGTGAATATGCTTCATTTAGTATCATGATACCGTGACTGAAGAAGTGATGGTACGGTGAAGATGGCAGCATTCTCACATTCCCATGAAGCATGCCCTGTTTGATGTGCTCTACATCATGACAGACATGCTTCATTCCAGTTTTTAACAAGGTGAGGGTTTCACATCTATTCTTGAGATTTTATCATGTTTATGGAGATGCATTTTTGTGGGTTTTTTTTAGGTTTTTCAGTGATCAAAGAATGAATTCTCCAAGATTTTAGTGACAAATCCACGTCTGGTATGTTGCTTTCACATTCGGTCCATTTTGCCTTTTGCAACACTGTCAGTGGAAACTGAAGGCTGTGGAAAACATACTCAGAAACCAGGTCAAGACAAATATTGTTTTAATGTCCCATACTCTTTTGTAAACAGTTTATTATAAGAAAGCTGACAACTCCCAAACATCTTCTCCCATGCAGTGAGTTTACAGCAATCCACTCCCATTCTAAGTGACAGGGATTGTGTAATTATAGCTGTGTTAATATGACATAATGTTTGATACATCCACAGATGTTCGACTGTTTTCTGCAAAGTGCTTGCTTAAAACCACGCCACTACAGCCTGTCACCAGTAAGCATGAGCTCATCCACCCTCCATCCAGGCTTATGATTAAAATGTGCAACTGTTTAATTTATGGTCATCCAAGAGTCTGGATTCCATGTTGCTGTTTTATTTATTTATTTGTTTTTTTGTTTTACAACCTAGGAATTAGCTGGAAAAGTCAGTAAATTTAGGAGTAAAGACTAGCAGTCTTACTTCAGCACAAAACCCCACTTATTATACTTGCTTTCTTTCTTTTTAATGCAATTCTGTGTACTTCAAGAGAAACTAGATAAACGTACAATAATGTTTTTTTTAAACACTGGTTTACTCTGACAGAATAGTTTTTTTTGTTTGTTTTGTTTCATTTTGAGTCTGTATGTGTCACTAGTGGTCTTTTAATTATGATTATGCAGTTTTTAGCCTTAATCAAAAAAACCTGTGTTGCTTTCTAAGACATAGTTTCTGTAAAGCAGGAAATTGGAAATTCGTCAGAGTTGTGGGTGGGACCTTTAAAGCGGGGTAAGGCCGCTCCCTTATCCCATCATCCCTCATGCTCTCCCACTAGCTTACAGCCCCTCAAACCCCAACCTAAAATTAACGGTGCAACAAAAATGGCGAGCAATCTTGGGGCTATCCAGTTTTACAGTCTTGAGCCAGATGCAGTTCAGACCTACATGGATGTAGTCGTCTACAAGTGGATGCATCAAAATGAAGCGTAGCAGGGAGCTTGTGGCCCGCTGATTTGTAGCTTCTACATCACTGCTACAAGCTTTTTTCCAAGAGAATTTTTATTTGCACCTGATTCACAACAATTTAAAAAAAAAAGAAATACTCAGAAAAGCAATTTTGAGCTCAAATGTCTTTAAATATGTCCTCCATCATGAAACAATTCCACAAGAACACGTTAAAAACACCTAAAACAGGATTTTCATTGCAGTGGGTTTTTAAATCCTTTATTTAAAGAGTAAAATGGGTAAAATTAACAAGAAACATTAAGCTTCAAGTGAGATAGAAGTACGTAAATAAAGGACTGGGTCGACACGGTCTGTACTGTTGATGTGAACAAATAGATGAGCAATTTGAAGGATTTGGGGGCATCAAGTGAAAAAGCTGCAAATTGTAACCAAGTGGACGCCTCACTGACATGTAAAGGAAGCCTTCCTCTCTCATGGAGCTGATGCCAAGTTTCTTTGTTGTGGGCGACTTAAAAAAAACATGATAAAAGGAAGGATGTCACTTGAAAGCAGCAGCGGAGCCTCACCAGCTGTGGGTATAAACGGCTTGTCGTAAAGTAATAAGAAACGACTATATTTCTTTTTTTGCAACATTCCGAACCAGTGAATTCATAGAAGATCATGTGCAGTTTCTCCCCGTAAATTTATGTAAATCACAAACAGCAGAACATTTGCAAACCACAAAAAGACAATTAAAGACTTTATGTCATAACAGGTCAGACAGACTTTACTTTTTATACATGCGCAGAGCAGCTTGGGGTATGGCTATTTTAACAGTGCATATGTTGGCTTTCATTTAAGAATCAAGACTTTGGCATAACTGTGGAAGGATCAGAGTGGGATCTGTGGTCCAGATGCACCAGCCCATTCTGCGGATGATTGATGAACTAACAAAAAAAAAGCTGAATCTCTCACTCTGTTACTGTCTCTTCTTTTCAAATTCATACTTACTTCAAGAGATGATCTGCAGACCAAGACGCTTCTCTTTGTCTCGGGAAAAAATAATGCTTTTGATGAGCCATGAAATGATTTAACCGATTAAAAAAGAAATAAAATGACTCAAATAAAAACTATAGTAAAACTCCAAGGAGTACTGCTTTGCATTATTACTCCAGCTGTGGTGTAGGTGGAGTCAGGTCCAATCTTTGTGAAACAACCACCTCTGCCATTATATTTGATTTTTGTCACCGAAATTACATTTAATCGACATTGTACTCTTATAATACTGCACAAGTATGTTTGTATGTTTGTAGCATTGACAAAAACCCGTAACTACAACATCTGGAGTAATTGAAAGTAACCTTAATGGATGCGTTACAATAACCATCTTGTGCAGAGTGCTGCCATTTTCTCTTAGAACAGAACCAAATTTCTTTTTAACTTACTGCTTCATCTGTTCTATTCTTTTATTTATTTATTATTTACAAAACCCACAGAACTCTTTTAGTCATAAATGATGGGGCTGAAATCCCCTAAAGCCTATTTTTTTAATCAAAAGAAGGTTTAACTGGCTAAAAAAAACCCACATACATCATGCTTTCAGCTGCAGAAAATTGGGGAAGTCAGTCTGAGGAAAGCAAAAAACTGCACATTTGTCAATGTTTTCTGAAATATTATGGGAGTGTATTAAAAACCACATATGTTGGTCCCATTTAGGAGAGCCAGATGAAGTTGTTCCGTCACATTTTTTATCCATGGTCATCACATGAAGCCACATTGTTAAAGTGCACTATTGACAAAAGCCAAAACCGAATAATCAAAAGAACAACATGAAGCCAATCATGGGCAGAAAAAAATGTCTTGAAGGCCTCAAAAATGAGGATTCTGATCCTGCAGCTCAAACCAAGAATCCTGATCAATGTTTTTATATGGTAAGTGAAGAGACTGACCGTAGCATGAGGATACATGCTACAGAGAGTTTTCTTTGATTTCACCTGATGATCTAAGAGATGAATCTCATCCACCACAGTATAGTTATTTCCCAGCACAGCCTTCCTTGTAAATGCTTATAAAAGAAGATTTGAAAGATTTTGAGGGGAAAGTATGCTTTAAAATCTGCCAAAGCCAATAATTTTGTTCTTGGCACTAGTTTATTTTGTTCTGTTAGCCAAAAACATAGCCCAGCGTTATGTAAAGTGACATAAAAGCAAGATTTTGTTTAATTAAAGGAAACCTAAAGTGGCTGTAAAATCTCTTTGCCCTAAATTATAAATGTTGGGCATAACAATAGATAGCAGCCAGTTTTATGGATGAGTTGAGTCTAAAGGCTTATTTCTGCATCTGACAGCAGAGGTCAGAAAACTGCCCTTGTTTACTTTGCATTTCCATGGTTTATGTGGACAGAGGCATCAAGGAGGTGGATGTGTGAGACAGTGTGGAGACTGGTGAAGCAGCGTGATGGAATGTTGAAAAAAAAATACAGATATTTTTTCAGTGTTCACTTATTTACTTACATGAACATGCATACATTAGTGCATGTGGTTTTAGCCTTTTGTGGGTTTGACTAAATGGCCAGTCACTTTGGTCTACTGAAATAGTACTGAACTAAAATGTGTCCAACATTCAAACCACTTGGAAAGTGACTTCACTTATTGGCTCAATGCTGAGAAGTTCAAAAATATACAATCTTTTTCTCAGCAGGTTTTACTTCTACATCAAAGGGGTACTTTTTTAACTACTGGTGCACTGGGATGCAGGGTACTCATCCTGAAAAGCTAATGAGCAATACATATAGAAAGTATTTGTTTAAACCAAAAACATTCATAAACTCGACTGATCCATTCTAGTAGCCATAGAATTCTGAACAGCAAAACATTCATGTTGTCTGCCCACCTAAATGACCCACTTCAATCATCTATTGATCTTTAAAGTCTTCCCAGTGGTATTTTAATTATGATTGTGCCATTTTTAACCAAAATAAAAAAACATGTTCTTTTTCTAGGACATACAGTGAGGTCAATCAGTATTTGATCACCCTGTGATTTAGCAAGTTCTCCCACTTAGAAAACATGGAGGGGTCATGCTGGATGACCCAGCCACGACCCATCTTCAATGCTCTGACTGAGGTAAGGAGGTTTTTGCCCAATATCTCACAATACAGAGCCCAGTTCATCCTCTCCTTAATACAGTGCAGTCGTCCTGTCCCCTGTGCAGAAAAACACGTGGCTGGGTCTTCCAGCATGGAAATGACCCGAAGCACACAGTCAAGAAAACCAAGGAGTGGCTCCGTAAGAAGCATATCAAGGTTCTGGAGTGGCCTAGCCAGTCTCCAGACCTAAATCCAATAGAGAATCTTTGTAGGGAGCTGAAACTCCGTGTTGCTCAGCGACAGCCCTGAACCCTGACAGATCTAGAGAAGATCTGTATGGAGGAGTGGGTCAAAATCCCTGCTGCAGTGTGTAGAAACCTAGTGAAGAACTACAGGAACCGTTTGACCTCTGGAATTGTTAACAAAGGCTTCTGTACCAAATATTAAAGTTGTTTACCTCAAGTTATCAAATACTTATTTGTCACAGTAATATACAAATAAATTGTTTAAGAAAAATTGTACAAAGTGATTTCTGAATGTTTCTTCAGATTCTGTCTCTCACTGTGGAAATGCACCTATGATGAACATTTTAGACCCCTCCAAGTTTTCTAGTGGGAGAACTTGCTAAATCACAGGGTGATCGAATACTTATTGACCTCACTGTAGTTTCTTAAGAATGGAAGGGGTTCACTTGAAATTTGCCTCTAAATTATTAATGTGGAGTAAGCCTGCCCCCACTTACTTTTATTCATTTGTTCACACACTCTCCCGCTAGCTTACAGCCCCTCACAACCCAACATTAGCGATGCAACAAAGATGATGAGCAAAATGTTGACATTTATGGATCTAGTCGTTTACACAGGATGCATCAGAATGGAGCAGAGCAGGAGGCTTGTGGCCCTCTGATTGTAGATTTGTGTCGCTGCTACAAGCCTCTTTAACAGCATTTTTCATCTACTCCTGATGCAGAAAGATTTGAATAAAGTAAATAAACAGAAATGCATTTTAAACTTAATTTATTAGCATACAGTACAGTCAAAAAGTTTGGACACACATTCTCATTCAAAGAGTTTTCTTTATTTTCACGACTATGAAAATTGTAAAGTCTCACTGACGTCTATGAATTAACTATGAATTAATACATGTGGAATTATATGCATAACAAAAAAGTGTGAAACAACTGAAAATATGTCATATTGTGGGTTCTTCATAGTAGCCACCTTTTGCTTTGATTACTGCTTTGCACACTCTTGGCATTCTCTCGATGAGCTTCAAGAAGTAGTCACCTGAAATGTTTTTCACTTCACAGGTGTGCCCTGTCAGGTTTAATAAGTGGGATTTCTTGCCTTATAAATGGGGTTGGAACCATCAGTTGTGTTGTGCAGAAGTCAGGTGGACACACAGCTGGTAGTCCTATTGAATAGACTGTTAGAATTTGTATTATGGCAAGAAAAAAGCAGCTAAGTACAGAAAAACAAGTGGCCATCATTACTTTAAGAAATGAAGGTCAGACAGTCTGAAAAATTGGGAAAACTTTGAGAGTGTCCCCAAGTGCAGTCACAAAAACCATCAAGAGCTACAAAGAAACTAGCTCACATGTGGACCACCCCAGGAAAGGAAGACCAGAAGAGAAGAGTCACCTCTGCTGGAGGATAAGTTCATCCGAGTCAGCAGCCTCAGAAATGGCAGGTTAACAGCAGCTCAGATTAGAGAGCAGCTTAATGGGACACAGAGTTCTAGCAGCAGACACATCTCTACAACAACTGCTAAAGGAGACTGTGTGAATCAGGCCTTCATGGTAGAATATCTGCTCGGAAACCACTGCTAAAGAAAGGCAACAAGCAGAAGAGACTTGTTTGGGCTAAAGAACACAAGGAATGGACATTAGACCAGAGGAAATCTGGGCTTTGGTCTGATGAGTCCCAATTGGAGATTTTTGGTTCCAACCACCGTGTCTTTGTGCGACGCAGAAAATGTGAACGGATGGACTCTACATGCCGGGTTCCCACCATGAAGCATGGAGGAGGAGGTGTGATGGTGTAATAAGAACACATTAAAAACACCAGAAACACAATATTATTGAAGGAGGTCTTAAACAAATCCTCTAATTGGACAGTTGGGTAGAACAAAATCATGTTTTGTTGAGTCCACCCGTAAATCCACCAACTAAAGACATTCCTCAAGTTGCATAGATTTATTTTTTTTTTAATTTAGTAACTATTTTAAAAATAACTGATTTTCAGCCTTTCTTTTTAGATGTAATTGTAATAACAAAAAAGCAAAACACATCAAAAGTTTGTTCACACCAGCTGTGCATGTGTTTATTATTTGGGGTAAAATCTAAACTTTTTAATGTATAAGTCAAGGAAATCTGCTACTAGTGGCCATTTGAAAAACTGCAACCTTTTGTAATTTAGGTTTGCTTCAACATTGATCAAATTTAATGCAGGGACTTTGTTTTAAATGGTAAATTCTAAAGTTTTGACCAACTTATTATTATTCATTTTGACCAAAACTCTAAATTTAAAACATTTCATATTTGATAACATCTTTGAATAAATTGCGCTTTAAGGAATTTTCTTTACCTGACCCTGAGATTTATGATGCAGACCTATGTAACCTGTGCTTTAAATATCAATTGAGTCATATTGAACAAAGTTTTCACAGACCTCTCCCATTGTTTAATCTAATTTCCAGCTCAGGAAATCAGTTTGTTCCAATCGTTTGTAATAAAGGAACAAGGGGGGGAAATAGGAATCTGCTTTGGTTCAGTAAATAAATTGAGATTAGAGAGATAAATGGTGGGAAGGAAGTTTTTGCCACAACCTTGGCTCCTGAAGTACTCATTGTTGGAAAAGATGTGAAGAACAAATCCAATGATATCGGCTGATTTCTCCACATCTTGACCTTTGATGTCAAAAATGTGGGAGGGACGTGTAAAAAGGCAGGTCTTCAGAAAATGTTTCCAGAAGAGGGAAAATAAGAAGGATGTTACCAAGATCATTTCTTCAACGCCTCAGAAGGAAGGTTACATGGTTTATTACCTATTGTGTTCAGATAAAATCAGGAAATACCTTGGGATAAAAGTTCTTTCCTCTGTTATATGCACAGCTGAGTTGATGACATCCACATTTTTTAAAGCCCATCACAACAAAACAATAGCATTGTCATGGCAACTCTGATTAGAAAAAAAGGACTGGCATATTCATGTCTTTATACCCCAAAAGTCTGACAAAGTAACTATTTATTTCCATTTTGCATGAGCATATTGCCGTTCTGTTTATTCAGTGCACTTCGGGTCCTGATTGCAGGATAAACGTTCAGCTGTAGATGCAGGAGAGAAATAAAGGGAGTCATTCTCCAAAAGGCAGGCGAGTTCACTGGGCTGCTGCTGTTGTAAACCAATCACCAACAGGTCACAACATTTTTTTTAGACAGGAGCATAAGGAATAGGTGTGAGCCCTCCTACTTTCTCCTTCAGTCACCCCATAAAAACACAGCAGGCAACAAGAGTGGAGGTGTGACTGGTGGGGAAAGTAGGGACTCTTTATTACATTTCACCTAAATATAGAAGCCTGTTTAAAATATCTCAGCTTTCAGTCAACATTAAAACCACGGGGAACTTTTTACGTGAAAAGCTTTCTAACTTTTGTCCAGTATGAACCTATTTTTGTTGTTGTTTGTCTCATTTAATTTATTAGCAAAAAGTTTAGTAGAATTAAAATACTTTTAATTCTTTATGTAAATTTAATCTTCAGATACTTTTATGAAGACTAACATGTAAATTACTGGGAGTCAATAGCAAGCACTACTGGTTTGTCTCATCTTGCTTGTATTACTTGACCTTTTTTATGATTTTTAAAAAAATCAAAAGGAGGGTTTAGAGATTTTAATTTCTTTAAAAGCAAGCTTCAGGCAAATTCTAATTGCTTATAGTTTAACGTTATTTGGCTGGGACCCTAATATTCAAGTCAAACAGTTTCCATTCAGTGGCAGCTACTTGTTGACTCAAAACACGTTATGCTCTAAACAGGAAATGGGTTCATTTAGTAAAAGTAAAACTGTTCATCACGAGCTCCTGCAGCTCCACAAGAGAAGAGGTTTGTCATTTGGCATTATGATAGGTCTACACACAAAATCTTTATCATCCTCTGCTTTACTCCCTATAATAAAAACTCACCTGTTTTTTTATTTAAAGTCGATACAAAATATTAGGATTATGGTTGCAGAATTGAGTTTTTTTTTAATAGTGTTTTATGCTGTGTTAGTAGGATAAAATAACTGCAGGTCATTTCAATTTGATACACAAGAAATCCAATGTTTGGTCTGGGGACTCTAGCAGTTGATATCTGAAAACATTCTTGAAACAAAAATAATTCCATAAAGATCTGGCCTTTGTCTCTGCCTGGTGGTCAAGAACAGCTACTGCAATCCTTATGGAGAACATCATGAACATCGTTGATTGACCTTTTTAACCCTTGTGCTATCCTAGGCACTTAAACATTGGAAGTGGGGTCATCTAGACCCACTAGACAGACTGTTGAACCTTTTTTCTTCAATGATTTGTGATCTCCACTGGTGTCCATGGATTACATGAAATCCTCTCCACCTTTATCCACCTTTGTCATGGTAGGGAGAACATGTCAATGTAAGAGTAGGGTCATTGGATAGCACAAGGGTTAAAAATGCAATTAAAGAGAAAAAGAATCTAAAGAAATACAAGGTCAGGAAAATGGATCCAGTCATTTTTAGATGAAAACTTACTTTATTCTGGGTCTTTTATAGTTTGTGTTAGAATCGAACTAGCATGAACCCTTGACAGAGAAGAGTATGATCTCTGCTTTAAATCCTGCACGAGTATAAAATATCCCTTGACCCATGTTATGAAATATGAAGCTACTGAAAATGTGTCTGAAATAAATGATCGTTAATCTTGAAAAAAAAAATCTGCAAAAACAAAGTAATTTACAACATCTGTGAAAGCACCATTTTTCGATAGTATTTTCAAAAATGTTTAAACAAAAAAAACACATTTTATGATTTTGAAAAAATCTATTTAAGGGAAAAAAAAACTTCATACAGTTTTTTTTGTTTGTTTTATTTTTAAAATCTAGCATGTCATCTTCAATAGGGGAAATAACTCTGTTGTTCCAGGAAACATGTTTTGTATAGACAAAGCGAAGGTCTCTGCTGGCTGTAAATCTAACCGAGGTCTGAGTATTTGCATCCGTGTGGTTAGCAGCGTCACCATTCAGCCAGCAAACACATCTAACCACTCACTATGTGCACGATTTCTGTTTGAGCTACTGAGCTAATTCCAAAAAACAAATGGAGATGATTTTTTAGTCATTTTACAAAGTACATTTGAATACAACGATAATATTACATTAATCATAATTTTCAATGAGAATAAGAACATTATAAGGAAAATTAATGTTGGACTATCTTTGACAGTGGAGCAGATTATCTCAAAACTCAAAAGCAGCAGCAGAGAAACCACTGATGCTTCAAAAAATACAATACAGAGCTTAAACTTTACAAAAGTATAAACATAAACTTCAGTGAGACATTCATGGAGATATTTATGAATAACATAGCTGAAATACTTCTCAACATCTCTGTGCCCATGCATTTCAGCAAAAAGGAAAAAAAAGCAACAGCTGACTTACTTCTATGGCAGTTTAAAAAGATGAAAGTTATTTATGACGCCGCTTTGGAAAAAGGTGCTTTAAAAACCCCCCAAAAAGTATTGATTTTTTCTTTTTTAAATGTTCCTTCAGTAATTTTCTTCAGTGATTTGACATATTGAAAGCACATAGTTTAGCTTAATTGAGTGTTTGCTCTGGCAATTTCATAGATACAAATGTTTTTAACAAAAATGTGAAATTAAAACACAAAAATAGATTCTGAATTATTTTCATTGCTGTAGAGTGATTCCGTATCTTTCAATTCGGACATGTATTAGTTAAAACTGTTAATTGTATCTCAGTGTATTTCATCATGTTTTTACTTTACTGTTCATTTGTTTGAGGTACACCTATCAGCCCAAATAAGACAAAAAATGTTAGAAACTAGAAAGAAAAAAGTCAATGACAGTTTTCTCTGAGTTACATTGAGGTCAAAAAGGTGTTAAAATATGTTTACATGGTTGAGCTACAGAAATCCTTTTCACGTCAGAAGGAGAGTTCAGGCAAGCATTGAGTCCCTGTGATATATGTATGCATTTAAGCAACATGATGACATTTGCATGTTTTCTACTTTTTTGACACCTTTTAGATTCAAAGGTTTTAGAGCCTTTAGTGCTGGAAGTACCTTATTGCATCTCCTGGTGCGCCCCAAAGTTCTGTCCTGAGGCCGATAATATCAATAATTAACTTTGTGTATTTACCTAAATGTAACACTTCTCACATGATCATCAACTTCAGATTTAATGTTAAATGTTTCTGAGGATTTACAATGGTGCACCTAAATTGAGTGAAGTATAAAAAAAACATGTAGAAAGAATAAAACACACAAATGATTTAATAATGGAGTGATGCATTTTTAGCATTTGACAGATTAACTTGAAAAAGCACAGAAAACTTGATCTATGCAATGTTTAAAATATTCCTTAGGTGAACAAAAAAATGGCAAACAAAATACAACAATACATCAATAATAGTTTTTATTATTAGCAGAAGGGAAAACTATTATTGGACATTGCGTTTCTGTCTGGCTTCAGTTTTTCTTTTCTTTTTTCCTACTTTAACTTCTGTGTAGATAACATCAGCTTCAGCGTCACCTATGGAAATGTAAATTGTTTTAGAAAGGCTGCTTTGATTCCTTTTTTTAAGAATTCTTTATGAGTGACTTACCTGCATTAACTGTTATCGTTTTTTGTTTTCTACAAATTTTTAATAGAGCCGCACTCAAAGCCGCAAGAAGTAAGAGTGTAACAACTGTGACGATGGCAGCCACATAAACTGGTTGTAAACCTGAAAGAAACAAAATATTATTAGATTTAAAACAAACTGATGATTTGAATTTGTCCAACATTTCCCCGTTAGAAATGTATACTGTACCGTTGCAAGCAGTGATGGTTTTAACCGTCTCATCTCTGCTGACATTGTTCCAGACTTTACATGTGATGTCTCCAAAAAGCTGTCCATGTATGATGATGGAAACATTAAACACACTGGATCTATCAGATGTGTCATTGTTCAGGGACTGACTGTGTTTGTTTGATGGTAAAAGTGAGAAACCATTCAAAGTCAGAGTGAGCTCTGCTTCATCTCCCTCATAGAAGCAGGTGACTTTCTGCTGTTCTGCTGACAAACACTGCTGAGACACCGTTAACACAGACACAGGAGCTGCAAGAAAGAAAACATATTCAAGTGATTCAATTCACATTCACATTCAATTAATGTGAGTGTTTATGCATGGTCCAGTAGTTAAGATTTACAATTGTTAGTTTACATGAACATTTTGCAGAGAAATGCATTTTTTTCTCCACTTGAATCCAAAAATCTAAATCAATAGATAATTCCTAATGTCATTCTTTGTCATTGTTGTATTATTTGCAATCAATAATATTTTTTATTTATTTTTAAATATAAGTTAATAACAGGTAGGACAATGTATTATTGTATGTTGAAATTTTTTTAAGACTTAAAAGTTTTCATTTGAACAAACTATTTTTAAAACTGTGAGATAACATTTTTTTTTCTTACCAAGTATTTTCAGATGCACACTGGATTTTCGCAATGTTTTCCCATCAGAGGCGAATTCCTCAAGTGTGTAAACTCCAGAATCTTTCTGTGAGATATTGCATAGTTTGATTGTTCCATTGGTGAAGTAAATGGTGGCGTTCACATATGGATCATCAATTTTGATTGATCCAGTTGTCTCTGTCTTAAAGATTCTGGCACTTGTCGTCTTTAGGAGCCTCAGGTCAACAAAGTCTTTGTTCAACAGGTAAAAAAGAAGAGATTTTCCAGCTGCAGCAACACACAAAGTTTCTTCAGATTCATTAAAGCTGCACTCTGTAAAACCTGGAAACATAAGGAAAAAATAGGGTTTTACTGTATTATAACATATAGTGAAAGCATTTATTACATTTAAAATATGGTTGCTTGTTGATAATACTAATAAATAAACCTTCTCCAAAAGATCCTGTTAGCAGAACTGCTGTGATCAAGGCGATGAGAATCATTGTGACTGGAAAGAAAAAACACATATCAACATGTAAAACACATATATGGTGTATCAATGTAGGAAAATGAAGAAATTCATTGTTATACTTACAATTGCACAGAAGTTTTAGGTAAAAAACTAAAGGAGTCAATAATGTACTGAGCAAATTAACTAGTCGTAGTTCGCCTTCCTCACAGCAGAGTAAAGATGTTTCACCCTTTGACTGACAATACTGAACGCAGCAGACAGTGGGATGGGTTGTGTGTCTTTTGTGGCTAGCTTCAGACAAAAAAGAAGAGCTACTACCATTAGGAAATTGTAAAGTACGCCACTGCTTTGCAGTTGTAAGTCCCTTCAGCCATTAGTTTTACGAACACTGGATTCTAAAACTATTAGAATAAAAAAATAGAAGTGTACGTTTGTTGTTGACAACTGTTTTCTTATGTAGTTAGTGTATAAATCTGACAAAAACAAAAGCTAACAATCTTGTTTTAAAGACCCACTGAGATAAAAGTTTTGTTTTTGGTGTTTTTAACATGTTCTTGTGGCATTTTCTCTATAAAGGAAAATTAAGCTTAAAACTGTATTTCTGAGTATTTTTTATTTAAATTGTCGTGAATCAGGAGCAGACAAACAAGATGCAATTTGAAAAGGCTTGTAGGTGTGATGTAGAACCTACAACGCCAAGCCACAAGCTCCAATCCAATCTGATCCATCCTCTTGCAGATATGTAGATCCATGGATGTCTATGTTTTCCTCATCCGAGTCGGCATCTGGCTCAAAGCTGTACAGGCTGGATAGCTACGATATTGCTCACCATATTTTTTTTTATACTGGTAATGTTAGCCACTTGAGGTAGCTTGGGCATCTAGTTAGGATGCCTCCTGGACGCCTCCTTTGGGAGGTGTTCCGGGCATGTCCCACTGGGCGGAGGCCCCGGGGAAGACTCAGGACACGTGGAGAGACTATGTCTGTCGCTTGGCCTGGGAACGCCTCAGAGTCCCCCAGAGGAGCCGGAGGAAGTGGCCGGGGCAGAGGAGGTCTGGGCATTTTTGCTCAGACTGCTCAGACTGTGACCTGGTTGTCACAGTGCCCCCCGGCTGCTGCCTCCCCCTTCCTGCTCTTTCATTGGAACCAGCTGTCCTTCATCACCTCATCATCTGGCAGACCATTCTTAAGGAGATCCACCCCAGCTTACTATGCCAGTCCGTTGTACACACTCCGGTCCTTACGCCTGGTCCTTAAGCTAAGTAACCTCGCTCTCGTTACCAAGCCTTGTACTTACCCGCTCGAGTCTTACGCCCTCAGGTCATTACCCCTCTGGACACGCTGGTTCCTCGCTCTGCTCCAGTTACGCCGTCCTCAGTGCATCATCTCGCTCCACGCTGTTTCCCACCGTCCTCTGTGTTCGGTCACGTCTCCAGCTTCTCCCGCAGTCCTCTGCGTTCACCTCGTCTCAAGCTGGTCCCGCCGACCTCGATGCTCACCCTCCCCTCTAGTTGGGCTGGTCCTCACCTCATGCTGCTTTGGATTTCCCACGGACCCTGAACCTGACTCTTCTGTCCTGGACTGCCTCTGTTATTAAACTTTCTGATCCGATCTCTGTTCCTGAGTTTCTTCTGGGTTACCGCATCTGGGTAGGAACCGGATCACCCTCCGACTCCCCCTAACACTCTTTACGTACCATCCTCCCTCCGTTCGGATGTACTTGTCTGGGGTCACACATCTCGTATAGCCTGTCATGGAGGTGCGCACAGGACTCTTAAACTCCTGCAACGCCATTTTTTCTGGCCCTCCATGGAACGGGACGTTAGAGAATTCATCGCTGCCTGCAATGTCTGTGCCCGATCTAAATCGTCTAACTCTCCTCCTGCGGGTCTACTCCATCCGTTACCTGTTCCGCAACGCCCCTGGTCCCATTTAGCCATGGACTTTATCAATGGGTTGCCTCCCTCTCAAGGTAACACCACCATCCTCACGGTCATCGACCACTTTTCTAAATCTGCCCATTTCATTCACCTTCACAAGCTGCCTACAACCACCGAGATGGCTGACATCTTGGTTCAAAAGGTGTTTCGTCCCGCATACCATGATTCCTGTCTAGGTGGTCCCAGTCGTGTCCCAAGTGGCGGGCTTCGTTCGCTCTGGGCGCACTGTCGTCTCTCGTCTGGAACCATCCCTACTGGCAGGCTGAACGCGCCAACCAGAGCTTGAGGCGCTCTCCGCTTCTGGCCTCTCAGACCACTAGCTGGTCCTCTTCCTGTGTGGATCGCATCATCCTCTTCTGCTACCGGTATCCCGTTGAACGTCCCTCGGTACCTCCACTCTTTTCCCCTCAAGAGTTGGTTCGTCCCGCCGTCCTCGGCGGTCGCCTCGTCTCAAACTGGTCACGCCGACTTCGACGCTCACCCTCCCCTCTAGTTGGGTTCGTCCTCACCTCGTGCTGCTTTGGATTTTCCCACGGACCCTGAACCTGACTCTTCTGTCCTGGACTGCCTCTGTTATTAAACTTTCTGATCCGATCTCTGCTCCTGAGTTTCTTCCGGGTTACCGCATCTGGGTCTGCCTAGTCATCGCGCCATGATACTGGTCCCAGATAAGCAGAAGAAGATGGATGGATGGATGGATGGATAGTAATGTCAGGTTATGAGGGGCTGTAAGCTAGTGGGACAGATTGTAAACAAATGGATGACAGAGCTAAGCTTACTACAACAGTCCTGCAGACAACTCAGAGGTGAATTATCTTCAAACTCCTGCTGCTCTGCAGAAACTATAGAAAATGCCACTTTTTTATTTTGCCTGAAAACAACATAATCCACGACCATTGGGAACGCTCTTACTATTGATCGTACATGAGAACCGAACTGAGTGCCCCCCACATTCCAAATAGAATGACTGTATACTAGCTGTTTGTGTATCTATAGAAATGTATGGGAACTTGGATTCTCAGGACTTGCAGGTACTTCCTATTTGTCAGAGTAGCTATTCTTGCTCTGCTGCATCTTTTTAATAATAATAATAATACATTTTATTGAGAAGGCGCCTTTCTAGGCACTTCAGGTCGCCGCACAGCATGTATACAGTATAAAATACAATAAACAGTTAAAACAACAACAACAATTTAAATAAATACACAATTAAATAAAAAATATATAAAAACGTGAAAATGTTAATGTTAATAAGGCCATTTGGAAAAGATGAGTTTTTAGCTTTGATTTGAAATGTGGGAGTGTGTCAGTGTTGCGGAGGTCAGGGGGGAGTGAGTTCCAGAGCCAGGGACCAGAGCAACTGAATGCCCGGCTCCCCATGGTGACAAGACGGGCAACACATTCTTCCTGCTTGTTTGTGCACCTTTCAAGAACATCTCATCAGGGGTTGTCACAGCGAATCGGCTTTCACTGATTTGCACATTATTTTCAAGGAACACGGAGACCCAGATAGATAACTGCGCAAAGCGTCCTGCATTAGGACCCACACTGGATTTGTATTATTTTTTTTTAAGCTTATTGCGCACCAGGTTTCCTGATCACTAGTGCTACACCCACCGAACTCAGCCACCCAGTTGCTTTAACTTGCTCTTGCTAAACCTCATTTTTTGCTTTTATATGAGCCTAAAGTTAAATTAACTTTCATCTTCTGTTCCTATAATACACAAGCTAGTAGTTCTCTGCTTTCCTTTCAATTATGTGAGATAAGAATTTAGGATTTATGATCATTTATGATCTTTCAGGTACTTCATCGAAGGTTTTTAAAAAGAGATAAGCTTTGATGATTGATAGATTTAAACATCTTTGTTTGTCTCTAATTGTCTTGTGTCACCTGCTTTTTTGTGGTTTTTCTGTCAAGTCCTGTCTTTTGATGTCTGTTTGTGTCATGCGCTCTTTTATTACTGCTTCTGAGGTTTTGCATTGGCGTGCACCTACAGAGCCGAAGCTGAACAGTTTCCGGAGTGGAAACATTCTTCACTGCTGTTGACATTTAAACCAGTTTCGACACAACACTGTTTGTCCGATGCAAAGAAATCAGTTTTAAATGTCATTGTTGTAAACCTGAATGTTAAGAGTGATGCCCTTTACTTCCTTTATCTCTACATTCACCAGAAAACATAAAGCTTTCTGATAATGATCCCTTTAAACAACCTAGAAGCAAAAATCAGCAATGAGATGATGCTGTGTTGATGAGGGATTAATATGTAAAGGCAGATGATACGCTCACTGGCCACTTTATTAGACACACATGTCCTACTGCTTGTTAACATAAAGTTCTTATCAGCTAATTCCAATTCAGCAACTCAATGCATTTACACATGTAGACATGGTCAAGACAATCTGCTGCAGTTCAAAACAAGCATCAGAACTGAAGAAAGCTGAGCTGGTCTGGTCTGAGTGTTTCAGAAACTGTTTTGATCTATTTTTTGACAACCATCTCTAGAGTTTACAGAGAATGGTCGTAAAAAAAAAGAGCAGCAGTTCTGTGGGTGGACATGCTTTGCTGATGCCAGAGTTCAGAGAGAATGGCCAGACTGGTTTCAGCTGATAGAAAGGCAACAGTAACTTAAATAACCACTGGTTACAATCGAGGTCTGCAGAAGAACATCTCTGAACACACAACATGTCCAACGTCAAGGCAGATGGCTACTACAGCAGAAGACAACACTGGGTGCCACTTAAGTCAGCTAAGAACAGGAAACTGAGGCTACAGCTTTCACAGGAACATCAAAACTGGACACTGAAGGTTTGGAAAAACGTTGTCTGGTCTGATGAGTCTCCATTTCTGCTACGACATTTAGATGGCAGAGTGAAATTTTGGGATCAACAACATGAGAGCATGGATCTATCCTGCTTTATGTCAATGGTTCAGGCTGGTGGTGGTGGTGTAATGGTGTGGGGATATTTTCTTGGCACACCAATTGAGCAAGGTTACAGCCTAGCTGAATAGTAATGCTGACTATGTTTATCAATTTATGACCACAGTGTGCCATCATCTGATAGCTACTTCCACCAGGAGGGTTTCTTGAACACGAAAATGACTTCACTGGTCTCAAATGGCCTCCACAGTCACCAGATCTCAACCCATTAAAGCACCTTTTGGATGGGGTGGAACAGGAGATTAGCATCATGGATGCGGAGCTGACAATTCTGCAACAACTGCGTGATGCTATCATGTCAAGATGGACCAAACTCTCTAAAGAATATTTCCAGTACCTTGTTGAATCTAGGCCACAAAGTTCTGTAGGCAAAAGGGGGTCCAATCCGGTGTAGGTACCATAACTGTTTGGCCTGGAACTTCCGTTCAGGGTCCTTTCGACTGAAGGTGACGTCACACTATGGTAGCCTCACTTGGATAAACTATGTAGCGTCGAGATCTGCTCAGGCTCTATAAATGTTAATTTCACGCTCCCTTTTGTAACCTCAAGTTCTTTTCCCTCATAAATTGGGTCTGACAATATTTTTTGTAATTTCTATAAAGAGATTTTGCCACAATCCGCTTGTTATTCAAGTTTGAGTTCAGCCATGGCTGAAATTGTTGTTCTTCTGGGACCGTTCTGCCAATAATAAAGCACTGGGCACACGGATTAAAAAAATATGCGAACATGCATTCAATAATAATCATAACACTAATAAAGGCATGTTTAGAAGACCATCTCGCTTTATGTCAGAGCTCTGTTTGTTTACAACAGGCTTCATAATATTTTCTTCTATGGTGGTATCATAATTTATCAAGACCAATCTCTAACTGACACGTCATTGAACCAACTTCTTCTTTGAACATTATTGGTCCCTCTGAACAAAAAAATATTCAAATATGATTTTTCATGTATGGATTATAATTTGTATTATATTTATTTATACATCAAGTCACACTAATCAAAGATACGTTTTTTCCTGAACTAACAAAAACATGGTAAGACACAAACAAATACAGGAAATTTGTCATTTGAAACATAAAATGGGCAACCATAATGCAGCAATGAAAAATCCATCAATGAAACTTGCTGGGTGAAAGTCTGGAAACCATGACATTTCAGTATCTTTTACACATTTTGCGGTTCTCAACCTATTTATTTTGAATGGTGGTAGGCTTGAAAACAGTTTTTTACCCTTGTTGAGGCAAAGCTTTACTCTGCGTTTTTGACAACACACATGGGTAAATTTGCCTGTGCAGTACTTGCATCTCTGTTGGGTTTCCCATGTTGAGAAATGTTCAAGGCCACCCTTTCTCACACTGGAGGGTACCTCAGTGGTTTTTCTCTTGCGGGAGGGGTTAATGTTGCTTCTGGAGAAAACAGTGGTCTACCACACTTTTTGACATTTCCTGCAATTGTGAGGGCAATGTCAACATAAGCCAAAAACATTTGGAGGGGCAGGGGTTTCTGCCTGGGCTGCAATTTCTCCAGGTCTATTTTGTAGCGGATCCATGCATTGATTACTGCCTCTGTCACAGTGTGCCACTAAATGTAAATGTACCATCCTCTAGATCTGCAGCTGAACTCTTACAGTGCAGATATTTGACTAATTGGACAAAAAAACAGTCAATTTTTTAGTGAAAGCAGTAAGCAAAAGGACATTACGAGTAAGTTTATCATGGCAACACCAAACCACTCATCAGTCATCATGATAAGACACATCTGTTTTTTTTACCCTGAATATACTAAGTTAAGTAGTTTAAAAATAAAAAGAGACTTTGTGTTGCTTGATGTTATATATGATGCAGGAAATATAACAAATTGAAAATGTATTGATATAGGGGTTACTTGAGCTTAAATTCTTGCTGTATTAAATTTGATACGCCATTTCTAACACGGTCATGTAATACTTTCTGAAATTTTTATTATTTTAACTTTGCATCAACCCAGTAACTGTTCCTATTGATGTTTCAGTACAAATTTAAATGTTTTTCGGTAACGCTTTCTTTAACTTTTAGTAATATACTTAAAGTGTACTTAAGTGGTATTTATATGGTACTTATTGTGTAACTACTGGGTACCTTCAGGGTATTAACATGGTACTTTTTATGGAATTTACTGGATACTTACAGTGTGTTTACATGGTACTTTTTATGGGACTTACTGGGTACTTACATGGTACTTTTTTGTGTCTACTCTGTACTTACATGGTACTTACTGTGTATTTATGTGGTACTATTTGGTTCATACATATGTGGTACATACTGGGTAGTTACATGTTGTGCAAAGGTGTCTTTTGTGGTACTTACCACATGTAAGAATAAGGTAAGTACAAATAAAGTACCTTAAATTAAAGTCTGCACTCATATGTTTCATGGTATTTACCATGAATTTACCACAGAAACTACCCCATGAAACTGGACTGTAAAAGAAAGTCATCCCTATTTCCACTCAACTACATGGTACTTTCAGTAGTAAATGCTGGGTATGTCCACATGAGTATTACTTGGTACTTACCCCTTAAGTACAATGTAACTGGACTGTAAAAGAAAGTCAGCCCTATTTCCACTCTATTACTTGGTACTTTCAGTAGTAAATACTGGGTATGTACATGTAGTACCTTCCTGTATAGTGTATATACACACTTGGTCTTCTGACCTTACCAAATGAGACAATGCTAACTTGTTGGTAAAGGTGAAGTAACTGCATTCTAAAAACACATTCTGGCCTGATTACTTCTTGTAAGATGTGGCAAATTTAAAGAGAAACAACACAGCAGTGAAAACAACAATCTTTAATATGATTCACTTCTGCAGCATACAAAGTATCACAAATTAATATCTTGTTCCCACAAAATAATATCTCTATTAATTATTGGGTGGGAACAAGATATTAATTTGTGGGGACGATATATATTTATTTTAACCATGTCAGGACACGGGTTCCGTAGTAAACATTTCACCTAAATATAGAAGCCTGTTTAAAATATCTCAGCTTTCAGTCAACATTAAAACCACGGGGAACTTTTTATATAAAAAGCTTTCTAACTTTTGTCCGGTATGAACCTATTTTTTGTTGTTGTTTTTCTCATTTAATTTATTAGCAAAAGGTTTAGTAGAATTAAAATATTTTTTAATTCTATATGTAAATTGGATCTTCAGATACTTTTATGAAGACTAACATGTAAATTATTGGGAGTTAATAGCAAATACTATATACTGGTTCGTTTCATTTTGCTTGTACTGTAATAATATCTTTTTTATGATTAAAAAAAATCAAAAGGAGCATTTAGAGATTTTAATTTCTTTAAAAGCAAGCTTCAGGCAAATTCTAATTGCTTATAGTTTAACGTTATTTGGCTGGGACCCTAATATCCAAGCTAAACAGTTTCCATTCAGTGGCAGCTACTTGTTGACTCAAAACACGTTATGCTCTAAACAGGAAATGGGTTCATTTAGTAAAAGTAAAACTGTTCATCACGAGCTCCTGCTGCTCCACCAGAGAAGAGGTTTGTCATTTGGCATTATGATAGGTCTACACACAAAATCTTCATCATCCTCTGCTTTACTCCCTATAATAAAAATTCACTTGTTTTTTTATTCAAAGCCAATAAAAAATACTATGATTATGGTTGCACTATTGAATTTTTTAGATTGTTTTATTTTGTGTTAGTAGGATGAAATAACAGCAGGTCATTTCAATTTGATACACAAGAAATCTAAGATTTGGTCCAGGGACTTTGGCAGTTGATCTCTGAAAAAAAAATTCTTGAAATAAAAATAATTCCATAAAGATCTGGCCTTTGTCTCTGCCTGGTGGACAAGAACAGCTACTGCAATGCTTGTGGTGAACATCATGAACATTGTCAATTGACCTTTTTAAAAACGTCATTAAAAAGAAAAATAATTTAAAGAAATACATTTTTTATATAACTGAACAATTTTGACCTGAGATGAAAACTTACATTATTCTAGATTTGTTATAGTTTGTGTGAGAACAAAACTAGCATGACCCTTGACAGAGAAAAGTGTGATCTCTGTTTTGAATAGCGAATTGAGTACAAAATATCCCATGACCTATGTTATGAAAAATAAAGCTACTGAAAATGTGTGTGAAATAAATGATTGTAAATCTTTTCTTTTTTCTTTTTCTTTAAATCAGCAAAAACAAAGTACTTCATACTGGTGGAGGTTTTACACTAACGTACTCCCTGGGTGAGTAACACCCCCCCGCCACACACACACAGATACAATCTGACAACATCCTGTTGTTTTCCCTATCTTTTATTTGGCCATTTTACACAAAAATGCAGGAACTTTCTTGACTCGTATTACAGGGGGGTCAAACTCAGGCACACAGAGGGCCTGAATTAAAAACACACTTTAGGTTTTGGGGCGAACAAGAGAAACATTTACCAAACACAATAAAGCTAAACTTTTAAACCTTTAATACTGAACTCTTTGAACATAATCATGAATAAGAACAGACAGGAACATTAATTCAGAATAACTCAAGTTAAACCTTAAATAATGTATAATGTGTTGCTCTCCATAGAAATATATTCTTTCAGAATTACACAAATATGAAGATGCTGCAGAAAAAAACAAACAAAGCCTGGAAATATTAATAATAAGAAATAACAAATCATGTCTTTCCATTTTCTTTGCTCTTTTATCATTTTTTAGAGATGGACTCCTGCATCATTTTTAGCAAAAAGTTCATTTCTTGTGTGATATCTTAGTGAAATACATTAGAGGGATTGGATCAAAAAAAAAAAAAACTTAATTTGAATATTATTTTTAGGTCTTATAAAACATAAACAAAATCATAGAACTCGGGCCTGTTGCACAAAAGTAGGATAAGGGATTAAGCCAGGATATCTTGGTGATCCTGGCTCAATTGATCCCCAATCCGGTTGCACTAAAGCTGGATAGGGGGCAGGGGGATATGTTATGGTATAAATTACCATGGAGATTTATTCTGTGGAGCTAGCCTGCTCCAGACCAGGCTAAATTCCAGGATCTATTTAATCTCATCCCTAATGTCAGTCAGCAGTCGCCACAAATGGAAACCAATAGTTATTTCACTGCTCACTATACATTGTTATCACATATAACTAGACGTCATTATTTAAACGTTTGTGATCATTAATTTCAATCATTTTGGATAAATAATGAGTTTTAGATGATGTTGCTATCATTAGATAATTTACAGTTTCCTATAGACTATAAGGCTATTTATAAAATGATAGAATATTAGGGCCACAGAGGGAAAAAAAAGACAAATCATAATATTGTAACCAGTTGTTTTAAAGGAGGACAGTTGTTAAAATGACAGATGTGGGGCATTTGGTGAAATTGTACTTCAGTATGGTTTCATAAACGAAGACATGCTGATGTGCCAGAATATGAAGTATCACATTGTCATAACTATCAAAACTGTAAAAAGAATATGTTTATAAATATGTTTTCACATATTTATTGTTTTTACATATTTATTGTTTTCACATATTTGTGGTTTTCACATTTTATTATTTATTATTACTTAGAGATTAGGCCTGTTTCTTTGTAGTGCATCTGCACTACACCTGAACATTAATGCTGTGAAACGATTTCCTATTCACAAAATCGGCCTCATGGGTACCTGAGGGGGCTGTTATCCTTATGTGTGTGCAGTCCACTGCACCAATGACATTGGGGAAACCTGTCACACAAAGTAATGAGTATCCTACTATGTGTTAACAGGTGTCCTTTACTTTGTAGATCCTCTTACCTACAATCCTATAGAATTCCTCTTTCATGTCACAGAGTCTTCTGTGGCCAGGGAAGGAGATGAAGACATCTGCTAATGCTTTGATAGCCAGACGCACACTCTTTATTGTGCAGCAAATTGTGGCCTTGTTCAGCTGTTCTGCCTCCCCCACTGAGTACAGGAAGGCTCCACTAGCAAAAAAGCGCAAGGCCACACAAACATTTGCTCCACACTCAGTGCATGGCTCTGTGGAGTGCGGTGCTTAATCCTGGGACCTAGTAGTCTGCATAGATACCTGATGCCATCTGCAGAAAACCTGTATCTTTCATATAGATGGTCATCAGGGAAGGCCAATGGGTCCAACCGGTCCCTGAAGACCCTTTCCCACCTGAAGGCTCTCCTCAGCACAAGTGCTTCTTCATCCACCACATTTCGCAGGAATAGGCATGCCATTGTCAGAGCAGAAAGGAACACACAATTTTGGACCTTCATATAGGCTAGTGGCCACACCTGGTGCTGGGGGGGTGGGCAAAAGAGGCCGGTGCCTTATAACGATGACTTGGTTGTACTGATTGCTGTGAAAATAAAAAATACCTTAGAAAGATGCCACCGTCCTGTGTGCTCACAATAAGAGCTCATATGTCATGGCTCACTTGACTTTACCAGAATATGCCTAATTTTTATTTTGAGCTGTGTCATCTTCTTGGAGCTGGGGGAGGAAAGAAAAATAATGATTAATACATTTGTGTTACAGTTAGCATACAGTGTACATTGAAGGCATATCTCACCTCCCTCTCAAGTTTTTTTATTTCAAGGTCCAGTTTCCTAATTGTCCCTTTTTTATTTCGGACTCCAGTGCAAGATTTTCTATCTTTTTCTTCTTGTACTGAATGTCTATGTCTGCCAGTTCTATTTGGCGCCGGAGGTGGTTGCCATACAACTTTCTCATAGCTTGTGAGCCCTGTGAACACAATACAATTAGCGCAGCTGGAATTTGCCAGGATGTGGTTTCCTTTTATTAATACGCACTATGTTGCCAGGCTGGTTTCCCACTGTATAGCATCTGGGTCCTGTAAAAGATTTTTGGTTTTTTGATTTGGATGAGGACTCCTCACCATTGTAGAGTGAATAGTACTTTCACAGTCTTAACATGATACCTCATGCCTTCTGGAATCCAGAGAGATGGTCTCCTCCTCATCATCGTCTCCATCATGTGCTGTTGCTGCTGCACTGGGGCTTTCACCCTATCACATTTAATTGGAGTCATATTGAAGCTAGTAGACAAGACATGCCAGGCCTACAGTATGCATTTGATGGAGTACTCACTGGATCAGCATAGTCTGGTGCTTGTGCTGGTGGCTCTAACAGGAACACAGTGCTGCCAGACACTGCAAGGCAATAGGTTAACCAAAGTCAGACAGTCCAAATTGATTCAATATGAATGTGGTTGTATTCCATGTAGAGATGGAAGGACATACCTTAAATAAAGCGGGTGGCATCTTGGGAGGAACCTATGCTCGTCTCTTTCCCCCCAGGGATCCCCTCGAAGACGGGCCTGCCTTTATTTAGCTCCAAGGCCATTTCTTCTGCTGGGGTAAGGTGTTACGGCTGTGGCCGTAATATTGTTTTGTTTGAATGTTTGGAATGTTTTTCTGTATGTTTTCCTTTGGGAGGATCTGTCTTTCCTTTTCTTTTTCCTCCTTTATAGTGCCAATTAGTTTCCACCGTGTCTGGACCATCTGATTGGCTGAGGACTTCCCAGCGGCAGTTTTTAAAACTGCCACCTCATCTGTTGAAGACCCCTCCCCCTCCAGCTGGCAGCAACAGAGTATTAGATCAAACATTGTTAGTTTTTTTGGTCCTGGTAATTCGGGTTGGTTATGTGTATGTTTTTGAATGGGCATTGTAAATAAATTCCCAGCTTAATTTCAGTCTGGGTCTGGTGAGGGTTATTGAGTCATTGGTGAATTTAGTTTTCCTTTTTACCTTTATGTTACACCCATTAACAAGCCCCTAGACAGGGGTGTAACATAAATTGGGGGCTCGTCCGGGATATCTGAACTGGTTTGTTTGTTTGTGTAGGACATATGGTAGCTAATTTACTTTGTCTTATGGTATATGGTTTTGGGGTTTGCTAATTTGTTTTCTGACTTTGTGTAATTTGGTTGACAGTTTTGTTGCGAGAGTAATTCATTGATCATGGCATTTGACCAAGATGATTTTGTACTGGCTCCATGTTTGGAGAAATTGGACGTGTGCACCAAAGCGGACTTGCTCTTAGTTGCCCATCATTATGATTTGTATATACCCAGTCATTGCCGTAAACATGAGATAAGGGACCTTTTGTTTAGGCAGTTGGTGAAGCAGGGTGTGGTCCAAATCTCTCCCGGTGCGTCTCCGCTGAAGGGTGTGGCCGGAGGTGGTATTCATGACGGTGTAGGAGTGGAGGCTGCTATAGGCGCTGTGGATGCCACTGGACCTGAGCGAGGAGGGGGGGTGAGGGCGAAGGCTCCTGCATTTGTTCTTGATTCGGATTCTGACCCGATCACATTACTCCAGGTGGGAGTCGACACCGAGGATTTGAGGCTGATCGTTCGGATGAAGGAGCTTGATCTCCAGACGAAGTCACGTGAGGTTGAGCTAATGCACCTGCGTGTGCGCACTCTGGAGTTGGAACATCCTCAACCTGCAACTGCAAATGTGTCCCTATTGTTCCCTGTCGCTGCTGCACAGCAATTTGATGTGAGTAAGCACATTGCGCTCGTTCCATCCTTCAGAGAGACTGAAGTGGATTCATATTTTAATGCGTTCGAGCGCATCGCTGCCAATTTGGGATGGTCAAAAAATGTGTGGAGTTTGCTTTTACAGTGCAAACTCGTGGGAAAAGCACAAGAGGTGTGCTCCACATTATCAATTAATGAAAGTTTGGATTATGATGTGGTAAAAGCCACTGGTTTGAGAGCTTACGATCTGGTTCCGGAAGCCTACCGGCAGAAATTTGCTTGCAGAAAAGCTGTCAACCAAACGCATGTGGAGTTTGCGCGTGAGAAAAGCGTTCTGTTTGACAGGTGGTGCGCTGCATGCAAGGCGGATGATTTTGCTCAACTTCGTGAATTAGTTTTACAAGAGGAATTTAAGTCCTGCCTCCCTGAGAGGATCCTTTTTTATTTGAATGAGCAGAAAGTCTCCTCCTTAACCAACGCGGCCGTGCTCACAGATGAGTTTGTGCTGACGCACCGTGCCGTGTTTCCGTCTGTGCGCGCAGACGCTCCTCCACCTGTTTTTGCTGGTAAAAAGTCCAAAACTTTTTTTAGAAGTCCGCCGCGCTCAAAACCACTTTCTGCTGAGAGCCGGGAATGCTTCTACTGTCACGAAAAAGGACACGTCATCTCTAACTGTCCCGTGCTCCTGTCAAAGGAGAACAATCAAAGTCTCAAAAAACCCAAAGGGGTCGGTTTTGTTCGATCTGGCCCTGTAAAATCTCTTGCTGTCACTGATCATCCCTGCGAGGAGGCGGAAGAAAGTTTTCGCCCCTTCATCTTTAAAGGTTCTGTCTCCCTGAAGGGGAAGGCAGAAGAGCAGGTGCCGATTTTAATTCTGCGCGACACCGGCGCAAGTCAGTCCCTTCTCCTTGACAGTGTTTTGCCATTTTCTTCTGATTCTTCCTGTGGGTTTGACACACTTGTGTGGGGCGTGAACATGAATGTCATTCGGGCTCCGACGCATAACGTGTTTTTATGTTCGCCCCTTTTTTCTGGGCCGGCAAAAGCCGTGCTTCGTGTTACCTGTGTGTGGGGTTGCCATGATCTTAGGAAATGATCTGGCTGGGGAAAACGTTTTTCCAGCCCCAGAAGTTATGGAAAATCCAATGACTCAAAACCTCGAACCTGCTAAAGTTGCTGCCAGCGAACCTTTTCTGTGTCCTGCTTGTGCTGTTTCGCGTGCGCAAACGAAAAAAATGAGTGATGTTGTGAATTTGTCTGATTCATTTCTCTGTAATCCAGATGTTTCTAAACATTCTAAAGATGAACCTGAGAAAACTGAGTCAAATGTTATGCCTAACCTGCCATTTAACGAAGCAACACTTTCTTTTGATGTTGACAAAAATGAATTTGTTCATGTACAGACAGCTGATCCATCTCTTGCCAAATGTTTGTCTGCTGCTAATTCAAATGACGAGAAATCCGCTTATGCTTTCAACAATGGACTTTTGGTTCGTAACCGGTTTCCTCCCGCTCTTGGTAATTTGAGATGGAATGTTGTTCAACAAATCGTTGTACCGGAGAAGTATCGTTGCCAGATTCTCAGCCTAGCCCATGATGGACCATCTGGACATTTGTGTTAAGGTGAGCGGTAGGACCCCAAAGCAGAATCTGACTCCGAGGGCAGTTAAACAGTTTTTATTCCTCACAGGACAAGGAACAGAATTGGACAGGCAGCAGAATCAGGGAACTAAACTGGAAAACCACAGATATGTAGAGCAATGGAAAAGTGATAATCCGGCATGGAGAAGCAACAGGCTCAGGCATTTAAAGACCTTGATGAGATGAGGATCAGGTGTGCCATGTAGGGAGGCACCAGGAAAAAAGGCAGCCACGCCCACCTGGTCACACTGATCACAACAATTTGGGGGTAAAGAAAACATACCACCTCATTTTGCGTCATTTTTTTTGGCCGGGCTTGAAGTCTGATGTGACTAAATATTGTCGTTCATGTCACATTTGTCAGATGAGTGGAAAACCAAACCAGGTTATTCCACCTGCACCTTTGCATCCAATTCCTGCAATAGGTGAACCGTTTGAAAATCTCATCATATACTGTGTGGGCCCACTACCTAAAACCAAATCAGGGCATCAGTACCTTCTGACTCTGATGTGTGCTGCAACACGCTACCCAGAAGCAATTCCCTTGCGCACACTAAGAACCAAAGCTATAATTAAAGCTCTGGTTAACTTCTTCTCCGCATTTGGCTTTCCAGAATCCATACAGTCTGATCAAGGGTCAAATTTCACTTCAAAGCTCTTTGGACAGGTTATTAAATCCCTTTCCATTACACATAGGTTGTCAAGTGCTTATCATCCACAGTCACAAGGCGCACTGGAAAGATTCCACCAAACATTGAAAAATATGTTGAAGAAATTCTGCTTAGACTCCGGCAGAGAGTGGAATGAAGGTCTGCCTTTTTTTATGTTAGCCACCCGAGAAAGTGTTCAGGAATCCACTGGGTTCAGCCCAGCAGAGCTTGTGTTTGGTCACACTGTTCGTGGCGCTTTGAAACTTTTGAAAGACAAAATTCTGTCTAATTCTTGTGATGCCAAACAAAACGTATTGGATTATGTTAGTTCTTTCAGGGAAAGGTTGCATCGAGCTTGTGAAGTGGCTTGTAGCAATCTGTCTGTGTCACAGAAAAAAATGAAAAGAACATTTGACCAGAAAGTTGTGCAAAGACATTTTGACATTGGAGATAAAGTTCTCACTTTTCTCCCTGTTCCTGGTTCAGTTCTCCAGGCAAAATTTAGTGGACCATATATGATCCAAGAAAAACTCAATGAAACTGATTATGTTGTGAGCACTCCAGACAGACGCAGGAAATCCAGAGTGTGCCACATTAACATGTTGAAGCCTTATGTGGACCGTAGTGTGGGAGTTGTTGCTGCACTGTCCACAACAAGTTCCCCATCTCAGTACAGTCCAGAGAGTGACGGTCTTCGACAGGTCCCGTCATGTTCTCGATTTCAAAATTCTGAAATAATGGATGATTTAGCATCTTACCTAAGTCACCTAAGTAAGTCTGCACAGGAGGACATTTCCCAACTATTCCATAACCACATCTCTCTTTTTTCAGATAATCCCTCCCGTACTTCTGCAATATCCCACGACATTGATGTTGGTGAACATTTTCCGATCAAACAACATGCCTATCGTGTTAACCCCACCAAACGTGCACTGCTCCAACAGGAAGTTAAATACCTGTTGGAAAACAGATTAGCTATAACTAGTTCCAGTTCCTGGAGTTCTCCCTGTCTGCTTGTACCCAAGCCTGACAAAACCGTTCGATTTTGCACAGATTTCAGAAAGGTGAATCAAATCACAAAACCAGACTCATACCCTCTACCACGCATGGAAGATTGTGTGGACCGAGTTGGTTCAGCACGTTTTGTTACCAAGTTAGATCTGCTAAAAGGCTATTGGCAAGTTCCACTGACCCCTCGTGCATCCGAAATATCTGCTTTCGTTACTACTGATCATTTTTTGCAGTACACTGTCATGCCTTTTGGTCTAAGAAATGCACCCGCCACTTTCCAACGTCTCATGCACAAAGTTCTTTCAGGAGTAAAGAACTGTGAAGTCTACCTTGATGACATTGTTGTCTATTCTAAAACCTGGAAAGAACATTTAAAACATTTGACTGATGTTTTTGAGCGGCTAAGTAGAGCTTCACTCACCTTGAACTTAGCCAAATGTGATTTTGGTAAGGCTACTATAACCTACTTGGGGAAAGAAGTAGGTCAGGGTCAAATTCGTCCTCTGACTGCAAAAGTTCAGGCTATCCTCGATTTTCCAGCTCCTCAGAACCACAAAGAACTCAGACGTTTCTTAGGAATGGCGGGGTACTACCGAGGTTTCTGCCGCAACTTTGCGGATGTTGTCTGTCTGTCTGTCTGTCTGTCTGTCTGTCTGTCTGTCTGTCTGTCTGTCTGTCTGTCTATCTATCTATCTGATTTTGACCTGCTGCCATGTCCGTTTTGGCCGTGTTTAATCTACATCTCATACACACACACATTCTTTATCACAAGAACATTTAATGGAGTCACACTGACAAAAATGACTTGGTATTTTTGTATTGTTTTCAGTAAAAATATAAAAAAATAAACACTAAAGATGTATTTTCTTGATTTTCTAAATGACCTAGCAAAATAAGTATAGGGTTAGACCAAAAATATAAACTTCAAGTAAATGTGTGCTTAAAACAAGCAAAAAAAATTAAATATCTGTCAATATAATAAGAAAAATTATCTTGAAATAAGTTTACTTTTTCCATAGACCCTTACTTTTAGCAAAGTTCTCTTGTTTCACTGGCAGAGTTTTTTGCTTATTTTCCTAGGTTATTTTGCTCTATAAAATATTTAAGAGTTGTTCTAGAAATTTATTTTGACTGAAAACAAGACAAAATACCAAGTAAGAAAGACATTTTTGCAGTGCAGTAAGCAACCGACCTTGGGTCCTTTGAAAGGCGCTATATAAATTAAAGTGATTATTATTATAGCTCATCTATGTATTCAAGAAAATTTTATTTATATAGCATTTTTCACAGTTGTTTCGTTCTGTCAAAGCTGCTTTACATTAATAAAAGCAGGGGAAACACAAAAAAAAATGGTGGACAACATGATAAGCAGAGTCCAACGGCTAAGATTAAATCGTACTGAGCGTAGTAACGTAAAATAATAATGTAAGGCTTTAATAATAATATATCATAGCTTTATACAGTGTGATGGAGTTACGTTACACAATTTCACTCATTCAATATAAAATTTAACCGTTTCATAATTACAGTACAACTGCGTTTTTGGAGATGTGAATTAAATATTTGATTTGTAATTGTGATGTTTCAGCGGAGCGGTGAGTCTGTAATTGTGCACTACTTACCCATTCAGGCGGTCTGCAATACTTTGCCACGCTTTTTCTCTTTGCTTTATCACTGTGGCGGTGTTGCCTTTCTTCTTAATTATATCTTTTACCTCCTCGTATGCCTCCATGAGGATTTGTGCTTCAGACGGGGAAAAGTACACGGCCCTAGTTGCCATGGTAAATCAGTTAATCTATGATCTGTGGCGGGGTCTATTTGAGTGAGCCGTGAGTGCGCACCTATCCAGGATTGGTTTCACCTGGCTTAATGAATCCGTGTCTGCTCATCCTGGCTTGGTCTTTGTGCAACCAATTAAGCCTAGACGCACATGTTTTGGCTTTATTGAGCTCAGTTTAGTCATTTATCCCGGATGTCTTAATTCTACTTTTGTGCAACAGGCCTTTCATTAGTGGGATTACTCCAAAAATATTTTGCATTTCCCTAATTTTGTGCAACACCAACAGTAGAAATCCTCCAAAAAACCTCAATCCATGAAAAATGATCTATAGCAGTGTTTCCCCAAATTTTTCTGCAGGGCCCCCCTTTCTCAAGATTAGAATATTTTTGAGCCCCCCCACACTGACACAAACATACAAATCCTTTGTTCCTAAACTCCCCCCCCCCCCTGCAATACCTCTGCGCCCCCCCTAGGGGGCGCGCCCCCCAGTTTGGGAACCACTGTTCTATAGTTTATTTATGATCTCAAAAAGTGCAGCTGTTTTCCTGCATTTCCTGCTGTCTTTATGTCAAATACTGACAACTAAACGACAGAAAAGACACATCATAAAATATCTACAATAGTAAATAATAACATGAACAGGAGCTGCTGAGTGATCCAACAGCACGTGATGATCCAGGTGTTGCATAATGTAGGCTTAGCTCCTCTCAGCCTGCACCCACCACCCCTCCCCTTTTCCCTTTTTGTCACTTGTCTTTTTGTCTTGCAGCAGAGGGCGCCTTGTAACATTTCAAAATGAAACCTTCAGAGTTAGTGGTGGTCACGTGCACGTTGGGTCTGCTGTGTCGGAGCGGGGAATTGTGGGAAAAAATATCCTTTGTCTGCGCTGGTCGAAATTGGGTTGAGCACGGGTTTTTCCTTTGCCTACGGTAATTCCTTTTCATGTGGCTGTTTTACGTTGTTTCACTATTAGTCATTTCATCCTGTTGTTTACCTCTTTTTTTTCTTTGCACCATAAGTGTGGAGAGGGGAGTGATAAGCACAGTGTCAGATGTGTAAAAAGCTCAAAATGCTGTTTGTTGTAGACCTGTTAAAGTAAAAGCAGAACATTTCCTCTATTGCTGAGCTATTTCATTATGTGTTATACTGCGGGCATGCTGTTGGAAGTGCACACCCTGGAAAATGTCGCCCCCTGTAATGCGCCGCCCTGGGTGACCGCCCACCTCGCCCATATCAAAAACTGTCACTGGATCCAGGAAACATGTTTGTCAAGAAATAAGACAAACAAAAGGTCACTGCTGGCAGTAAATCTAACCATGGTCTGAGGATTTGCATCCGTGTGGTTAGCAGCCTCACCATTCAACCAGCAAACACATCTAACCACTCACATCCGTGTGCACGATCTCTGTTTGAGCTACTGAGCTGCATCCAAAAAACAAATGGATTTATTCATTTTACAAAGAATATTTGAATACAACTATAATGTTACATTAATCATAATTTCCACTCAGACTAAGAACTTTATAAGGAAAATTATTGTTGGACTATCTTTGACAGTGGAGCAGATTATCTCAAAACTCAAAAGCACCAGCAGAGAAACCACTGATGCTTCAAGAAATACAGAGCTTAAACTTTACAAAAGTATAAACAAACTCCAGTGAGACATTCATGGAGATATTTATGAATAACATAGCTGAAATATTTCTTAACATGTTGGTTTCCATGCATTTCAGCAAAATAAAAAAAATAAAATAAAAATCTGAATTACTTATAAGGCAACTAAAAAAGTTGAAAAGTATTCATGATTCTGCTTTGGAAAAAGGTGCCTTTAAATAAAAATATAAAAATCCTTGATTTTTTTTTAAATATATTCCTAAAAAAACACTTCAATGATTCAACAAAGAAAAACCTATGGGCTTTCAACGACTGTTCGCTCTGGTAATTTAATAGATAAAATGTTTTCAACAAAAATGTCCGTGTCTTTTAGTTCACCCCAAGTATTAGTTGAAGAGCCCAGGCTGCTGGAATGATGCTGCTCACAGAGATAAAGAGCAAGTAGAGCAGCTCAGAAAAGACATAGCCAATGGCTTAGAGAACATCTACAGAACCCTGTTTCCTGGCAAACTGAAGCTCTGGTGCATGCAGTATGGACTACTCCCACGTCTCCTCTGGCCATTAACCCTGAATGATATCCCACTGTCAAAAGTAGAATAGCAGGAGAGGCTGATCAATACCAATGCCAGAAAGTGGCTTGGCCATCCCAGGAGATTTTAGTTCAGCACAAAACTAGGGAAATGCCAAATATTTTTGGAGTAATCCCACTGATGAGGAGGATTTTATTTTTAATTTTTCCACTTGAATCCAGGCTAAAAAAATCCAAATCAATAGATCATATCAAATGTTTTCTTTGTGATCGTTTTGTTTGTATTAAATAATATTCTTTTTTTAAATCAATTTTTAAAATATGTTTTATATACAAGTTAATAACAGGTGGGGGACAATGTATTATTTTTTTATTGAAATCTTCTGACGACTAAAAGTTTTCATTGGAACAAACTATTTTTAAAACTGTGAGATAACAATTTTTTTTCTTACCAAGTATTTTCAGATGCACAATGGATTTTCTCAATGTTTTCTCATCAGAGCCGAATTCCTCAAGTGTGTAAACTCCAGAATCTTTCTGTGAGATATTGCATAGTTTGATTGTTCCATTGGTGAAGTAAATGGTGGCGTTCACATATGGATCATCAATTTTGATTGATCCAGTTTGGTCTGTCTTAAAGATTCTGGACTTGTCGTCCTTTAGGAGCCTCAGGTCAACAAAGTCTTTGTTCAACAGGTAAAAAAGAAGAGATTTTCCAGCTGCAGCAACACATAAAGTTTCTTCAGATTCATTAAAGCGGCACTCTGTAAAACCTGGAAACACAAAGTAAAAAAAAGGGTTTTACTGTATTATAACATATATTGAAAGCATTTATTACATTAAAAGAAATGGTTGTTTGTGGATAATACTAATAAATAAACCTTCTCCAAAAGATCCTGTTAGCAGAGCTGCTGTCATCAAGGCGATGAGAATCATTGTGACCGGAAAAATAAAAAACACACATCAACATGAAAAACATATGTGTAGTGCATTAATTTAGCCATTAGTTTTACTAACACTGGATTCTGAAACTATTTTTAATAAAAAAATAGAAATGTATGTTTGTTGTTGACAACTTTTTTCTTAAGTTATTAGTGTAAATTTGACCAAAACAGAGGCTAACTGTCTTGTTTTTAAAGACCCACTTAGATCAAAGTTGTGCTTTTGCCATTCTTAACATGTTCTTGTGGCATGGAGGACATATAAAAACAAAATTAAGCTTGAATATTCTTTATTCAAATAGTTTAGAAGCAGGAGCAGACAAATAAAATGCAGTTTACAAAAGCTTGTAGGTGTGACGTAGAAGTACCTTCCAGTCTCAAGACTCCAAAATCCAATGGATTCCTCTAGAGAAATGAACAGCTATTTCTCAGTGATTCTATTTGCCAGAGTAACCATTCTTGCTCTGCTGCATATTTGTAACATGTTCTTCCTGTTTGTTCGCCTTTCGGCACATCCTGTCAGGGGTCGTCACAGCGATTTGTCACATGTGGTTTGGCAGAAAGTTTTTACGCCAACACAACCCTGTATTTTCCAGGCAGACCCAGATAGATAACAGCGCCAAGGGATCTTGCCTAAGGATCCACACTGGATTCTATTTTAGCACATTGCACCCCAGGTTTCCTGATCACCAGTCCTACACCCACCCAACTCAGCCATCCAGCTGCTTTAACTTGTTCTTGCCAAACCTCATTTTTTGCTTTTATATTTATCTAAAGATTAATTAACTTTCATCTTCTGTTCCTCTAAAACACACATTAGTAGTTCTCAGCTTTCCTTTCAATTATGTGAGATAAGAATTTAGGATTTATGATCATTTATGATCTTTCAGGTACTTCATCGAAGGTTTAAAAAAAAAGAAAAGCTTTGATCATTGATAGATTTAAACATCTTTGTTTGTCTCTATTGTCCTGTGTCACCTGCTTTATGTGGTTTTGCTGTCAAGTCCTGTCTTTTGATGTCTGTTTGTGTCATGCGCTCTTTTATTACTGCTTCGTGCTAAAGCAGTATAAGGTCTCACTTGTTTTGCTCTGAGGTTTTGCATTGGCGTGCACCTACAGAGCCGAAGCTGAACAGTTTCCGGAGTGGAAACATTCTTCACTGCTGTTGACGTTTAAACCAGTTTCGACACAACACTGTTTGTCCGATGCAAAGAAATCAGTTTTAAATGTCATTGCTCAATACAATTCAATTTTATTCAAATAGGCCAAAATCACAACAACAGTTGTCTCAATGGATTCGTACCAGTAATTGTAAAGTAGACATAAAATCAAAAGGATCATGAATACAAAAAATTCAATGGGTAACTTCTAAACTAAATAAACAGACTAAACCAAACTGGGCATCCCTGCCCTTAGACCCTCTTTTGAGCTAAGGAAAAACTCCTAAAAAATGGGATTGTGGATAAAAAAGAAGAAGCCTTAGGTGTGTCCACATGAAGGAGGGATCCTCCCCCAGAACGCATAGGCCATCGCCTGTCCGTCCTACCAGAACTCTTTAGAGAAGAAATAGCTTATTTAACCCTACAACTATACGTTTAAATAGTCCAGCAGATAAGCTTCATCCAGATGGAGTTGGGGGGGCAGAGGCAGAATCAAGTAGGAGCAGTTGTAGAGACGATTTCACTGGTCTCAAATGGCCTCTACAGTCACCAGATTTCAACCCATTCAAGCACCTTTTGGATGTGGTGGAACAGGAGATTAGCATCATGGATGTGAAGCTGACAATTCTGCAAGAACTACGTGATGCTGTCATGTCAATATGGACCAAACTCTCTGAGGAATATTTCCAGTACTTTGTTGAATCTAGGACACAAGGTTCTGAAGGCAAAAGGGGGTCCAACCCGGTATTAGCAAAGTGTTCCTAATGAAGAGGCCGGTGAGTGGCCTTTACCATTTACTTTTTTTTTCTTTTTTTTTTTTTTTTTACTTGTCCTGTCCAACAGCTGGGCAAACAGATGAGAGCTGAAGGCCTCTTGTGTTGGACATATTTTACTTTAACAACAGGGGTTTTTAATCTTCAGACAAACCAGAGGAATGTCTGAATAAACCCCTTATGTAGTTGAGGCCAAACTTTATTAAATTCCATCATGTTTGAAAATCCTTGGTGCTGGACCGGATGGAAAAGGAAAGGAGGGAAGAAGAGAGAGGGATGTTAGAGAGGAGGGGGGATAGGAGGGAGATAATAGGAGGGGGGGGGGGGGTAGAACCATGAAGCAGCCTAAAGCAACAACTTTACTGGATGTTTATCATTACGGTAAGGTACAAGTGCAGTACAAATCTCAAAGGGCGGGGCCTGTCCACACACACATTCAGATGTTATAAACACACCTGTTAACTGCAAAGGTGTCCACATGTCAACATGTACACAAAACATGCACACAGATAACAATACAGATAACGTTCACACACACATTCTCATGCCTTTAAACCAGTGTTTTTCAACCTTTTTTGAGCCACGGCACACTTTAACCTTGACAAAAATCCCGCGGCACACCAGCATCCAAAAAAAAAAAAAAAGAAAAGGCAGAAACTCCTTGTCTGTATTGACGGCCAGACCCCCCCCCCCCCCCCCCCATCTCAAGTGCATTTGTGTGATAATTGTGGCAGAAAAAGCAGGAAGTTGCAGCTGTTTTTTCTAAGAGATGAAATCAAATTTACGTTCAAAAATTAAAAATCTGTTTGATGTGTGTTCTTTTTGGTTTCAAGACGTAGAACAAGGACGACTCATTGTACGCTGAGATGCTGTCCCTTTAAGACAATGCATCATGGGAGATGCAGTGTAAGATCGGACGTAAAAGGGCAGAAAGACTAGCGTCTCTGAGCTTCATTGTTTTGTTCACTTGTTCCACGGTCTGACACCGGATTTTGTAGAAAGCTACACGGCTAAAGATGAACTTTAGCTGGTATTTTTGTTATAACTGAGCGACTTTTTGAGCTAAATTGGAACAAGGAAGTGAAGACTTTAACCACTTCTGATTGGTCAGACTGATGACATGTGTAGTTGTAGCTAAATCGCGGTACCATCGTTGTTATCAATATGTGTTTAATAGAATCAAATAAACACAAAGAAAAAATTATTTTATGATTTTATATTCTTAATTACTCTTATTCTTAATTAGTGTTTTATCAGGGCCTGTTTGGATGAACAAAGAGCTGATTTCCTGGAGATGGTAAATGTTTCTAGATCAGTTAATGAGGGCAATTTCCCACGGCACACTTGACCATCTCCCACGGCACACTAGTGTGCCGCGGCACACTGGTTGAAAAACACTGCTTTAAACCAACTAGTGTGAAATATTTCATTCATTCAATCATGCAAACTATTAGTGCAAAGGTGAGCTAACACCTGTGCTCAGGTGAGTGTTTATGTTCTAAATGGATGATGGAATGTGAAAAGAAGGAGGGAGAGTGTCCAGCCACCCCCACACCAAGACCCCCGCCGCAGCAGCAGCGGCAGCCAGAACTCCCAACGCCACCCGGCAGCAGGCAGAGAACAACCGCCCCCCGGGCGATCACATCCGCAACCCAGGCCAGGGCCAGCAGGACCACCACGAGGCCCCCAGAGCCGGGAGCAGGGAGGCACGGGGGGAAGAGAGCGCCGCCCCAGCCCAACCAGGGGAGCAGCCCCCCCGACGCCGGGCCCCACCCGAGAAGAGTGCCCACAGCCCCAGACGAGCACCTCATCACCACCCAGGAGTTCTGGGCATCCCCCCGCCCCAACCCCAGGTACGAGCCAGGACCCCCCAAGGGAGACCCGCTCTGCGCTCCAGGCAGCCACCCACCCGGCCTACGGTTGGTCCAGGAAGGAGCAAGGCAGGGGACAGTCGGCCCCGCCCAGGAGGGAGGCACCCCGGAGAAAAGGGGGGCCCGCAAGTGGTGTTGTTAACATGGCCCGACCAGGCTCTGCCCCAGTTGGAATGTGGGCGGGGCCCAGCGCCCAGGGGCAAAAACCCGAACCCACCCCGCCGCTGCCAAGGGCCCAGTACCCCCCACCAAGGATGGGGTAGAGGACAGATGGACCTAGGACCCACCTTCCTTGCATAATGTGTGTGCGTGTGTTTGTGAGGGTGTATGTGTGCATGTGTGTGTGTGTTTGTGTTTGAATGTATATTATGAGGAGTAAAGGTGTGTGTATTAGGGGGGTGCAGTTAAAATTGGTGGGTAGGGCACAGAGAGGACATTCCCTGATTACTCACAGTAATGTCCCCTCACCCTCCCCACCAAGGGGCCCTAAATGTCTAAGGTGCGGTTAAAATTGGCGGGTAGGGTGCTAGGAGGACATCTGCTGCTTGCTGGCAGTGATGTCCAAGCACTCCCCCTACCATTTACTGGCCTTTACCATTTACAGTTTGTGAGAACAAAATCTTGAATCAGATCTTAATACATAAATCCTTCCTCATCCTCAGCTCTCAGTCTGCCTCATTTACTCTGCAAGCATGAAATAAAACTTTTAGTAAGTAAAAATTTCATTTAAGTTCATGTATTGAAGTCTGATGGCAATTTTAAATTATTGAAATAGATTTTATTTGATCTTAATATGAAATAAAATAAATTATTATAATTCAAGGCACGAGTGATATAAATTTTTGGTCTACAGATGCTAACATTGAAATCCTGAATAAAATGCCTAGAACAAAATAAAAATGCTTTGGACAATAGCATTTAGCCATCCACTGACTAGAAAGATGCTGGCCTTTGCCGCAATCTGGTGGTCTAAAAAGTCACTACAATGTCTGTTCTAATAATGTCTGTTCTTGTCTTACAGACATAAAATATAATACGGGACACTCTGTAGGTTCAAACTGTTACTTTTATTCCTCTGTTGCTCTCTGACATACATTTCTAGTTCCAGTCATTCATCAACTCTCCTTCGTGCTCTTTCCACATCAATACCTTCATGCTTCACTTACCAGTGCCCTCTACTGGTCACTTCTGACATCACATCTCCCCCTTCAAGTATTAATGTTTAAGAAAACTCTAAGTGGAACAAATAACTTTCTTGTGAAAACGGTTCCTTTATTGATAAATCAATTGCCTTTTGAAAATTCTAGGCTTCATACTATTATCTGAAATTAAGCATTCTTCCTTATTCTAGGCTTAAACCTGTCACCTAAAATTAACATTCTTCCTTTAATTTATGACCTGAGATTAACATTTTTCCTTTTCTCTTACCCTCCTTTTCTTTCAATACAGCTCCAGCAAAAATGGCTTATTGGAACAGTTGCAGAAACACCTCAACAAAGAAAGCAAACATGTTTCAGAGCTTACTGATCTTCTCTACTAATCCTCCCCACAAAGGTCCAAAATCACCAATCAAGTCTGACTGGGGCTTTGCTCACTCTGCCTGAGCGAGTGAAGGTCCCTGTCCCTGGGGAAGGTGTAAGGGTTTGTTGTATTTCCCCCTCCCAGTGTGTTTTCTGGAGTGTGCTGGTGGGTGGTCTCACTGACAGGTTTAGGTGGTGGGGGATGAACTGCAAGTGTTGTCTGTTCCTTCTGTAGCGCTCTTCCTTGTTCTGTTCTATTCTGTTCTGTTCTGTAGGACCTTGGAGTAGAGCTAGAACTGTGAACCACAGCAGACGTTGTCCATCCCTTCTGTCCGTCCAGTTTGGTGAGCACCGGGTCCCCCAGCTGCAGTGGACGTAAAAGTCTTACTCCATTTCTGCTATTGTAGTAGTGAGCTTGCTTTTGCTTGGCAGCAGCATCCGCCTGTCTTGATCTCCTCCTCTGTGGGCCATCCCGGTCTCAGGTTGTCATGCAAGGTGGGTAGCGTTCTTATTTTTTGGCCCATCAGCAGTTCCGCTGGACTGACACCTGTGGAGGAGGAAGGTGTGGCTCTGTACGACATTAAGGCAAAGAAGTGGCTCATCCTGTCTCAAAATGCTTTTAGCTGTCTGAACTGCCTGCTCAGCCCGACCATTACTCTGTGGGTAGTGTGGGCTTGAGGTGACATGAACAAAGTCATTCCTGACTAATCTCTCTTATCTTTGCAGAAACTAGCTGGGGCCCATTATCACTCATCAGCACCTCAGGGATGCTGAAACATGCAAATGTGGCTTTCAGCTTAGCTACAACCTGACTGCTGGTAGTTGTGGGCAAGTTCACTATTTCAATATATCTGGATTAATAGTCTGATACCACTAAATATTGTTTCTTCCTAAACTCCAACAAATCTATGGCAACCTTTTGCCATGGCCTTGATGGGAGCTCACTAGGCATCAATGGCTCCTTTCTCTGCGATCCTTTGTTTTTAGAATGCACACTGGTGCATAGTTGTAACAATCTCCTATGACGTTCTGGGCCACCACACAGGCTGATTGGCCCTTTCTCTGCATTTAACCAGGCCTTGATGTCTATCATTTATTATCCTCAATATAATCTCTCTTATTTCTGCGGGAACAACAATGCGCCTGCCTCTGATGGCTAACCCATCAATCTCTGACAGTTCTCCTCTGACATGAGAGGATTCCCTGACTGACTCCAGTACCCTATCCACATACTCAGGCCACCCATTTCTGATGAAACCTATGACTGCCAGTAGCTGACTGTCATTTTCTGTGTGTTGTCTTCACTCTGTCATCCTGTATGTTGTGGTTGGGACCTGTCTCATGACCACCTCAATATGTGTTGCCACATCCTCATGACTAGTCTCTTTACCATAACGTTGTTCAGCGCTCCTAGAGAGGGCGTCTGCTACCGCTAAGGTCTTGCCTGGGGCATAGTCTGCTATGGAATTAAAACGCATGAATGTCATCAGTAACTCCTGGCACCTAACTGGTATAAAGTCCAGGTCTTTGCTGTTCATCAGAGGTACTCGTGGTTTATGACCTGTAACCGACCTAAAATAGTCCATACAAGTACTTGTCAAAGTGTTTGCACGCTCATACACTAGCTAAACACTCCTTCTCGATCTGTGCGTATCCTTTCTGCATTGCTGAGGCATCTGGAACAGTAAGCTACAGGTTTCCAGTTGTTCCCGTGTTGCTGAAAGAGGACGCCCCCTAGCATATAGCTGGCAGCCTCTGCTGACACAAGGGTGGGATTGCTGGCGTTGTAGAAGGTGAGTATTGGAGAGGTAGTCAGCGCCGTCTTCACCTTTCGGAACGCCTCACACTGTGCAGGTTCCCATGTCCACTCCACATGTCCTTTCAGTAGCTCATACAATGGGTGAGCCACGGTTGACAGTTCTGGTACGAGCTTGGCTAAATAATTAACCATTCCCAAGAACCTTTTGAGTTCAGTTACATTACAGGCTGTGAAAAGTTGGGCAGCCGTGGTGCAGTGGTAGGGCGGTCAACCCATGATCGTAAGATTGCAGGTTCGATTCCCGCCTTGCACGTCCTTGAGTCGATGTGTCCTTGGGCAAGACATTGAACTCCACCTTGCCTCTGGTGGTGGGCAGGCGCCCATGTTCGGCAACGGAACCGCCACCAGTGTGTGAATGTGTGTGTACATGGGTGAATGGGTCTGTGACTGTAAAGCGCTTTGGGCCTTGTAGGTAGAAAAGCGCAATATAAGTATACGCCATTTACCAAAAGTTTCTATGTCGGTCACTTTGTGTGGGCCTGTTCTGGTGCCAGCCTTATCGATTATGTGACCAAAGAAAACAAACTTCTCTTTGTTCAGCTTGGCCATGCGTTGGCTGTGTTGCTCCTCCGTATCTGCACGGATCAAAACATCATCCATGAAGATCTCTACACCTTTCAGGTCGGCAAGAGTCTCCGTCATTTTTCTCTGAAAAATTTTTGGTGCAGTTGTTATGCCAAATGGAAGACAGCGGAAGGCATATCTCCCGAATGGAGTAATGAAGGTTGTCAGCATCTTACTCTCTTCATGCAAGGGAATCTGGTCAAATCCGCTTGCTGCATCCAGTGATGTGAACACTTTTGATCCTGTGAGTTTTGGCAGAGTCTCCTCCACAGTGGGCATGATATATTTCTCCCTCTTTATAGCTTTAGACCTGCACAAATATGAACCTCCTTTTTCTTGGGTTGGAGGACTGGCACCATTGCAGCACACCATTCTGTTGGCTGTGTGACTTTTTCAAATATGCCCTCCGTTTCCATGCGCTGAAGTTCCTTTTATCACCAGTGGCAAAGGTATCCATCTGGCTGCATGCACTGCATATGGTTGGGTGTCTTCACGCAGGGGTATTTTTACTGGTTCAGTTTTAAGCAGTCCTCCAGCTCCAAACACGTCTGAGACCTCTTCGAGCCACTTCACTAAGACCATTTTTACGTCTTCACTGCAATCTAATAAGCAGCTTGTTCCTTCCATCATGTACTCATTAAATGCATAGTTTTTTTCTTTTGTAGCTGGTTTCCCCATGCATTTGAGGTCACCTCCAGGGCTTATAAAGTGTGTGTCTGGAGCCAACAGTTTAGTTCTAGGTATCATCTTTTTGAATGTCTCCTGATCAATAACTGTAGCGTCTGCTGCCGTGTCAGTTTTAAAGTTCACTCTCACATTGTTTATGGGCAAAATTACAGTCCATGCATAAACCTTATCCTCCCTGTTCACGACTCCAAGGAAGCATGCCTGCTCTCGAAAATTGTTTGTGACCTCTCTTGCTGCTTTAGAATGATATTTACATTCCCAATGTCCATGAATTTGACACTTGTTGCATTTACTTTTCAGTGCAGGGCAAAGCCTTTGATCTGAATGAGATTCACCTGTCGCGTTATCTCTTACGCCTGACGTACTAACTCGATTACGTCAATGTGAGATCCGCTTTAGTCTGGAACTGGCCGGAAAGTTCTTTGTCTAATATTCCGACGACCAGACGATCCCGAATATGTTCGTCCCTTTTGTCGCCAAACTCACAGTGTTCAGCGAGTTCATACCATGTCCTGATGTACATTTTGGCCGTTTCTCCTTGTTTTTGATTCCGTTGGTCGAAACCCGCACGCTCGTGAATAAGATTGTGTCTTGGAATAAAATAATCATCAAATTTTTGCAATACGAGATGAAAGTTCTTATGAGTCGCCTCATCAAATTCAAAAGAGGCAAATATCTCTTCAGCTTCATTACCCATCGCGTAGATCAACAAACTCACTTGAATCTCGGCATCATCTTTATTCAGCGTGGTGCAAGCCGGTAGCGGCAGAAACGCCGTCTCCGCTTCGGCCATTCTGGGCTGTCGAATTTGAGCTCACTTGGCGGGTTGAACTTTGCCATGACTTCTGTCCGGACACCGAAGAACTCCTGACACCATGTAATGTCTGTTCTTGTCTTACAGATATAAAATAGAATGCGGGACACTCTGTAGTTTCAAACTGTTTGACTTTTATTCCTCCGTTGCTCTCTGACATACATTTCCAATTCCAGTCATTCATCAACTCTCCTTCGTGCTCTTTCCACATCAGTACCTTCATGCTCCACTTACTTACTGGTCACTTCTAACATTACAATCTATGTGGAAAACATCACAGAACATTTATATCAATTCATGTTTTGGGAAACTCAATTAAAATAAATGTAAAGAAACACAAGTTTAGAAAAAAAATTATGATGTACCTTACATGCAGACCCCATGTCATAAAATATAGAGCTACTGAAATTGTGCCTTATACGTTTAATGGTAAATCTGTATCTAAAAATCAGCAAAAGCAAAGTAAATGTAAAAAAAAACAGTAATTCCTCTCAAAAAGCAAAATCTTTAAAAAGGCCATTTGATTTGGGTTTGATTTATTTGAAGCAATCAAAACAAGAATTACTGAACATATATGTAAATACATGTACATTGCAAAATTTAAGATGGTTAGTTATTATTTGATTGGGAAAAAGATGAAATAAAAGTAAAATAGATAGAAATTCTATACACTTTCAAAAACACATGTAATTGATGCCATTATAATGTATGTCATTTCTCTTTAACCTTTTTGTATAGACCACAAATGCAGTAGATTGTATGTACTGCTGTCATGTTACTAGACAACTTTATAAAAGTGTTGAATTTCCTCAGACTTTTTAGTAATTACATTTTATTCAATTTTTTAAACAAAAGTTTTACCGATGATTAAAAGCAAATTTTATGGGAATATGTACAAAATAAATTTAGTAATACGTGGTTAATCATTTAAGAAAAAAGAATAAAACATAATAATGAAGTATTATGGAAATTATCCTCTGCGATTAAACTAAATTTCACAACTGTTTAAAATTCCTCAGTCAAGAAGCGAAACAAAATAAATCTTTTGTATCAACAGTACTTTATTGTTAGCAGAATGAAGGCTGTTGGGCGCCATGTTGTTGTCCGGCTTCAGTTTTTATTCTTTTTCCTAACTTTAACTTCAGTGTAGATAACATCAGGTTCTGCATCACCTGGGGAAATATATATTAAGAGTCAGTTATTTTACTTTTTTTTTTACAGAATACTTTATTGGTGACTTACCTGCATTAACTGCTGCCGCTCTTCGTTTTCGACAAAGTTTTGTTAAAGCGGCGATCAAAGCAGCAAGAAGTAAGAGAGAGACAAATGCAGCAACTGCAGGAAATGCAGAAAATGTAGCCACAGAAACTGGCTGGGAACCTGGAGGAAAATGTTTATTTAGATTTAGAACAAAATGCTAAATTGAATTTGTCCCAAATTCCTGTGTGGAAAATGTATACTGCACCGTTGCAAGCAGTGAGGGTTTTAACCGTCTCATCTCTGCTGACATTGTTCCAGACTTTACATGTGATGTTTCCAAGAAGCTGTCCATGTATGATGATGGAAACATTAAACACACTGGATCTATCAGATGTGTCTCTGTTCAGGGACTGACTGTGTTTGTTTGATTGTAAAAGTAAGAAACCTTTGAATGTCAGAGTGAGCTCTGCTTCATCTCCCTCATAGAAGCAGGTGACTTTCTGCTGTTCTGGTGACAAACACTGCTGAGACACCGTTAACACAGACACAGGATCTGCAAGAAAGAAAATATATTCAAGTAACAAACTAAGGAAAACAGCTTTAAAAATTAGAATTTACTAGAATATGGTAACTCTTATCTTTTATATAAAACAGTTCAGTTTATCAAAATAGATGAACAAAATATTCAATCATTCATAAAGAAATATATGAATTATAAAAATAAGAATTGGCTATACAAACATTTATGTAAATAAAAATAAATATTCTTGTCCATGAAAAATTATTTTTGTATATGTAGATATGTGGAGTGCTGTAACCCTTCATTCTTTAGTAAAATACTCATTATTTAAATTTTGCCTAATAAATAGCTTTTAACTTCATTTTTTTAAATTATGCCTAATAAATAACTTTTAACCTCATTCAGTCATTTTATTTTTTCTCACTTTTACAGTCACTATTTTTTTCTGTTTTTATAGTCACCTTATTTGTTCGTCTTATTCTATTTTTTCCTCTAACTTGAAGTTAGATTCCCCGTTTAAAGAGAAATGGAATTTCAATTTCTTGGCATGTGAAAACATTGTAGAGATTGACAAAGTTTTCTTTGACTTTGACTTAATATGCACTGACAATAACATATGTGTGTGCGTGCACATTTTAATAGCAGCAGGAAGGCTAAACAGTTTTTAGTTTACATTTTGAATTGAAATGAAAAAAGAAATGCCGTTTTTCTTGTAGTCGGGTTTTTTAAAATGTTGATTTTTTTTGTTGACAAAAAATTGAGTTAATTATTGTGTCCTTGACGCCTAGATTTGTCATTTAAAACACATTTACAATTTGTCATTTAAAACAAATTTACATATGTGAAATGGATAAATATTCTTTCCTCTTACCGAGTACTTTCATTCGGATGCTGGATGTTCTCACATTTGCACCTTCAAAGTTGAACTCCTCAAGCAAGTAAACTCCGGCATCTTTCTTTGAGACATTGTTCAGTTTGATTGTTCCATTAATAAAATAAAAGTCTGTAATAATGTTTCTCTGATTGAATTTAATCTTTCCATTTTTGCCTATCTTAAAGATTGTGGATGTGCTATTCTTTAGGAGTCTAATGCCACTGTAATATTTGTCAAACTGATGAAAATGAACAGATTTTCCAGCTGCAGCGAAACATGAAGTTTCCTTTGATTCATAAAAGCTGCAATCTGTAAAACCTGGAAGACACAAAGATAAAACAACCATTAACTTAGCACTAAATAAATGTTAATTTGAAACTTTAAAACTTATACTTAAGGCATTATAAGTATTGTAACAGAACGTTTAATAAAAAAAAAATTGTTTTCTTTTTGTTGTTGACTATTTCATAAGCATAATTTCACACTAAAATGTACCTTTTCCAAAAGATCCTGTTAGCAGAGCTGCAGTGATCAAAGAGATGAGAATCATTGTGACTGGAAAGAAAAAAAAACACATAACATGTTAAATCTATATGTGATGTGGTCATTTATTTAAAAAATCTATAGTTATACTTACATCTGTACTCTATTTCTTGGGTAAAGGTCATAATCTTCAGTAAATTAAAAATCAAACAAGTCAACCCTTATACACTTTCTTCACAACAGAGTGTGGGTGTTTCGTTCTTTGACCGACAAGACTGAATGGTGCATGAATGCACCATGAGGTGGTGTGTGGGTGTACACTGTGTTTTTTGTGGCCAGCCTCTCTGCTTAAACCACACACATACTTCTGTATGGTTTTCTAAGTGACACAAACTGTTGGTCAACAAGTTTGGTAGCGATCCTCCAGGGACTCAAACTCTTTCTGTGTAAATCTTTTCTCTGTGAGTATCAATGTTTAATGTATATTTGTAATTTTTGGATGAAAACATAAGTAGCAGAAAAGGTACCTGAAAACAGCAGCTGAGTTGATCACAACAAAATGATCACCAACCTGGAAACTAAAACAGTTCAGCTCTTATTTCACATGTGGGAAGAACATCTGAGAAACTAGGAAAGTCTTTTTAAGTACAACTGACTTCCTGCCAAAAAAATTTGTTTCCTCAGAAAGACAAAGCACTTAATCTGATACAGAAACACAGATGAATGTGGTGAAAACCAGTCTTACACTTATGCATTGAAAATCTTTCTGTAATAATTTTGAATCAACAGCTCTTAACTTTCACAAAGACATCAAAGATCGAAACAACTTAACCATTCCCATGAGTGGAACGTTAAACAGGCAACATTTGTCAGGTAGTGGGGAGACTGGTGAGCATGAAGGACCCAGAATGCAGAGACGGGAGCACTGCAGAGCAGGATAACAAAACAAAAACTCAATGTGGGCAAACCATGAACAAGGCAGAAGGGAGTCAGGGACAAAGAGACATTAAAGACGTTACATTAGAGACATTAATGGACCAGCACAAGAGGAAGGCAGAGACGAGACTTAAATACAGACAAGACACAGGTGAAGATGATCAGGACAGATTGGGACCAAGGAAGTAAAACTCAAAAACATGACAAAACAGGAAACCTTTCAAAATAAAACAGGAAACAGAACTCAACCATGACAGAACAAGATAGAAAGCAAAAACCAATACAAAGAAACCCAAACCATGACAGTACCCCCCATCAAGGAACCGCACCGAGGTTCCAAAACTCAACCAAGGAGGAGGGGGCCAATGAAACGAACTTTGATAGGCAACAGAATACAGGGAGGCCGGGCTGGGCACACCAGTGAGGCCAAGAAAATGAATCAGAAGACGGCCGGGAGGCTGCGCAGTCTGGCGTGGCAGTTCTGGGGCCGGCTGGGAGGCCGTGCAGTCCAGCATGGCAGTTCCGGGGGACGGCCAGGAGGCCACGCTGTCTGGCGAGACAGACGAGGCGGGTCTGGCAAAAAGTCTGGGGCCAGTGTGGCTAAGTCAGGGTGCGTTGGCCGTTCAGGTACCGGCGGGGAGTCCAAAGCCAGCGTTGGGTCAGGCACGGAGTCAGCCGGCGGGTCAGGCATGGAGTCGACTGAGGGGTCAGGCATGGAGTCATGGTCAAGCACGGCAAAGTCAGGGTTCTGCCAGGAGTCGGCCGGTGGGTCGGGCCAGTCGTCGAGCACCGGTGGGTCGGGCCAGTGCGTTTCAGGCACCCCCTTGGAAGCAGGGGTGAGTAAGGGTGGCTCCGGCAACCTCCTGGGAACCGGGACAGGTTGGGGCGTATACAGGACCACCACTGGAACAGGAATGGGCTGGGGTGCATCCAGGACCACCACTGGAAGAGGCTGTGGTGCGTCCGGGACCACCACCGGAACAGGAAAAGACTGGGGTGCATCCAGGACCACCACTGGAAGAGGCTGTGGTGCGTCCGGGACCACCACCGGAACAGGAAAATACTGGGGTGCATCCAGGACCACCACTGGAAGAGGCTGTGGTTCGTCCGGGACCACACCAGAACAGGAAAGGACTGGGGTGCATCCGGGACCACCACTGGAACAGAATGTGGTGCGTCCAGGACCACCTCCGGAACAGGAATGGGACGTTGAAGGGGACGGCAGCGGCGACGACGACCCCCCCTCATGGCAAGACGGCTAGTGATGGGACGAGCGACACTGGTGCATCAGCACTGTGCCGAGAGCTCAAGAGGGAAACCTCGTATCGGTGCGTGTATTTGCTTTAAGAAAGAATCACGTGACTGATACAGGAAATGTATCGTTTGGATGTGCCGCGCCAAAGTGTGTTTATCAGGAAACAAAACTGTATCAACATGTCGTGGGTTTGTCGGATGGAGTTTCGCTTGATCATGGATCGTCCTAAGAAGTGTTCCCCGGTGTGGAATAATTTTGATCTTGAGACGACAAACAAGGTAAATCTTTTTCTCCTTTATATACTATTTTTTACGGTGGCGCATTGCACTCACTTTATCAGTTTATCAAGTGAATGACCTGTGATACATATGATAGTCAGTTAAAGAGCCTCACAGTTGCTTTATGTAATTATGAGATCCTGATCTCGTAATCATGAGATAGGGTGTCTATTTTTTTTAACAAGTGAATGCAATGTTCTGGTAAGAGGTTTGAATTGTTTTCAGATAAATTAACTTTTTATGTTATTGTAGGTGAAGTGTCGGCTCTGCTCCACAGAGCTATCTTATATCAATAAGAGCACTTCATCAATGCTGAGGCATTATAGAGCTCAGCATGGCAATGAAGAATTGGCAGATACCGGTGATGCGGCTATGGCTAAAGCTAGCAAAAGCTTACCTTGGTAATGGCGGATAAACTCTTTGTGGACTAATTTATATCCCTTGTCCAATTTGTTTCCTTTAGTGGACCAATGCATCTTCACACTTCACCCCATCGGCGCTGGTGAACTTCGGAACACAACTCAGGCTCTTTGAAAACACTCGAGGCTATGCCATTCCTCCGCCAGTGAGGCACAAACCGGAACTAGGTTTACACGTTGATTACGTGTTTCCGGTTTTTGTGAAAAAGGTCTATCCTCAATTTAATATCTTACACAACAGAACAAGCTGCTTCTGGCTGCAGTCTTCCCGTTGTCTTGTGCAGAGTAGAGCTGCTCAAAGAGGCTGTGTGCTCTGCTGCCAACTAGCGGTCGGAGGGTGAAGTGGACACAAGAGTCAGACGCTGAAGGACGCTCAGAAATTCAGAAACATTTTGAATCGATACAAGTATTGCCAAATGACGTATTGCGATATATTGCCGAAACGATGCTTTCTAACACCCCTAGTCAGAACCCAGTTCAGGTATGAAAATACATTTCTGTGGCACTTTGTGATATGATATATCATGTGATAATAAAGTAATGATTAACTATTTTTTTAGGGCACAATCTCTGGAAAACTTTAGATTTGGAGGTTGCAGAGACCCAGAAGACGAGGAACGCAACAGATGACTTCATTATTGAAGTCCAACGCTACCTGGCAGAAACAAACACACCCAGAAACCAAGATCCTTTGCAATATTAGAAATGGAACCAGGAAATATACCCACATCTTCATCAACTTGCACTTAAAACTATCAGCTCACCATCATCTTCTGCATGCGGAAGAGTCTTTTCCAAGGCTGGGGAGCTGGTGTGTAAGAGGAAAAATCACCTTGGAGCAAAGACACTCCAGAAACGTTTGTTACTCAATAGAAAATTCATGAATTAATCATTTTTTTTGTCTTTTATTTTATATGATTTAACAGTTAAGTTGACAAATGTGCACATAAGTTCAAAAATTGTAACTCTGAATTTTTACTCTAATTTGCTATATTTTACATACCAACTCAGTTTTAGGATTTACACGAACAAGGAATTTCTTTACCTGCAATGATTTTACAAAAGATCTACTGCAGGGGTCACTATTGGGTGACCAACACAGTATCAATACAGTGCCGACACAGTTTGTTTAGTGTGTCAATACACTCCTTGAGGTATCATCGTCCCATCACTAAAGACGGCTCCCCTCCATAGCAGGAGTGCAGACCTGGAGTAGGTCAAAATCCCAATAAGACCTGGTCTTCTCTGCCTCCAGGCAGTAGGCCTCCAGTAACCGCATGTCCCGCTCTGCTGGGTCCAGGAAAAAATATGGCTGGTCCATTCTGTCAAGTTGGGAGGGGCTGGTGAGCACGAAGGACCCAAAATGCAGAGACGGGAGGCACACGGTTCCAGGGCAAGGGGATTTATTCACAAACAAAAGGCGCTGCTAAGCAAGGAAACAAAACTAAAACTCACTGTGGGCATAGCATGAAGACATGGACATGACAGTCAGGGAAGAGACGATAAAGACGTTAGAGACATTATTGGACCAGTACAAGAGGAAGGCAGAGACGAGACTTAAATACAGACAGGACAGACAAGACACAGGTGAACATGATCAGGACAGATTGGGACCAAGGAAGTAAAACTCAAAAACATGACAAAACAGGAAACCTTTCAAAATAAAACAGGAAAGAAAACTCAACCATGACAGAACAAGATGGAAAGCAAAAACCAATACAAAGAAACCTAAACCATGACAACATTTTTCTGTTGATCTCCACCTTAACCACAGAGAGTTTTAAACAACAACAGTTGTGAAAAGTCTTTGCGGAAACACCTAAGCATACAATTTGTCTGAAGTCAGAGCTCTGTCCCCCCTCTGGTAACGGGCTGGAACCATCTCCAGAGTTCTAAATGCACTGCATCTCCCAGCAACCCTAGCGCACAGTTCTTGGACGCCACACACCTGACTCTCCTTTAGAATACTTTAGCACTGCGCCGAGCCTCACTCAGTGCAAAGATTGTCTTTGGACCAACTCATTACCCTTACCTTCAAACTAGATAACCTGCCGTGTGTTAAATGTGCAAAATGGGCATAAATATGAGTCTCACCTCCGGCTTCTATCGTCAATGAGGACTGAGGATGCTCCCATGCTCGTTTTTAACCTCCGCCTGATTAGTTAGGTGGACTTTTAGCTGAGCTAATGAACCTGCTACACTTGGAACCAGCCATCTGCCTATTTAGTGACACAATTAGTGTCACTTTAGGGATGGGTATCGAGCCCCGATATTTAACGAGCCCCGAGGCGACATTCTTCAATTTTGCAATCATTCATTGGATTCTTCTTCCGGTTCTTGGAGAAGGCGCCACGCAGGCACAAAGCAGCTGCACTTCTCAATTCTATTTACCACATAAAAGAGTAAATATTGATAAAACCAATTCCTAAACATCCCACAGAAAGAAAAAAAAAACTAGTGTCTGAGGAATATGAGGACTTGAGGAAGATGCTTGATTTCATGCTGGACTAGATCAAAGCTATGAAGAAATTCTGGATGCAATTGAAGAGGGGAAGCAGGTTTCGGGCTCTGCAGGAGCAGTGCATCAACAGGATGGATATAATAGAAAAATGAATGGATGACCAAGAGCAGAACTCCAGATCTAACGACATGATAATCACCAGATTGAAAATCAAACCGCATGCACGCATGCAGTGACCGCCGGGAACGGTGAGGAATCTGATGAGCAGGAGACGAACTCTGTGGAAAAACAGGTGAAGGAGTTCCTAAAGTCCAATGGAATTTCTCTGGACACAAACAATTTGGAGATCTGCAGACCGCTTCCCAGGAGAAGAGACACCGACAAACCAGCAATCCTCTTAAAGTTTGTCAATTGGTAACACAAAGCAGCTTTATTGAAGCAAGGAAGAAATCTGAGGGGAACAAATGTTTTCATGAATGACAACCTCACGAAAAGGAATGCTGACATCACCAGAAGAGCACGTTACTTGAAAGAGAAGGGGAAATTCAAGGAACCTGGGTAAAAGACTGTAAAATTTATGCCAAACTCTGTGGCTCCCCTGAGCAGTCCAAGGTTGTTCTTATCAAGAGCATGAGAGATTGGAAAAACATTTACCCACTACAGTCTAAACAAGAGATACGTGAAGATGCTGGTCTTACAAGGTGAGGATATGAACTCTGTCAATTGCTTCTAAGAAAAACAACACTTTTTCTTCAACAGTCACCTGCAACCACAACTCTCAGAGAGATCTGAATGGTGAGCAAACCGACCTTAAAATATTCAGTGATAGATTAGATTAGATTAGATTTGTTTATTAATCCCACGAATGGGAAATTTCCTTGTTACAGTAGCATGGAGTTTGGCACAAGTATGTACAGACAGTACTGACGAGTTAGACAGATATACATTTTGAAAGAATATGTACAAAAATAAGAGTGTTCTGATAAATAAACAGGGAAAAGAGATGTGCAGAAAATATATAGGTCAATCTGTATATACAGTTTTGTACAGTGAATAAAAAAACAAAAACTATGAATATTCACTTAGGCTGGTGTTGAACGGCCTGATGGCAGCTGGGATGAAGGACCTGCGATAGCGTTCCTTCTTGCATCGTGGGTGCAGCAGCCTGCCACTGAAGGAGCTGCTGAGGTCTGAAACAGTCTGATACAGTGGGTGAGAGGGGTTGTCCATGTTTAATGTCAGCTTGGCTAACATCCTCCTCTCACCCACCTCCTCGATGGAGTCCATGGAGCAGTCCAGGACAGAGCCGGCCCGTCTGACCAGCTTGTTTAGTCTCTTCCTTTCTCTCTCTGAGCTTCCACTGCCCCAGCAGACCACTGCATAAAGGATGGCTGAAGCCACCACAGAGTCATAAAAAGTCCTTGGCAGTGTCCTGCACACCCCAAAGGACCTCAGTCGTCTGAGCAGGTAGAGACAACTTTGGCCCTTCTTGTACAGGGCATTCATGTTGTGTGTCCAGTCCAGTTTATTGTTTAGGTGAACACCCAGGTAATTATAGTCCTCCACGACCTCGATGTCCAAGCCCTGGATGTTCACTGGTGCAGTCAGATGTGGTTTCCTGCTAAAGTCAATCACCACCTCCTTCGTCTTGCTGGCGTTGATGTGCAGGTGGTTCAGAGCACACCAGTCTACAAAGTTGGTGATGACCTCCAGGTACTCCAGATCGTTTCCCTGAGATATCCGCCCGACAATGGCTGTATCATCAGAGAACTTCTGGAGGTGGCAGCTGTCAGTGTTGTGTGTGAAGTCCGCTGTATACAGGGTGAAGAGGAAAGGAGAGAGCACAGTACCCTGTGGCACCCCAGTGCTGGAGACTACCACATCAGACACAGAGTCATGAAGCCTCACATACTGTGGCCTGTTGGAGAGGTAGTCGATGGTCCATGCAGCCAGGCTACTGTTGACTCCAGCTCCCTCCAGCTTCCCCCTGAGCAGTGGTGGTTTGATGGTGTTGAAAGCACTGGAGAAGTCAAAGAACATGACTCTCACAGTGCTACCATCTAGGTGGGAAAAGCATCTGTGCAGCAGGTAGATGACAGCATATTCCACACCTATTCCTGGACGATAGGCGAACTGCAGCGGGTCCATGTTGTCGTTCACCAGATGACGGAGTGTGTGTCGCTGTGTGGCACTAAACTTTAGAATGGGTTAAGAAATGAGCTCAAACAACGTTTATAAATCCAAATATTCAAGAAAATGTATAAAGAAACTCTGATTTCAGGATTTGAAGATAAAAGGATTTAAGGATCAACAAGTATTTGAATAATTCCAAATACATGTGTGAACTTGATTGTGGTGAAATAATCAAAGCTCTTTTAATTACAACCAATGAGTATTACATTAATGTGCATTAATGATTATCGAATTGTTTTAATTACAAAAAATAAGGTATTGATTTTGTTTACTTGATCTGCAATGTGTAGAAATCATTATTGATTTAGTATGATAATGTGTTCTAATGATAAACAATGATTAATACATATCGGTTACCGTTACTGTTTACTGAAATCATGAATTTATGTTTTTTTAAGATCATCAATCATTTCTAGGCACTGGATTTTGTTACTTGAAGAGAATCTTATCTGATCAGAACCGGATTTCAAAAACTGTAAAACTATTATATGAATAAATACATTCTTTCTTGCTTTGACTATAATGCTTGAAATAAATCAATAAATCAAATCAAAGACAGCATCCGTCAGATCTGACCTCAACAGTTCTATAGGTACAGGAGAAGTTGCATTTTTTTGTGTCTGACAAGATATAAACGTTATCTGCCATATTTTACTCACAAAGTCAGTCAATTTTCCATTAATTAATGATGATATTAAGTTTGCAATTCTCGCTGAACAGCATTTTAAATAAAACTGTATTAAGCAGAATAAAACAAAATGGCGGAAACCAACCTTTAAAACAGAGTTCGTGTGGGACTCTAATCATGATGTTGCTTTCCAGCGTGAAAAAGACCTGCTGACACAGGAACTAGCACACTTTGACTGTACCAAGGATGTGAAACAGCAGGTGGACGCATCCCAATGTGGCCAAGGAGTGGTTTTGCTGCAGAATGAAAGGTCGATAGCATACGCATCCAAAGTACTGAGTGACACTGAGAAAAACTATGCCAAAATAGAGAAAGAACTGCATTGCAGTGCTCTTTGGATGTAAGCGGTTCCACCAGTACCTGCACGGGAGGCAGGTACTTGTAGAGTCAGACCACAAGCCCTTGGAGTCAATAATGCACAAACCACTTGTCACAGCACCACCTCGACTCCAGCACATGATATTGCAGCTTCAAAGGTAGGATATTGACATCAAACACAAGCCAGGAAAACACATTGGCATCGCCGACACGCTGTTCAGGAAACTAATTAAGTGTGACATTGTGTGAAGGAATGGATTTTCAAATTCTCAGCGTGATCAGCAATGCCACTGAGAGTGACAGAAAAATGACAGAAATCAGAGCAGCCACTGCACAGGACGAACAACAGATAATCCAATCAGGCTGGCCCGAGTCACGCAAAAGGCTCCCACCCATTGTCGCTGAATACTAGAATCACTAATACGAGATATCCAAGACAGATGGCATCTTGTTGAAGGGCGAAAAGATAATCATCCGTCACTCGCTAAGAGCGGACATGTTGTCATGCATACATACCGGACACCCGGGGATTAAAAATTTCAAGCAGAGAGCGAGAGAGGTTCTGTTCTGGTCCGGAATGGGAAAACAAATAGAAACACTGGTTGGATGTTGCAGCATCTGTCTAGATAGGCATCAGTCACACCAAAGAGAACCAATGATACCCCATCCTATCCCAGAGGGACCTTGGCAGACAATCAAATCAAATCAAACTTTATTTATAAAGCACTTTTCATATAAAAATATAACACAGAGTGCTTTACATTAAAACAACAAAATATAAAAACAAGCAAGCATTAAAAAATAAATAAATAAATAATAGGGCCCCCCTCCCCGTACCTAGCCCCCCACACCTTTCACACCTCCCACCCTCTAACTGATGGGAAATGACAATGAAAAAATGAAGAAAAAAAAAATAGGCTGAGCACAAAAACATGATGCTGGAAACGCTAGTATTTGGAACCTCCCCCCCGTGAACAGCCGCATAGACAGCCAATTGCAGCATCAAAGGCGGGGACCGCTCCACCACAGCTAAGCGGTGATGCAGGTCCCCACCCAGAGCCGCAGTGGCTGAACAGCAGCCGACCCAGAGGGAGAGGTTCCAGCTGAGGAAGCACTGGAAATAAAAATGAATAAAAGTTCATAAAACAAGATAAAATGGATAAATAAATAAAATAAAAACAGAAAAAAACATATAAATAAATAACTGAATAAATAAATAAAAGTAGTAAAAAATTAGCTAAAAGCCAGGTTAAAAAGATGGGTCTTGAGCCTTTTCTTAAAAGCATTAATGTTCTCTGCGGCTCTCAGGTCCTCTGGCAGACTGTTCCAGAAACGGAGGCCATAGTGTTGAAAAGATGCTTCTCCGTATGTTTTAGTTTTTACTGGTTGAATAGTTAACAGACCAGTGCCAGAGGATCTCAGGGTCCGCGAGGGTTCATACTTTACTAAAAGATCTGATAGCACAGCCCTTTTCACATGAAATAGCCGCAACTTCATAGTAGCCGTTGACTACTACAGTAGATACTTTGAAGTAGAGAAAATCACCACCCTTACAGTTATTACACAGCTAAAAGCTATGTTCGCCAGGTTTGGTGTGTCCCAGACTGTAGTGATGACAGACACTGCTACAGCTCATGGGAGTTCAAAAGTTTTGCACTTTCATGGGACTTTGAACACATCACAAGCAGCCCACTGTACCCATAGAGCAATGGGCTTGCTAAAAAGACGGTGTAGACTGCAGTCCAAAACAGATGACAATGTCAAATGACAATACCACTGATGAAGGCCAGATGTTGAGGAAAAACCGACGTCACCTCCTACAGACGCAGGAACCTAATCCTAAACCAAACTCATCTGACCCAGACAAATCTGCAAGCGCTGAAACTGAGCATTTGCAACATCCTAATGCAGGCCCAATAGAACCAGAAGAGGCATCACAACTAGTGTCTACCATAGGGGTGGAGAACAAGTTTAACACCAAGAGCCGAAATTTTTAACTGTGAGAGTCAAAGAGCCACACCACACACTGACCTGCCAAAACATACACACAAACACGCAATTAAAGCCATATTATTTTACATAACACACTCCTCTCCCTACAACAGAACAGCAAGTATTGTACTTGTGTTTATTTTGAGGAAACTATCCACCCTCAAAACGCACATCAATGCAGCTAAACCAGAGTTAACACAGCGACTACCCTGGAGGTCAGGTACCACCTCCACACACACAGTCACCTCTCTCATCTCAAACACACACACACACACACACTATCTCGCAATCTCACTCTTTTCTCTGCCTCTCTCTGACACACAACTACTGAGTGACGTGCGGTAAGGTCAATGGCTGGTGAGGTACTGACTCCTCTGAAGTCAGATTTACAATTATAAAACTGAACATTTCACCATTTATCCAACAGTATTTAACAGGAAATTCCTTATAACTCATCAATAATCATTGTAGTAGGTTTAGGGGTTGTCATCTGGACTTAGTTTTTAAAGTTAGAAGACATTTCACCTCTTATCCAATAGGCTTTGTCAATTCTGAATTAGCTGTTAAAAGATCTGGTATAAATGTGCTCATGGGGGAGGAGTCAGACCTGAAACTGGATGGTATTGTCAACTTAGCCTACATGGTTTCGGGTCGTTAAGAGTGCTTTGTCCTCAGCTGGGGGTTGGGGAGCCAGTGACTCCCTCCCCAAACTGGTCATCTCTTTCAGCTGTTGACGACCCAGGTGGAACTGGTTCGATTTGTTTGGGTTTCAGAACACTGCTGTAACTTCCCTCTTCACCTGCATTCCCACCACCGAGGCAGTGATTTCAGTGAGGAAGAGATTACTGCAGGATTCTAAGTTACAAGACAGAACAAATCTGACACCAGACCACATCTGCGAACTGCTGGAAGTGTGCCTCAATTCCACATATTTCCAATTCAGGGGAAACTTCTACAGGCAGAGGCACGGCTGTGCTATGGACTATCCAATATCGCCCATTGTGGCCAACTTTTACATGGAAGAAGTCGAGAGAAGAGCCCTGGATTCGTTTCCAGGTACTACTCCAAGCCACTGGTTCAGATATGTTCAGAAATTTTAATTTTACCTAGTAAATAATATCTCAAAATTCTTAATATGCACTTACAGACACACAATAACATATGTGTTTGCATGTTACAGCAGGAGGGCTAAACAGCATTTAGTTTACACTTTCTAATGAAATGAAAAATTAAATTCCTTTGCTTCTTGTATTCAGGTTTTTTGAAATATTGATCATTTGAGATGAAAAAACAGTTGAGTTTATTACCGTGTCTTACACCATAAAGTTTGCAATGGAAAACAAACTTAAAAATGTAAATTTTTTAAGTATTCTTTTCTCTTACCGAGTACTTTCATTCGCACACTGTACGTTCTCAGTTTTTTGCCTTTAGAGTTGTATTCCTTAAGCATGTAAACTCATCTATTCTATGTGAGTATTAATGTCTAATAGATGTTGGAAGAAAACTTAAGAAATAGAAAAGTTTCCTCAAAGCAGCAGCTGAGTTGATCACAATAAAATGTTTACCATCCTGGACACTAAAACAGTACAACTTTTTCAGAAAACTTGTCATTTCATAAATGAAGAACTTCTGAGAAAAAAAAGCTGACTTCCTGCCAAAAAAATATGGTTTACCAGAAGAACAACACATGTGATCTTAGACAGAAACATAGATATCTGTGGTGAAAACCATTCTTTCACTTTTGATTAAAAAGTTTTCTGTAATTATTTGGAATCAACATCATCTCTTAGCTTTCACAAAGATGAACAAACTAAACCGTTCTCATGAGTGGAACGTTTAACAGTCCACATGTCTTTAATTATCTCCACCTTAACCACAGAGGAGTTTAAACTGCGCTCAAAAGCTGTGAAACGTCTTTGTGAATACACTTAAACAAAAAAAGAGTTACACTTTAGAGAAGTTCAATTTTATTGTATGATCTGCTACTTAAAAAAACAACAAAAATCATTTGTTTGTGTATACATTTTAGACAGTTTCACAGTTTAGGCTGCTACAATCTTTAAAGTAGAGAAAAGTCTTTTAGTTTCTTTAATGTTGATTTGTCATGGCGCCTCTGGCAGCTCTCCTTCCCCTCCCCTCTCTGCTCTGCTCCTGAGGACTCCCAGCATCCACTCATCTCATCAACCTCCAGCAGTCTTAAGGAGATCCAGATCCAGCATTCATCGCCAGTTCGTTGCTCCTCCATGGTGCCTAGTCTAGTTGTTCATGTTCTCACTCTTGAAGCTTCAATCTCTTATTATTGTTTTTCCTACGCCTTGTTTCCAGGAATACATACCAAGAGTGTTTACCTGGGATTCACCTCCAGAGCTGTCGATCCTCCTCAATCAAGCCAGGATTCCTGCTCATGCCAACCCTCCAGCTTAGCCATTGCAGAAACCCTCCAGCCACATCAGCAATCCTCAGCCGTCATCCACGCCATTGGATCTGCGTCCTGCAAAAATAAATCGTCTAACTTACCTTACACTCTCCTGTTTTCCTTCCGGGTTCCAGCATCTGGGTCTGTCTTGGCTCTTTGAAATCATGACTGTTAATTTTTTCTCAATCTTGTGCATTTGTTTTGTCTCTTCAAACTAAAGCTGTAAAGTGGCAGTCATTCTGGATAACATGAAAGGAGGAACAAGTCTCAAGCAGAAAAAAGGGAAAGATGTGGAATCATGTAATCATGGAGGCATTTTTTCAGTAAAAATTAAAGTAGACACTTTCTAAAATGGAATCAAGGAAGAACAGAGTAAAACTTCTCTTGGTGAAAAGTGGAAGTCAATGAGCACAGGAAGTGATACGTTCACCCTCCTGCTGCTCAGCTGTCCTCCCTCTGGAGGTCGCCCTTCCTTCTCTGTCCGTTGTTTTCCCCACAGCTGGTTCTCATTATACTCTGATTTGGTTCCTTTTTAAGGTTTCTGTTCCTGCATATGTTTGTTGCAGCGTCCACTTTAGATGTTCTCTTTTACGCTGCGACCATGTCCAACCCAGCAGGAGATTCGTCTCGACGAGACTTACCTGGATCCTCCGCCGTTGGTGGTTCCGTCACCGGTACGGAGCGGGCTGACCTGGCTTAGGAGATGCGAGGATTCATGTCGGGTATGCAGCAGCTGCACGAACGCCTCTCCCACCTGGAACGTGCGCCCTCTTCCTCTCCTCGGCAGACCAGACTGGGCCACCCTGAACCGTTTGATGGGACCACTGCAGACTGCCGGGCGTTTCTCACTTATTGCCAGTTGCAGTTTGACTTTAATCCTGACGATTTCCCCTCTGAGCAGAGCAAGGTGGCGTTTGCTTTGAGCTACCTAACCGGAAGAGCCAAACGATGGGGACTGGCGGAGTGGGAGCATGGGTCGGAGCTGTGTCGCTCCTTTCGGGTCTTCTCCGCTCGGCTTCTCACGGTATTCGATCCCACCATGCCTCATCATGCTGCTGCGTCTGAGCTCCTTCGCCTTCAGCAGGGATCCCGCTGTGTCTCGGACTACGCTGTGAATTTCCGGACCTTGGCTGCCAGCACCCGCTGGCCAGATGAAGCTCTGCTCGATGTCTTCCTGCGGGGCCTGTCCGACGCTCTCAAAGACGAGCTGGCGGCGAGGGAACTTCCGGACGACCTCGAGGAACTTATCGACCTGGCGGTTCGTATCGACCGGAGAATGAGGGAACGGGGTAACGAGCAACGCAGAATTCCAGGTTACCGCCCACCGCACCCTGTGGAGATTTCTCTGCCTCTTTCCAACTCCTCCCCGGAGCCCATGCAGCTAGGAGCTGGCCGTCTCTCTCCGGCTGAACGGCAGCGCCGCATGCGGGACTTTGCCTTACTGTGGACGATCGGGACACGTTGTGCACAACTGTCCGGGAAACGCCAGGGCTCCCCAGCAGTGAGGAAACTGGTGAGCCGCAACTCTTCTCTTTCCTCTCTTTCTCGTCCTCCTACCAAGGTCTTGGTGGCATATGCTGGAGCCCAGGTGGAATTTGACACTCTTATTGACTCAGGGTCTGATGGGGATCTGATCTCCCAGGAGGTGGTAGACAGACTGCGAATCCCCACCGAACCTCTGTCTCCAGCATTAGACATTTATGCCATCAGGATCTGGAGACTTCCCTGGGCTACACAACTTCCCTGGGTAGATTACTCCCACAATTCCCTGGTTAACTCCACAGGATACTTACCCTTCCAGGCTACGTACAGATTCCAGCCTCCCTTGTTTCCGCACCAAGAACACTCGGCCTCTTCTTCGGGCCCGGCGGCTTTCGTGAGGAGGTGTCGTTGTACCTGGAGCCGGTTCCGACAAGAACTCCTGTGGAACCAGGAACGGCTCACCATGGTGGCTAACCGTCGGAGGACCCCTGCCCCAGAGTACAAGGTGGGAGACAAGGTGTGGTTATCCACTTCCGACGTCCCCTTGAAGGGTGGTTCCAGGAAGCTGCAGCCCCGGAACATCGGCCCATTCTCCATCACCCGAATTATCAACCCGGTGGCTGTCAGACTGGACCTGCCTCCCTCTCTGAAGATCCACCCGGTGTTCCACATGTGCAAGCTGAAGCCTGCTAAGGTCTCCTCCCTACAGCCTGCTCCAGCGCCTCCTCCTGCTCCCCAGATGGTGGACAGAGGGCCTGTTTACACCGTTCGGAAGCTTCTCACCTCTAGGAGAGAGGGAAGAGGCATCCAGTACTTGGTGGACTGGGAGGGTTACGGTCCTGCGGATCGGCAGTGGGTCCCAGAGCGCCACATCTGCGACCCCGGGCTGATCGCCCGTTTCCATCGCCTCCACCCGGATCAGCCCCGTCGGGGTCCATCTGGTAGCCGGACTTCGAGGAGGGGGTTATGATACGTTCACCCTCCTGCTGCTCAGCTGTCCTCCCTCTTGAGGTCGCCCTTCCTTCTCTGTTCAGTTGTTTTCCCCACAGCTGGTTCTCATTATACTCTGATTTGGTTCCTTTTTAAGGTTTCTGTTCCTGCATATGTTTGTCGCAGCGTCAACTTTGGATGTTCTCTGTTTGGCTTAGCACGTTGGCATTAAACAGCCTTCTTAGTTCATTCAGTCTCCTTGTCCTTCCTGCATCTGGGTTAACCCCCTTGGTTTCACGTAACAGGAAGACAATTGTTCAAGAACTCTGGCCTTTAAAAGAAATGAGAACATATAGATGCAGATTGTGGAACTCAGTAATGGATTCATTTACTTTTACAATCTTTAAGGAAATCATATTTGCTGCTATTGTTTAATAGTATTTACATTTGTGTACATCACATTTCTGGTTGTCTAGACTACAGTGCTATTTTTCTCTCTCTGAGTGCTTAGAAGAACATTATAATGTCACTCACTATTAAAACATTTAAACTAACACCTATAATGTGGACTGAAATAGGCTGAGAAACTACAAAAATAAATGAAAGTAGATGTGTCAAGTAAGTCTGAAGTGATTTTAATTTTTTTTTGTACAGATATTTTAAAGTTAAATTCATTGATATGGCAGATTTACACAGTTCACACAGCAGAAAAGACACAACTGATTAACTTTTTATTTAAAAAAGAAGCAAAAAATAGTAACAGATCAAGAAAAATATAACATATATAATTCACATGATAGTTGCAACCAGTGATGGTTTTAACTGTCTTATCTCTGCTGACATCGTTCCAGACTTTACGTGTGATGTCTCCAAAAAGCTGTCCATGTATGATGGTGGAAACATTAAACACACTGGATCTATCAGATGTGTCTCTGTTCAGGGACTGACTGTGTTTGAATGGTTTCTTACTTTTACCATCAAACAAAGTCAGAGTGAGCTCTGCTTCATCTCCCTCATAGAAGCAGGTGACTTTCTGCTGTTCTGGTGACAAACACTGCTGAGACACCGTTAACACAGACACAGGAGCTGCAAGAAATTAAAATATATTCAAGTAAAAACATCAACATGAATATTATTGAAAGTTTATCTTATTTCTTAGAGTAACAGAGATAGTCATAAATACTGAAATAATATAATGCAGGTAAGACAGCTGCAGTGTCTGGTTCACATGGACAATTATAGCCTCTTAAAAAAATGTTTAGCTCAGTTTTTGCTTCTTATTGTCTAACAAAACTCATCAAAATAATTAGCTATAGAAGATAAATAACGTGTAAATTTTCTTTAAATACGTCAAATTGAATTCAGTATGATAACAAATTTACTGACATGTATTAATGTGAGTGTGCATAAATGTTTCAGTTAGTTAAGATTTACAATTGTTAGTTTACATGAACACTTTGCAAAAAATTCATTTATTTCCACTTGAATAATGTTGCTAAAAAAATCTAAATCAATAGATAATTTCAAATTTTTTCTTTGTCATTGTTGTTTTATTTCCATTAATAATTTTGTATTTTGTAAATATAACTTACTGGAATAACAGGTAGGACAATTTATTATTGTATGTTGAAATCTTTTTAAGACTTGAAAGTTTTCATTTGAACCAACTATTTGTAAAACTTTTAAAAACTTGTAAAACATTTTTTATCTTACCAAGTATTAAGTATTTTCAGATGCACAATGGATTATCTCAATGTTACGGTGGGGAAAGGGAGGGAGAACCCAGGTGCAGAGAGGAGGAGAGGAGGCAGGAGGTTGCAGGGGAACGGGGCTTTAATAATACCAAAACTACAAAAACAAAAACCACTGCATATGGCAGGCAAGAAAACTCGAAATACATGACACTCGAAACCGGGGAAGAATACAATATGGACCAGCACAGGAGGAAGGGAAAGACAGGACTTAAATACATACAAGGCAACAAGACATAGGTGGAAACACTCAGGACTGAAGGGGCAAGGTCAAACTCGAAACAACAACGGAACAGGAAATACTACAAAATAAAACAGGAAGTTAACTGAAAACATCACAGAACAAAAAGGAAACAAACCACAAGGGCAAAGAAACAGAAACTGTAACATAACCCCCCCCCTCAAGGAACCGCACCGAGGTTCCTCCAAGAGTCCAGGAGGAGGGGGCCCGAAAGGCCAATCCAAGGGCCAACAGCAGTCCGGCGAAGCGGGTCCGGAGGACGGCCCGGACACCGCCCTGTCCGGCGAAGCGGGTCCGGAGGACGGCCCGGAGACCGCCCTGTCCGGCGAGGCGGATCCGGAGGGCGGCCGGGAGGCAGAGCCATCCGGCATCGACAGTCTAACCAGCAAACGGCTGGCGGATCGGGCTCAGAGTCTGGAACTGGTGGCTGGGGCTCGGGGTCCGCGGCAGGCGGCTGGGGCTCGGGGTCCGCGGCAGGCGGCTGGGGCTCGGGGTCCGCGGCAGGCGGCTGGGGCTCGGGGTCCGCGGCAGGCGGCTGGGGCTCGGGGTCCGCGGCAGGCAACTGGGGCTCGGGGTCCGCGGCAGGCGGGTGGGGCTCGGGGTCTGCGGCAGGCGGCTGGGGCTCGGGGTCCGCGGCTGGGGCTCGGGGTCCGCGGCCGGCAGTTGGGGCTCGGCGTCCGCGGCGGGCGGCTGGGGCTCGGCGTCCGCGGCGGGCAGCTGGGGCTCGGCGTCTGCTGCGGGCGGCTCGGGTTCAGGGTCCGATGCGGGCGGCTCGGGTTCAGGGTCCGATGCGGGCGGCTCGGGTTCAGGGTCCGCTGCGGGCGGCTTGGGTTCAGGGTCCACTGCGGGCGGCTCGGGCCAGACGTCCAGTGCGGGGGGCTCGGGCCAGACGTCCAGTGCGGGGGGCTCGGGCCAGACGTCCGGTGCGGGGGGCTCGGGCCAGACGTCCGGTGCGGGGGGCTCGGGCCAGACGTCCGGTGCGGGGGGCTCGGGCCAGACGTCCGGTGCGGGGGGCTCAGGTCAGACGTCTGGTGCAGAGGGCTCGGGCCAGACGTCCAGTGCAGGATGGGGATGAGGTGCCTCCGGTTCCCTCCGGTCTGCCTACCCCCTGTCCAGGACCCTCCTGGGAGCAGGAACAGGAGGGGTGGCGTCCGGCAACCTCCTCGGAGCCGGAACCGGTCGAGGTGCGTCCAGCAACCTCCTTGGAGCTGGAACGGGTCGAGGTGGATCCGACTCCCTCCTGGACGCAGGACCGGGTTGGGGTGCCTCCAGGTCCACCTCCGGAACCAGGACGGGTCGTCAAGTAGGACGGCGGCGACAACGGCGGCCCCCTCTTCCAGCCAGTCGACTCCCGTTGAAGTAGGAGGTGGGGAGCTGACCCTCCAAAGTCCACTGGGACTTGACCCCCTCCTCCTCCAGGTAAGGGTCCTCCCACAGCCACAGGTCCTGGTCCAGAGGGTCCAGGAAGGACTGATGCCGGAGAACCTCTCGCTCCAACCAGGAAACAGGGGAGGACTTAGAATGGGGGCGGTGGTGATGTGGTCGACCCCCTCTTACTGCCAGGCGACTCCCCTTGAAGTCCCTGTAGATCTGGGAAGAGCCAGGGGTCCACCAGAGACAGGTCCCCTCTGCTGGGTACTGGTAAGGCTGGTCCATAATGTTACGGTGGGGAAAGGGAGGGAGTACCCAGGTGCAGAGAGGAGGAGAGGAGGCAGGAGGTCGCAGGGGAACGGGGCTTTAATAATACCAGAACTACAAAAACAAAAACCACTGCATACGGCAGGCTAGAAAACTCGAAATACATAACACTCGAAACCGGGGAAGAATACAATATGGACCAGCACAGGAGGAAGGGAAAGACAGGACTTAAATACATACAAGGCAACAAGACACAGGTGAAAACACTCAGGACTGAAGGGGCAAGGTCAAACTCGAAACAACAACGGAACAGGAAATACTACAAAATAAAACAGGAAGTTAACTGAAAACATCACAGAACAAAAAGGAAACAAACCACAAGGGCAAAGAAACAGAAACCGTAACACTCAATGGTTTCCCATCAGAGCCGAATTCCTCAAGTGTGTAAACTCCAGAATGTTTCTGTGAGATATTGCATAGTTGGATTATTCCATTGGTGAAGTAAATGTTGGTGTTCATATACAAATCATCAATTTTTATTGATCCAGTTGTGTCTGTCTTAAAAATTCTGGACTTGTCGTCCTTTAGGAGCCTCAGGTCAACAAAGTCTTTGTTCAACAGGTAAAAAAGAAGAGATTTTCCAGCTGCAGCAACACACAAAGTTTCTTCAGATTCATTAAAGCTGCACTCTGGAAAACCTGGAAACACAAAGTAAAAAAAAGGGTTTTACTGTAATATAACATATAATTAAAGCATTTATTACATTTAAAAAATGGTTGTTTGTTGATAATACTAATAAATAAACCTTCTCCAAAAGATCCTGTTAGCAGAACTGCTGTGATCAAGGCGATGAGAATCATTGTGACTGAAAAAGCAAAAAATATATCAACATGTAAAACATATATATGGTGTGTTAATGTAGAAAAAATGAAGAAATTCATTGTTATACTTACAATTACACAGAAGTTTTAGGTAAAGATCTAAAGGAGTCAATAATGTACTGAGCAAATTAACTAGTCGTAGTTCGCCCTCCTCACAGCAGAGTAAATATGTTTCACCCTTTGACTGACAATACTGAACGCAGCAGACAGTGGGATGGGTTGTGTGTCTTTTGTGGCTAGCTTCAGACAAAAAAGAAGAGCTACTACCATTAGGAAATTGTAAAGTACGCCACTGCCTTGCAGTTGTAATTCCCTTCAGCCATTAGTTTTACGAACACTGGATTCTAAAACTATTAGAATAAAAAAATAGAAGTGTACGTTTGTTGTTGACAACTGTTTTCTGAAGTATTTAGTGTATAAATCTGACAAAAACAAAAGCCAGCAATCTTGTTTTAAAGACCCACTGAGATAAAAGTTTTGTTTTTGGTGTTTTTAACATGTTCTTGTGGTATTTTTCTCATGATGGACAATATATATAAAGGAAAATTAAGCTGAAAACTGTTTTTCTGTTTTCTGAGTATTTTTTATTTAAATTGTTGTGAATCAGGAGCAGACAAAAAAATGCAATTTGAAAAGGTTTGTAGGTGTGATGTAGGATCTACAACGCCAAGCCACAAGCTCCAATCCAATCTGATCCATCCTCTCGCAGATATGTAGATCCATGGATGTCTATGTTTTCCTCATCCGAGTCGGCATCTGGCTCAAAGCTGTACAGCTGGATAGCTGCAATATTGCTCACCATTTTATATTATACTGGTAATGTTAGCCTGTTGAGGTAGCTTGGGCATCTAGTCCGGATGCCTCCTGGACGCCTTCTTTGGGAGGTGTTCCGGGCATGTCCCACTGGGTGGAGGTCCCGGGGAAGACTCAGGACACGCTGGAGAGACTACGTCTCTCGCCTGGCCTGGGAACGCCTCGGAGTCCCCCAGAGGAGCTGGAGGAAGTGGCCGGGGCAGAGCTGGGCATGTTTGCTCAGACTGCTCAGACTGTGACCTGGTCCCGGATAAGTGGAAGAAGATGGATGGATGGATGGATGGATGGATGGATAGTAATGTCAGGTTATGAGGGGCTGTAAGACAGTGGGACAGATTGAAAACAAATGGATGACAGAGCCAAGCTTACTACAACAGTCCTGCAGACAACTCAGAGGTGAATTTCTAACTTTATCTTCAAACTCCTGCTGCTCTGCAGAAACTATGTCCTAGAAAATACCAGATAGATAACAGCACAAAGGATTTTTATTATTTTTTTAAGATCATTTAACCCTGGGTTTCCTGATCACCAGTCTTACACCCACCCAACTCAGCCATCCAGCTGCTTTAACTTGTTCTTGTTAAACCTCATTTTTTGCTTATATGAGCCTAAAGTTAAATTAACTTTCATCTTCTGTTCCTCTAAAACACACATTAGTAGTTCTCAGCTTTCCTTTCAATTATGTGAGATAAGAATTTAGGAGTTATGATCATTTATGATCTTTCAGGTACTTCATAGAAGGTTTTTAAAAAGAGAAAAGCTTTGATCATTGATAGATTTAAACATCTTTGTTTGTCTCTAATTGTCTTGTGTCACCTGCTTTATGTGGTTTTGCTGTCAAGTCCTGTCTTTTGATGTCTGTTTGTGTCATGCGCTCTTTTGCTTCGTGCTAAAGCAGAATAAAGTTTCACTTGTTTCGCTCTGAGGTTTTGCATTGGCGTGTACCTACAGAGCCGAAGCTGAACAGTTTCCGGAGTGGAAACATTCTTCACTGCTGTTGACGTTTAAACCAGTTTCGACACAACAACGTTTGTCCGATGCAAAGAAATCAGTTTTAAATGTCATTGTTGTAAACCTGAATGTTAAGAGTGATGCCCTTTACTTCCTTTATCTCTACATTCACCAGAAAACATAAAGCTTTCTGATAATGTTCCTTTTTAACAACCTAGAAGCAAAAATCAGCAATGAGATAATGCTGTGTTGATGAGGGATTAATATGTAAGTGTTTCAATATTAAGTGTTTCAGAAACTGTTTTGATCTATTTTTTGACAACCATCTCTAGAGTTTACAGAGAATGGTCCTAAAAAAAATGAGCGGCAGTTCTGTGGGTGGACATGCTTTGTTGATGCCAGAGTTCAGAGAGAATGGCCAGACTGGTTTCAGCTGATAGAAAGGCAACAGTAACCTAAATAACCACTGGTTACAACCAAGTTCTGCAGAAGAACATCTCTGAACACACAACACGTCCAACGTCAAGGCAGATGGCTACTACACCAGAAGACCACACCGGGTGCCACTCATGTCAGCTAAGAACAGGAAACTGAAGCTACAGTTTGCACAGGAACATAAAAACTGGACATTAAAGGTTTGGAAAAACGTCATCTGGTCTGATGAGTCTCCATTTCTGCTACGACATTTAGATGGTGGAGTGAAATTTTGGGATCAACAACATGAAAGCATGGATCTATCCTGCTTAATGGCAATGGTTCAGGCTGGTGGTGGTGGTGTAATGGTGTGGGGATATTTTCTTGGCACACCAATTGAGCAAGGTTACAACACCACAGCCTAGCTGAAGATTAATGCTGACTATGTTTATCTATTTATGACCACAGTGTGCCATCATCTGATAGCTTCTTCCACCAGGAGTGTTTCTTGAACACAGAAATGAGTTCACTGGTTTCAAATGGCCTCCACAGTCACCAGATCTCAACTCATTAAAGCACCCTTTGGATGTTGTGAAACAGGAGATTAGCATCATGGATGCGGAGCTGACAATTCTACAACAACTGCGTGATGCTATCATGTCAATATGAACCAAACTCTCTGAGGAATATTTCCAGTACCTTGTTGAATCTAGGACACAAGGTTCTGAAGGCAAAATGGGGTCCAACCCGCTATTAGCAAGGTGTTCCTAACCCTGTAAAGCCTGAACCATTAAATAATTGGCAAAAAATTCAAATTCTTTGAACTTTATTGGTCCCTCTGACCAAATAAACAAAAACATATTCAAATGTCATTTTTCATATATGTGTTTTCATTTGTATCATATTTATTAATACATCAGGTCACACAGCTCAAAGATACGTATTTTCCTGGACTAACATGGTAAACATGGTAAGAGTCGAAAAAATTAAGGAAATTTGTAATTTGAAACATAAAAAGTGTAACCACAATGCAGCAATGAAAAATCCATCAATGGAATTTGTGTCAAGGAAAGCCTCCTGCTGCTCAGCTGCACTCCTCCTGGAGGTCCCTCCTCCCCTCCCTGCTCTCAGGTGTTCACAGCTGGTTCTCATGTGCTCCTGATTTGTGCCCTTCTTAAGTTGCTCTGAACTCTCTGTCATTGTCGCAGCGTTGTGGTTTACTGGCTTCTCTAGCTTTGCTCTTGGCATTAAAAGCCCTTTCGAGTTATTTAGTTTGTGTGTCTTTCCTGCACCTGGGTTCTTCCGTGGTTCCTCGTCACATTACGCTGCGACCATGTCCAACCCAGCAGGAGATTCGTCTCGACGAGACTTACCTGGATCCACTGCCGTTGGTGGCTCCATCACCAGCACGGAGCGGGCAGACCTGGCTCAGGAGATGCGGGGCTTCATGTCGGGTATGCAGCAGCTTCACGAACGCCTCTCCAACCTGGAGCATGCTTCCTTGCCTTCTCCTCGGCAGACCAGACTGGGTCACCCTGAACCGTTTGATGGGACTGCTGCAGACTGCCGGGCGTTTCTCACTTCATGCCGGCTGCAGTTTGACTTTAATCCTGATGATTTCCCCTCTGAGCAGAGCAAGGTGGCGTTTGCTCTGAGCTACCTAACCGGAAGAGCCAAACGATGGGGACTGGCGGAGTGGGAGCGCGGGTCGGAGCTGTGCCGCTCTTTTCGAGTCCTCTCCACCCGGCTTCTCACGGTATTTGATCCCACCACGCCTCATCGTGCTGCCGCTTCAGAGCTCCTTCGTCTACAGCAGGGATCCCGCTGTGTCTCGGACTACGCGGTGGAGTTCCGGACCTTGGCTGCCAGCACCCGCTGGCCAGATGAAGCACTGCTCGACGTCTTCCTGCGGGGCCTGTCCGACGCTCTCAAGGACGAGCTGGCTGTGAGGGAACTTCCGGACGACCTCGAGGAACTTATCGACCTGGCGGTTCGTATCGACCGGAGAATGAGGGAACGGGGTAACGAGCAACGCAGCCTTCCAGGTTACCGCCCACCGCGCCCCGTGGAGGTTTCTTCCGTCTGATGGGGATCTGATCTCCCAGGAGGTGGTGGATAGACTGAAAATCCCCACCGAATCTCTGTCTCCAGCATTAGACATTCATGCCATTAATGGTTCCCTCTTACACAAGGTATCTGTTCGTACTGTTAATATTTCTGTGTCTATCTCTGGAAACCACTCCGAGACCATGTCATTTTATGTTGTTGAGGCCCTTAAACCTCCTGTTATTTTAGGGTTTCCCTGGTTGAGCAGACACAAACCTCACATCGACTGGGCTTCGGGGCGGTTTTTGTCTTGGAGTCCCTTTTGTTTGCTTAATTGCCTCTCCTCTGCCTCAGTTCGTAAAGCTGTTGAAATTCAACAGTCTCCAGACCCTCCAGATCTCTGTAAGGTTCCGTCTGTTTATCACGATTTAAGTTCTGTGTTTTGTAAGGTACGGGCCAAATCTCTACCCCCCCATCGCCCTTATGACTGTGCCATCGATCTTCTGCCGGGGACCCAACCCCCTAAGGGGCATATATACCCCCTATCACCGCCTGAACGAGAGGCTATGGACTCGTACCTGCGGGAGAGTTTACAGGCGGGGCTCATTCGACCTTCTTCCTTGCCTGCTGGGGCGGGTTTTTTCTTTGTGGGGAAGCGAGACGGGGGTCTGCGACCCTGTATTGACTACAGGGGTTTGAATAAGATCACCGTACGTAACACCTATCCCTTACCCCCTGCACACTGCATTTGACCTGCTGAGTGGTGCACGTATGTTTTCTAGGTTCTACCTCAGGAACGCATATCACCTGGTTCGGGTGAGAGAGGGTGATGAGTGGAAGACGGCGTTTAACACTCCAAGTGGACACTTTGAATATTTGGTTATGCCTTTTGGACTAACAAATGCTCCTGCAGTATTTCAATCTTTGATCAATTATGTTCTGAAGGACATGCTGAACAAATTTGTGTTCCTTTATCTGGATGATATTTTGTTTTTTTCCCCTGACCTAGATTCTCATGTGCAGCACGTCAGAGCCGTCCTCCAGCGCCTCCTAGAGAACCACCTCTACTGCAAGGCCGAAAAATGCGAATTCCACACTACGCGGACTCGGTTCTTGGGGTATGTGGTCTCTCCTGGGCAGGTCCAGATGGACGACTCTAAGGTTCAGGCCGTCCTGGAGTGGCCGGTTCCCTCTGGTAAGAAGTAACTTCAGTGCTTCTTGGGGTTCGCCAATTTTTACAGGCGTGTTATCAGAGGTTTCAGTGGGGTTGCTGCACCCCTTCATAGGATTACATCTGATAAGGTGCGTTTTGTTTGGAACGAAGAAGCTGAGAAGGCTTTTAGTGAACTGAAAAGACGCTTCTCTACGGCCCCTATACTGACTCAGCCTGATCCCTCCAAGCAATTCATTGTGGAGGTGAATGCTTCTGAGTCTGGTGTGGGGGCTGTGTTGTCACAGAGAGCGTCCGATAACAAAGTACATCCCTGCGCGTATTTCTCCCGCAAGCTCACTCCTGCGGAGAGAAACTACGATATAGGGAACAGAGAACTTCTAGCTGTGAAAGTGGCCCTGGAGGAGTGGCGCCACTGGCTGGAGGGAGCTGAGCAGCCGTTTCTAGTTTGGACTGACCACAAGAATCTTGAGTACATCCGGTCTGCCAAGCGCCTCACTCCCCGCCAGGCTAGGTGGACTCTGTTCTTCGACAGGTTCGACTTCACCCTCTCCTATCGACCGGGAAGTAAGAATACCAAACCGGACGCACTCTCCCGTCAGTACCAACTGGAGGAGGAGGAGAGACCTGCTGAAGACATGCCTGTGCTCCCCTCCCGCATGGTGCTCGGAGCCACCCGCTGGTCTCTGGAGTGACAGGTACAGGCTTCCATTCCAGATCCTGCCACTATCCCCGCCGGCTGCCCGGAGGGCCGACTCTTTGTGCCATCGTCTCTTCGAACCATGGTGTTGAAGTTGGGGCACTCTTCCAGACTAGCCTGTCATCCAGGGGTTACAAGGACTGGTTTCCTCATTTCCCAGCGGTTCTGGTGGCCCTCGATGTCTTCTGACATACGTGCTTTTGTGTCAGCCTGTCGTGTTTGTGCTAGTGTCAAGACCCCCAGGACTCCCCCTGCCGGGCTACTCCACCCTCTACCTGTGCCGTCTAGACCTTGGTCCCATGTTGCAATGGACTTCATCACCGGATTACCAGTTTCTCGAGGTAAAGGTTCTGGTTTCCATCCTCAGACTAACGGCCAGGTAGAAAGGTATAATCAGGATCTGGAGACATCGCTGCGAGCCATGTGTGGACAGAACCCCAAGACCTGGTCTTCGCAGCTCCCATGGATTGAGTACGCCCATAACTCCCTGGTCAACTCTACTGGTCTCCCTTTCAGGCTGCCTATGGCTTTCAGCCTCCCTTGTTCCCACACCAGGAGCAATTGGCGACCTCCTCGGGGCCAGCGGCGTTTGTGAGACGATGTCGTCGCACTTGGAGCAGGTTCCGGCTGGAGCTCCTACGGAACCAGGACCATCTCGCTATGGTGGCTAACTGGCGATGGTCTTTTGCTCCAGACTACAGGGTGGGAGACAAGGTGTGGCTGTCCATGTCGGATATCCAGCTGAAGGGTGGTTCCAGGAAGATGCAGCCCAGATTCATCGGTCCTTTTACCATCGCTCGTATATCAACCCTGTGGCCGTGAGACTGGACCTGCCTCGCTCCATGAAGGTACATCCGGTGTTCCACGTTAGTAAGCTAAAACCTGTTCGGAACTCTCCCCTGCAGCCGGATCCCACTCCCCCTCCTGCTCCACGGATGGTAGGCGGTGGGCCGGTCTACACTGTCCGGGAGATCCTCGCCTCCAGGAGGGTAGGACGTGGCATCCAGTATTTGATCGACTGGAAGGGCTACGGTCCAGCAGATCGCCAGTGGGTGCCTGCACGCCACATCTGCGACCCCACGATGATCGCTCGCCTCCATCCAGATCAGCCTCGTCGGGGTCCGTCTGGTAGCCGGACTTAGGGACGGGGGTTCTGTCAAGGAAAGCCTCCTGCTGCCCAGCTGCACTCCTCCTGAAGGTCCCTCCTCCCCTCCCTGCTCTCAGGTGTTCACAGCTGGTTCTCATGTGCTCCTGATTTGTGCCCTTCTTAAGTTGCTCTGAACTCTCTGTCATTGTCGCAGCATTGTGGTTTACTGGCTTCTCTAGCTTTGCTCTTGGCATTAAAAGCCCTTTCGAGTTATTTAGTTTGTGTGTCTTTCCTGCACCTCGGTTCTTCCGATGTTCCTCGTCACAATTTGCCGACCAAACCTACTTGTAGATTCCCTCTCTCTTTCTTGGACCCTGAAATTTTAATGGTTATCACTTCCCAATTCAGTATCACCCATCTGTTACTCTGTTGTTCATCTTCTCTCCTCTTTTGATGGTATCTCTCCCTTTCTCATTTTGAGAATTCAAATAAAGGTTTTGGCCCTAGAGAAACCGGTCTCCACCGTGCTTCTGTCGGAAAGGAAAAAAGTAATCGCAGGAAAGGTTCAACACCACGCTCGGCTATTTCGCTGGAATTTTTTCAAAAACCGCCCGGTTGAGATAAGAGCCCTGGAGTTTGGCCTGAATAGAGCTTTTGTTGATCAAAAGTGTTTCAAAGTTAATTCTGATTAGAGCTACTGCAGACTCAAAACACACTCTGTGTTAAACAGATCTTGGATTCTTTTTTATATAAACTAAAACTATTCGTGGTTCTACTGTTCAGCTCAATCTCCTACAGCTCCACCACAGTAGAGGCTAATCATAGATCCTTCCTCAACCTCAGTACTCAGTCTGCCTCATTTACTCTGTAAGCCTGAAATAAAAATGTGTTTTTCATTTAAAGTCAGTAAAGATTTCATTTAAACTTATGTCTAACAGTATTTTGGGCCACAGATGCTAGCATTCAATCTCTGCATAAAATGCATAAAATAGAATTAAAAACTTTGGACAATAACATTTAGCCATCCTTCAATAGAAAGGTGCTGGCCTTTGTCGCAACCTGGTGGTCTAAAGAGTCACTGCAATCCAAGTAGAAAACATCACAGTACTTTTTTATCAATTCATGTTTTGGGAAACTCAATAAAATGAATAAATGTAAAGGAACACAAGTTTAGAAAAAAATAAATAACATGCAGATGGCATCCACAACCCATGTCATAAAATAAAAAAGCTACTGAAAGTGTGCCTTACACGTACAATGGTAAATCTGAATTTAAAACTCAGCAAAAGCAAGGTAAATGTTAAGAAACAGTAATTCATAATAACATCTGAAAAAGCAAAATCTTTAAAAAGCACATTGGATTTGGAATTGATTGTTTTTTGTTTAATTGATTTATTTCAACCAATCAAAACAAAAAATACTAAAGGAAACAAATACATGTAAACAAAGATTTAGCAAACTTAAGATGGTTATACATTATTTGATTAAAAAAAAAGTAAAAAAAAAAAAGATTCTATACACATTAAAATATTCAAAAATGTAATTGATGTCATTATAATGTATGCCATTTCTCTTTAGCCTTTTGTATAGACAATAAATACATTCGATTGTATGTACTGTTTTCTGCCATGTTATTAGACAACTTTTAAAAAGTGTTAATTTTTCTCCGATTTTTTAGTAATTCTCTTTTCTAAATATTTTCAAACAAAACAGTTACCTATGATTAAAAGCAAATTTTATCGGAATAAGTACGAAATAAATTCAGTTATACATAGTTAATCATTTTAGAAAAAAGAATAAAGCGCATAGAAATGAATTTTTAATGGAATAATGCATGTTAGTATGTTACAGACTAACTGAAAAGTGTGATAAACTTTATTTTCCTAATGTTTAAAAATTCCTCATTGAAGAAGCAGAACAAAATTTGCATAGACAATACTTTAGTATTAGCAGAATGAAAAATTATGGTTGGGCGCCGTGTTGTTGTCCGGCTTCAGTTTTTATTCTTTTTTCTAACTTTAACTTCAGTGTAGATAACATCAGGTTCTGCATCACCTGGGGAAATATATATTAAGAGTCAGTTATGTTTGAATTTTTTATTTTTTATTAAATACTTTACTAGTGACTTACCTGCATTAACTGCCGCAGCTTTTTGTTTTCTACAAAGTTTTATTGAAGCGCCGATCAAAGCAGCAAGAAGTAAGAGAGAGACAAATGCAGCAACTGCAGCAAATGCAGGAAATGTAGCCACAGAAACTGACTGGGAACCTGGAGGAAAAAAAATGTTTATTTAGATTTAGAAGAAACGGTTGATTTGAATTTGTCCAACATTTCCCCGTTAGAAATGTATACTGTACCGTTGCAAGCAGTGATGGTTTTAACCGTCTCATCTCTGCTGACATTGTTCCAGACTTTACACGTGATGTCTCCAAGAGGCTGTCCATGTATGATGATGGAAACATTAAACACACTGGATCTATCAGATGTGTCTCTGTTCAGGGACTGACTGTGTTTGTTTGATTTTAAAAGTAAGAAACCATTCAAAGTCAGAGTGAGCTCTGCTTCATCTCCCTCATAGGAGCAGGTGACTTTCTGCTGTTCTGGTGACAAACACTGCTGAGACACCGTTAACACAGACACAGGAGCTGCAAGAAAGAAAAACAAAAATCAAGACACAAACTTTAGGAGTTATAGCCCTAAAAATCAGAATTTACTATATTATGGTAGAAAGCTACATTTTCTTGTTTACAGGTCAATCTCTTATTGTGTTTCATATTAAACAGTTCACTTCAGTTTCCTAAAATGGATTTAAAAAATATCCATTCATTCATGAATGAATGATAAAAAATAGAAATTGGTTATAAAATAAAAAATGAAGTATATAAAAATTCTTGTCTATGTACTGTAACCCTTTATTCTTTTGTAAAATACCCAGTTTGATTAAACTTCAATGATTTTACCTGATAAATAATGTTAACTCAAAATCCTTAATACGCACTTACAGACACACAATAACATATGTGTGTGCGTGCACATTTTAGTTGCAGCAGGAAGGCTAAACAGTTTTTAGTTTACATTTTCTAGTGGAATGCCGTTTTTCATGTATTCAGGTTCTTTTGAATTGTTGATAATTTGAGATGACAAAACATTTGAGTTAATTATTGCATCCTTGAATGTTAAATATGTAATTTAAAACAAATTTATATACAAATGTGAAATGGATAAATGTTCTTTCCTCTTACCGAGTACTTTCATCCGGATGCTGGACGTTCTCAGTTTTTTGCCTTCAGAGTTGTATTCCTGAAGCGTGTAAACTCCAGCATCTTTCTTTGAGACATTGTTCAGTTTGATTGTTCCATTAATAAAATAAAATTCTGTATTAATATCTCTCTGATTCAATGTAATATTTCCATTTTTGTCCATCGTAAAGATTACGGACTTGCCGTCTTGTAAGAGCCTAATGCCACTATGGTTTTTGTCTGACAGATAAAAATGAACAGATTTTCCAGCTGCAGCGAAACACGAAGTTTCCTTTGATTCATTAAAGCTGCAACCTGTAAAACCTGGAAGACACAAAGATAAAACAAACAATCATCTATTTAGCAAGAAATATGTTATTTTAAAACTTTAAAACATATATTTCAGACATTAAAAGTATTTTTACAGAGCTTTGGTCAATTCAAAACCATCTACAGTTTTTGTAGTTTTTCTTCAAAAGTATAATTTCACACTAAAATGTACCTTTTCCAAAAGATCCTGTTAGCAGAGCTGCTGTGATCAAGGAGATGAGAATCATTGTGACTGTTAAGAGAAAACACATATCAACATGTAAAACCTGTATGTGACGTATTCATTTAGGAAAAAACAAATCCATAGTCATACTTACATCTTTACTGTAGTTCTTGGATAAAGGTAAAGATCACCAATGATAAGTAAAATTAAGTCAACCCTTATACACCTTCACAACAGAGTGTAGGTGTTTTGCTCTTTGAAAAGACTGCATGTTGCAGACATAAGGTGGTGTGTGCGTGTTCACTGGGTTTTTTTAGGCCAGCCTCTGTGCTAAATATGGCAGAAGTATGTGTGTGGTTTTCTACGTGAGGCAAAGTGTCGGTCAACCTGGCCGTTGCAGCAAAGACGTTTCTCGAACTCCTTCTGTGTGCGGCTTTTCTCTGTGAGTATTAATGTTTAATGTATGTTTGTAAAAAGTGGATGATAATGTAAGTGTCAGAGGGGGGTGCGGGTGAAGCCCCAGAGATACAGACATTTTAGGAATCTGCTGGGGAGTTTGCCGTTCGCTCCAGAGACAGCCAAAGCCTTTGTAGGTAAAATGTTTTAATAAAATACTCTAAAACCAGGAAAGATAAAAACCTAAAAAAAACCAGGATGACATAAAACACATTTAAATCCATCGCATCAAGAGTCTTTAGGAGAACGGTGGTGAGTTGTCCATCATGCGATGCTATAGTCCAAGTGTCCACCTTGACGTTCGTCCCACCCTTAAGTTCTTCACATGAGCCGGCCTGCACTCCAAACCACTAGTACAATTTTTTTTATTTTTGATTTGAAATGGTTTATTTCAAGCAATCAAATAGAAAAAAACAATACAATCATCAGTTATACATTCGTACAAAAACTAATCAAACTTTGGATAATTAGACATATTAATAAATATTGCTTGAAAGGGAGTGGAAGGAAGTGAATTTATATAATCCCACCCTGTTCTACCGTAACCATTTTATAACATGATTTATCAATATCCGGTTCCTAGCTTTTATCAGACAGAATTAAGAATCTTGCAATATCAATAAAGCTAATGACAAAGATGAATTACTTAAATTATTTTGTAATAAATAACTTTTAGAAATCAACATGGCAATGAAGTATCCAAATATATGAAGATTATGTTACTTATAAAAGTCATTGATATGATTAAAAAATAATATTATATCAGTAAAATAGACACAACACTGTTTCAGGAATTTCCCTAGCAAAATTTGATCAAGTATCAAAAGTTAAAAATATGTGCAAAATTATGCTACAGTAGGAAAAATCATGAATCAATTTATCAATTTTTTTGGAGCAAGTGATGTAATAACATTAAAAGTAAATCAATGTAACCATTTTCAATAATTGATTAATCATTTGTTTTATTATTTATTTATTTATTTATTTTTATGATAAAGTAATGCTGTGAACTAAAATAAGAAGAGTCCATATTTTGTCGAATGACCAAGGTTGGCATTTCTTCTTTTGCTTAACAGCCGTTCTTCTTGGTTTAAACAGTTTCTAGTCTCTTGGATGTTATGTCTGCAGACATTAAATAGAGGTCCATATCCTTTTTCAGCTGATAACAGTGGTGCCTAAGAGTTGAGGTCAAGTTGTCTGCAGGTCAGAACTTTGCTGTTAATTAGGTCACTCCAGACTTTTGGAGAAAGCGATGAATCCACGCATCATATTTCTTGAAATTATTTGGCTCTTTGATTTAATACTCCATGTTGTTTCAGATGTCCGTGATCAAACACTTTCAAAATCCTTCATGGTGTTCACAACCAGAACCTTGGACCGGTCCGGTGGACCGAGTGGTTTGACGTAAATCCTGCAGCCTTTAACCCAAGTGTTCTCAATCTGCTTACGCTTCCTGAGAAGCCGTGCATGTTTGGAGATTTCAGCATTCCTTCTGGTCAGATGGTCGTTCAGATAAACAGCAGAACCTTTGAGATTTTTACGTTGATTCATCAGAGCTAGCTTGTGTTTTTGATTCACAAACCTGATGAGGATCGCTGGTTTATCCGTCTCCTTTCTCCTGGGGAGCGGGGTGACAGGTCTCCATGGTGTTGAGATCCCGGGAAATCCCTTTAGACGTGAGAAATGATTCCACTTGGTGTTCCAGAGACTCTCCACCGCTCCCGTTTGAGAGGACTGCAAGCGCTATTAGCATTAGCAATGCTAACTCCAGCTGCATTTAGCTTTGCCCGAGGTTTGATCGGTACTCCAGTGAGAATGACATTATTCATCCTTACTTGCTGTTCCACATCGTCTAGTGTTTTCTCCAGAATGTCGACCCGGTTTTCTCATTGCTCGGTTTTGAGCTCGGAATCTTCTGAAGTCTTCAATTAGCTCCAAGATCGGAGTTAGCTTAGCGGTCATTTGTTCCATAAATGGATACAACGCAGCTTGGAAATTCATCAAGAGACTTTTTAAGGCCTTCTTAGTCCTGGTTTTTCTTAGGGGCCATGGTCAGCTCTCTTTTTTGGAGGAAAATCAACTCTTTTAAGTTATTTGAAGATGCTGCAACCCGGAACCGGAAATGCTGCAATACATGCAATTAAAAACAAGACAAACCCACTAATAGTTTTAAAAGCACTAAAAAAAATCCTGCAGAAGAATAAAAGTCAATCCCTATAAAGCCAAAATAAAATCCACTGGCGGCTGAGTACAGGCTGTTCATCAAATCTTGGGATATAGCTGGCACACTTAACTTTAGGTGGGGTGAAGCTTGTTCACCCCCTCTGCGTCTCCAAATGGCAGTGTACGATCTCCCCAGTGGTATGCTGTATCTCTCCTCCTCCACTTGAGTGTTTGCTGGTCCTCGCCCCGATGAAGACCCGTGATGGCTGTGGCCAGTGCTTTGCCGTCTCTTCGTCGTGGATTGCGCACCTCCGGCTCCAAGCTCTCCTCCAGCCTGCACCTTGCAGGTCGCACCCAAGCGTCATGGACTGTGCGCCTCTGGCTCCGGACAGCAGGGTCACATGTCACGGATTCCACACGCTGGCTCCAAATGTTCTCTCTGTTCTGCAGGCTGCGTCCCAGCGTCAGGAACTCCACACGCTGGTTCCAATGGTCCTCTCTCTGCACTCGCAGGCTGCACACTGTAAGATTGCAGGTTCGATTCCCGCCTTGCACGCCCATGAGTCAAAGTGTCCTTGGGCAGACACCGAACCCCACCTTGCCTCTAGTGGTCGGTTGGCGCCACTGTTCGGCAGCAGAGCTGCCACCAGGTGGGGAATGTTCTATGCATGGGTGAATGGAACTGGAACTGTAAAAGCGCTTTGGGCCTGAACAAGGTAGAAAAGCGCTATATAGGTGTACGCCATTTACCAACATAAACACTCACTGGAGCACAGGTGGCTGTCTCACCTTTGCACAGTTGCGTGACTGAATAAAATGTTTCATGTTGTGATCATGTGGGGGGGAAATTGAATGTTCTAGTGTGTGCTTTCTTTTTTTTGTGCATGTTTGTGGTGCTATATGTTTTCTTTGCCATGCTTTCTATGGACACGCCCCACTAAAACACAGCTCGCCGATCCGTGACACCTGCTCCTCATTAGGCTGGGAACAATAAAAGGCTGAGGAGGAAAGCGCACGGAAGGAGGTCGCACGCCGAAGCAGGCGCACGCACGCGGGGCGCGATTGGGCGCCGGGGCCGCCAGACGTCCAGAGGACTCGCTGTGATCGGGACACACGCCGCAAGAACGCTGGGCGCTGGGACCATCAGTCTGCAGAGCGATCGACACGCAAGGGCAGGGCAGGGACCCTGCCTGTGTGTAAGTAGCCCGAAACGGGCTTCAGCAGATGGTGGAACCTAGGTGGAGGGTTAGTGGCAGCCTGCATCAGGAATTGCTTTTTTGTGCTGCCGCTTGCCTGTTCCCGCAGATTACCAGAATGTCCAGGAGAGCCAGCTGGAGGTGACGCTGAGGAGTGCCGGTTGTGACTCACAACCCCAGAGGCGGAACGGAGCCCGCCCCCAGGTCTTTGTGTGTATGACTAGAGGGATCCTCGGAACAACGTCGGGGAAACGTCGACCCCAAAAGCCAAGTGTGGAGCAGAGAGACGTCTCCTGGTTTGGGATCAGTGATTTTCCCCCCCTCTGAGCTGCATTTGCAAACCAGTTTTAACGGTTCTTTGGACCTTTTTAGCTCTCTTTTATTCTGTTTTAACTGTTCCTGGGACTTTTATCTATTTTACTGTTTTAATCTGTGCCTAGAATTTTTAGACGCATTTTATGCTTGTTTAAGTGTCTTCTAACTGGAATCTGTGGCCATTCATATGGTTTTTTTTTGAATAAATTGTCATTGTGGCCAAGAGCTTGGGTCCTCTTTGGTGGTGTGCGTGAGCTCTCCCCAGATCATTCCCCTAGCCATTCAATATCCTCATTCATTTTTTGTTTACCCCATCTTTCAACCCTCCAGGTCTTACCATGTGTTAGTCTGAATGCATAAGTATGTGCGTTTGAATGTTAGTGGTAGGTTGTCCATGTAGACTTGTTTGTGTGTGAACATTTTCGGAGCCAACAGGTGTGTCTGTTAAGGTTTGAGAGTGTGTGTGCATGTGTCTGGACAGGCCCCGCCCATTTTTAGATTTCTAAAATTCTAAAATTACTCCTCCACCCCCCCCCCCCCCCTTATCTGTCATCCCTCTCTCTCTGTCCTCCTTTCTTTTCCATCCGGTCAACAAAAAATATTTACAAATATAATTTAATATGAATATAAATTTTAACTGAAATTACAAAAGGGGTTTATTTAAATATAAATCTGGTGTATCATAAGATTCATAACCCCTGTTGTAAAAGTAAAATATGTCCAACACAAAAGGCTTTCAGCTCTCATCTGTTTGCTTAGCTGTTGGACAGGACAAGTTAAAAAAAACAATTTTTTTAAATAACACCTATATGTTATAATGTCGACAGAGAAACTACAAAATAAATGAAAGAAGATGTTTCAAGTAAGTCTGAAGTGATTTTAATTTTAATTTTTTACAGATATTTTAAGGTTAAATTCATTCATATTATAGATTTACACAGTTCTCTCAGCACAAAACACATAACTGATTCAAATTTTATTTGAAAAAAAGAAGCAGAAACCAGTAACAGATCAAGAAAAATGTAACATTTAATACACAGAATAGAATATTCATGCATTTCCAGCTATTCCCTTTTGATATTTTTCAGAATAATTGACTTAACGTGACATTTACTGCTTTCTATATGTTTTATCTTCTGCCTCATGAGCTCAATTCCACCAAACAATTTGTATTTCCAGCTGTTACAGTGTAGAATAGTGCCTCATGTACATTCTCAATATTTCAGAAAAGTAATATTTCTCTCTATGTCAGCCCATATAGACTTTATGATTGGATTTCATTTTCTTGCATAAATATTCAAAAACTTCTATGTCTGTATGTGTGAGTATTTTTTATTTAAATGGTCGTGAATTAGGAGCAGACAAACAAAAATAGCGAATGATATTCGCATTTCAGGCAGCCAAAACTCGGCAGTCTCACCTGTTCAGCGTCCTATTTAAGTCCAGGTGTGCAGCCGTTCATTTTCTTTCTTACCGCAGCGCTGCATTCGTCGCCGGTGTTCCATGCCCGATGATCTCCTTCTCTTGGCATCTTGAAGTATTCCCCCCTTCCTTTTTTGGATAGTGATCCCCACCTTTCTGATGTGGGGGCTTTCGTTTCGCCGCGTCTGTCTCTCCTTCGCGGCAGTTCGGCGGGCGGGTGGCGGCGCCCGGCGTGTTCGTGTCGCTGCGGCGGGTGAGAGTTTTGCGGTGTGTTTCGGGTCGGCCGCGGCGTTTAGATCTGGGAGCTGTCCAGGCCTTCTCCCTGTTGTGGCCGTTTGTATCATTGCGGTGAGCAGCCAGGCGGTCTTTTCCTGTGTGTTTTTCTGTTGTGTTTTCTAAAGATTTCTGTTTCCTTATTGTTCCCCGTCTTCGATGACGTCACGCCCCTAAGGACCCGGGAATTGTAGTCTATGTTCTTGACTCTGTGGTTTACCCTGGCTCTTTTTCATGTTTTGGGCTCTGCATCCAGTTATTGTTAAGGGGTTGTGGGGTCTTTCCTGTGGTTTAGGCTGGTGGTCCTCGTTCTGGACAGGTTTCTCATGCTGGCTCGACTTAGTTGTGGCTTTTAGTTGTGGCTTTCGCCGGTTTTATCTGTTGCTGTATGTTATTTAGGAGCCGAATGTGACTTTTGCCTGTCTTTATTCAACGCTGGCTTTATTATTTGGTGACTCTCTTTATTTTGGTGTTTCTGTCATTGCTGCTGTGCATTTAGTGGTTTTCTCAGAGTTTGGTTTGATCTTTGTTGGACCCCTTTCTCCTCTGTGGATTTTTGCTTATGATTTGTCTCTTTTATGTAACATCTGTGGCTTGTTTTGATTCACTCAGCGATTTCGTTCGTCGCCTCGCCTGCTCGCGGTATGGTTCGTTTTCAAGGTCGCCACTGAGTGTGGCCATCGGATGTGTTGTTGGAACTTGTTTTGGACCTTTGGCGCCTCGTAGTCATTTTCTGGCGTCAGTGGCCTGATTCCTCGTGCGCCTTCCGGATTGGTTTATTTTACTTGCTGCCCATGCCTTCTCCACGTTTTACTCCGACGCGATTTGTGGCTGGGGATGACTGTTATCACTGATGTTCTCGTGTCCTGTCTCTATGCCTCCCGGTGGCGTTCTCGGCATTCCGTCGGCACTCAATGTGTTTATCGGACCTTTCAGCTGTCATGGCGGTCCTCATGCTATCGACTGTAATTATCACAAGCCCTGTACTGGACTTGTGTAGGCTATGGGCTCCCCTTCATTTTTTTGTGCGTTTTGATGTTTTCTCTGGTCAATGTTCCTCTGTATGCCTGGTCTTTTGCATCTCTGTGGCTTATTCATTTTCTAATCTGGGTTACCGCGTTGTCTGCGACGTATGGTCCTCACCCGTCCGGATTTGTTTTCTTCTTCTGGATCTGGATGGTTCATTGGTGCATGCCTCTCCCTTTATGCCATCTCTCGCTTTTGTGCAGCGTGTACTTTATTTCATTCTTTGGTTGATGGCTGTTTGTTCAATGATGGGCCACCTGATTTGCTGTGGCTTTGGTCCCACGGTCATCCATTCATCTTGTGTTCTTGTTCCGGGTGTTTGATCCTGGGCCCATGTTCCTGTTCTGGATATTCATGTCTTCCGTTTTGGCCTGTCCTTCTCAATGCTTGGAGTGGTTTGTTATGATGATGCCTGTCGTGTCTTCAGTCTCCCTCCGCTTGTTCTTCTGTGGCTGGGCCCTCTGGTTTTGGGGGAGAAAGATTTATAAGAGTGGTTTGTGTACGTCCGGCCGCCAGAATCCACGGCTCTAATGGTTTTTAGATCGTGTGGTTATGAGAATTAGCCATGGAGATTATATTAAGGCTCTTAAAGAGTGAGATAATAGTCTTATGTGTCATCGGTTGTCTTGGTTGGTGTTTAAATAACACCATAAGCAAATTAACCCTGACCGTAGAAACTCATCATTTACGCTCTAAAGCTTATAGTTCAAGAGTTAATTCTTGTGTCCAAGCCAGTCTTCTATCTGCCCTGCTTAGCAGATGACACTTGGCTAGATGCATCTACATGTAGAGGTTGTTATGCTCCGCCTCAAACTAAGGTTCAGTCTATCAAAACCTACGATCCCTTATGGATCTCCAGACGCCCTTGGCTAAAATTTCGGCAGTCTGTGTTTTGTTGTCCACCTATTTGAGAACCACTAATATCAAATATGAGAATCAAATTTCAGCCGAGCTGCAATCCATTGCTACGTGGGACGTGGACCTTCCTCATCTACAATCTCCTTGGCCCTTGGTTACCCATCCCATCGCCTAATTCTCGATGACCTTCTGAAGGTGCGTCCCTCTGGAACTGTCAAAGGTTGCTTCTTTACAATTGGTGTATATAAAATTGGTGTTAAGATATTGTGCAGGTTCTGTATTTCACTATCAATTCACTGCTGGAATTTGTGATACGGGTGGTTTCTATGGTGCGATGAAGCCACAATGGGACTTTCCTTAACTTTCTATAAATTTAATTCTCAATTGTTCTTGCTTGTTATTCCATTATCTAATCAGTTATAAACTAATCAGTTTCTAGGTTATATATATATTTTTGCTGAGACTAATACTGGTTTTGTATTTTATCTATGCATCGCATCCTGAGCCTGCGAGTCCCTGCTCTGGCCTGCTTCCCATTTCTGGCGAATGATGACACCCCTGCATTCCTTGATCTGGTGTTGCCACGATGACTGCTCAACGTACCTATTGCTGAACTGAAAGTGATGGGGCGGTGGACCTCTACGTTCCCATGACACTTCTGACTTAAATCAATCATCATGTTGGCAGTAGAATGAATGTAAATTTTGGATTATATATTGCCAGGTGGAAGCCTCAAAATTTAGGATGTTCTAAAGTGTATTATTAGTATGCGATGGAGCTCAAATTTTGGTTTCTAAACTCAATTACGCCAATTAAGCTTCAGACAAATGGCAGTGAGGATTTTCTTGATACTTAGATGGAAAATTCGAATAAATGGATGTTCTGAGCTCGTATTATGGTATGACAAATGGGGAAACATTATGGCAGTTAAGCTCGTTCGTAGTCCTGTCGTTGGAAGCTTGAATTAATGGATGTTATTAAGCCTTTAAATAGCATACCAAATGAAATAACGTATAGCGTTAAGCTCGTTCTTAGTATTTGATGGAAGCTACGAATAATGGATGGTACTTAAGCAGTTTAGCATGCTTTGGGAGCTTGGATGGATGTAGGTAGTGTCTTCATACGGGTTGTCTTGGCGGTTCAAATTATAGTTCCTTACAACGTTTTGCGGATGGGGATTTATGTTCTTAAAAAATTAGGTATGAGTGATTCCGCTTTGTTTTGTTTTTTTTTTTTGTTGGCTCTCTCTCTCTCTTTGCAGATAGTATGTTCCCCTAGTGGCACGAACGGGAGCGGCCCAACGGTCAAAGGTGCCGGGTCACACATAGCAGTTCCACTAGATAGTGTGTCCCCTTCGAGGCGCTGTACTCGAACGGGGGCGGCCCAACGGTCAAAGGTGCCGGGTCACACATAGCAGTTCCACTAGATAGTGTGTCCCCTTCGAGGCGCTGTACTCGAACGGGGGCGGCCCAACGGTCAAAGGTGCCGGGTCACACATAGCAGTTCCACTAGATAGTGTGTCCCCTTCGAGGCGCTGTACTCGAATGGGGGCGGCCCAACGGTCAAAGGTGCCGGGTCACACATAGCAGATCCATTAGATAGTGTGTCCCCTTCGAGGCGCTGTACTCGAATGGGGGCGGCCCAACGGTCAAAGGTGCCGGGTCACACATAGCAGATCCATTAGATAGTATGTCCCCTTGTAGGCTGAACTCGGATAAAAGAAATGGAAAGAAGGGGGCGGCCCAACGGTCAAAGGTGCCGGGTCACACATAGCAGTCTTACTTGGAAATGGAATGAAATGAAATGAAATGAAATGGAATGCCGCCAAAACACACCTCATCTTATGACACACTGATTATACATTTACATTCTTTCTTCTTCTCTCTTCTTGATGATCTTTGGTTTTGGGGGTTTTTACCCTAAAGTTTATGGAAGTTATCTCATGGAATTGTACGGAGCCTTATGCCAATCAAAGTTTGTGAATGCCAACTAAGATGTAAATTAAGTATGTGAAAATAAATGTATTCTACTGCAAGAGTTTTGTGACTGAAATGCAATTTGAAAAGGCTTGTGTGATGTAGAACTTACAACGCCAAGCCACAAGCTCCAATCCCATCTGATCCATTCTCTCGCAGATATGTAGATCCATGGATGTCTATGTTTTCCTCATCCGAGTCGGCATCTGGCTCAAAGCTGTGCGGCTGGATAGCTGCGATATTGCTCACCATTTTTTTTATACTGGTAATGTTAACTAGTTGAGGTAGCTTGGGCATCTAGTCTGGATGCCTCCTGGACACCTCCTTTGGGATGTGTTCCGGGCATGTCCCACTGGGCGGAGGCCCCTGGGAAGACTTAGGACACGGTGGAGAGACTACATCTGTCGCCTGGGCTGGGAACGCCTCGGAGTCCCCCAGAGGAGCTGGAGGAAGTGGCCGGGGCAGAGGAGGTCTGGGCATCTTTGCTCAGACTCCTGACCCTGTGACCTGGTCCCAGATGACCGGAAGAAGATGGATGGATGGATGGATGTCAGGTTATGAGGGGCTGTAAGCTAGCGGGACAGATTGTAAACAAATGGATGACAGAGCCAAGCTTACTACAAAGGTCATGCAGACAACTCAGAGGTGAATT